>CACRXP010000455.1:130377-180265 GCA_902702965.1 Spirometra erinaceieuropaei | reverse complement strand
AAGGCATGAGCGGTTCTGTCTGAAGCCGTGCTGCAGGTCTGAGATTAAATGGCCCTGCTCCAGGAACTCCATTGTTGCTTTCTTAACTATGGCCTCCATTATTTTACAGCAGATACAGGTTAGACTAACAGGCCGGTAATTGTTAGCGTAGGTGCGGGCCCCGCTTTTGTACATCGGAAAGATATTTGCTGTCTTCCAATCCGATGGCAGCCTCCCCAATTCGAATGACGAGTGGAAGATGTCCGCCAGTTCTTTCAAGAATTTGGCCGGTATATTGTCCGGATCCGAGGATTTTGCTTTCTGGAGATTTTTCAGCTCCCTATCCACGAAATCAGTCGGAAGGAGTATGGAGTCAATCACGGGACCAGCAGTCTCAACAGCATTGCTAGCACTAGGACTGCGAAACTCTGTTTCTCTAGTAAAAACCGAGGCAAAATACTGTCCTAAGTGTTCGGCTTTCTCGCTGTTCTCAGTGATCTCTCCAATATTATCATCCTTCAGCACCGCGACCGGGTCCTTATTTTTCAGTCTACTGTTCAGATAGTGAAATAAAATCTTAGGCCTCTGTTCATCCTGTCGGAAATTTTGGATTCACACTCCTTCCGTGCCTGACGGATACATTTTTTGACGGCATTTCGTCGACGACGAAATTCTTCGAAATGGGCTGCGGACGCAGTTTCCCTGAATAATTTCCATCTTTTGCTTTTCTTCCGTAGCTGCCTATGTAGTTCCCTACTTAACGAAGCAGGTCGACTAGTTGTTTTTTGTACTTTAGATGGACAACAGTGCCTAATCAGATCGAGTGAAATCGTCTTAAAAGATCTCCAGTCGTCCTCCGGATCTCCTCTGAGTAATTGGTCCCAATTCACAGACAGTAATTCGTTCCTCATCGTATTAAAATGTGCCTTCCATATATTAGGTTGGCCCTCTGTTCTCTTCTGGCGTTTAAAGAAGAACGAGAAATCCCATAGTAGCGTAGTATGGTCACTTTTCCCGAGAGGTGCATTGGAATACACTTCGTCGATATTGGAGAAGTCTTTAGTGAAAACAAGGTCTAGACAATTCGCTCTCTGGTTCTCTCGAAATCTTGTTGGTACCTCCACATGTTGCGCCAGAGGAAGGTCGAGTGTGAGGTCCAATAGCTTATTGCTGAAAGAGGCTGATCCACCGTTAACTGCCATAGTTTCCCACTCTATTGCAGGTGCTTTGAAATCCCCAGCAATAAGTACCTCTTGGTGGCTAGCTACGTCTTTGACTAAACCAAGGAGCGACTCATCACTTGCACTCAGAAGGTTTGTTGGTATGTAAATCGCCAGAAATTCTAGATTTTGTGCATTACTCTTCTTTATCTTTATCCAGACGAATTCATATTCAAGGGAGAGGGTGTGGGCTCTTTCAACTGCTGAAATTCCTTCCCTTACATATACGAATAACCCTCCGCCCTGCCTATTTTGACGATCTCTACGAATCAGCTGGTAACCCGGTATCGAAAGCTCAGCATCCAAGATTTCGGCATTAAGCCAAGTTTCCGTTATGGCGATGACGTCGGGGATTTGTTCTGGTACTATCGCTTTGAGTTCTTCAATCTTCGAAAAGAGACTTTGAGCATTGGTATACAAAAATCTCAATTTGGCACGAGCAACTCCAGCATACAGTCGTTCATCCATTTCCTTGGATTGAATGCAAAAGCCGGTCTGAGCTCGTCGGGATGAACTGCTTTCCATCGCTTCTAAGCTTTTAGAGTTAAGGGCTTTCTCCAAAGGAATCGCCTCTGGACGCGTATAATTTTTCTGACCACCATTCTGAGATTTGTCTCGCCCAGACTCGACCGCCTGAGGACTTCCAATTTGAGCCCCCTCCATTTTTCTCGCTCTGCGGGCGAAAAGTCCAGCTGAAAAAAACTAATGGATGGGCATGTTTAAGCGCAACTTTCCTGCTTAAATGTAGCTGCGCTTGCTTGTCATTCTCAAAGACAATTTTTAACGGTCTCTGTCGGTGTGGTTCATGTTTTGAGTCTTTTATCTGGCCCATCCTGAAAGCCGTTCATACTGTGACTTTCTGGCCTTTTATTAAGATCGATTTGAGATATTCCTGGAATATTTCTATGTCATGTTGTATTCTGTCCTTTGGAGTGTCGGAAACAGACTTAGGCATGCCCTTTATAACGATGCATTTACTGCGATTAACTAGACGGCCTTGTGGTTTAATCATGCCCGCAGAGTCTTCAGCGCATGCATCCCGGCTACAACCTTCCACCGATTTAGGAAGGTTTGATTCAGCAGGATTAACGCATGACTGCCTGTTTACTACGATCTTTTGGTCATTTTTTGTTTTCAGCGACGCTATTTTCGTCTGCTGCATAGCCGACTCTTGTTCCTCTGTCTGATTATCTGTGCCTTTTCGAGGTACCCTGAGATTTCTTTTTGTTCACTGAAATCACGTCTGACCGCGCTTTTCTCGCACAAGACACTGGTTGTCATTCCTATCAAGGTCTTGCGACCTACTATTTTCTTCCTCCTCCGTCGACACAGCCGAAGAAGCCGTGTTTGCGTATGTTCGCTCGCTTTCCTTCTCTTTGAATGAATAGCGAGGGTGGATAGCCCAGGTGGAGAAAGGAGAGATTGTTGTAGATGTTACGCAACTCTGCTCTTATTATAAACTTAAAAATGTGCAAGTCCCCGTGCTTGCATTAGCTTGTTGTGAGGCACATGGTGGACATCGTCGAATGCGGCGGCCGAGCTATCACCGCTTTTATTTTACGTCAGTGTCTGCATAAATGGATTTTTTTGAGGGAGTCATTTTGGCAGATGACATTTTAGGCATGGCGAAGGAGCAAATGCAGGATTGATAAAAGGAATCTCCAGAAAGAATTAAACTGCTTATGTGGATGGTCCGATAAACGGTTGCTGAGGTTTAGACTTGGAAATATGTGCTGCTTTGCAGCAAAAATGAAGACGAAAATGACAAATTGAGACTTCCTTGATTAAAGGTGCCTGTCAAAAGTAACTTAACAAAAGTGACCTCGAAATCACGACTTTGTCGTCTCTGAAGCCCTCCTCTCAATGCACAGGCCGGCCAAAAGAACAGCTAATGATCGCTTTGTCATTTAAAAACTTTCATAGGTTTAGTTAAGGAGCAATCTGAAAAAGCCTGCAAGTCGTAATTGTTTACAAATGGAATATGTGGAAAAATAGAAAGGGTTTATCATAGTTCCTCTTTGGCATTGTCAGTCTCCTTTGAAGGCAGGAAAAAGAAGCTTAACCAAACTCATTAACTTCGGCTGCCCTTTGACAACATTTTTTTGCTTGTCTGCATTTTTATTGGCTTACAAAGGAAGAGGTTGTTTTAATTTAAACGACCTGCGATTTAAGGCATGTATATTGAATGAATAATTTTAAATAGGACCTTCAAAGGCACTGAGTAATAGCTTAACATATACTAGAACTTCATGACCCCAGGAAAATTTGGAGAGTCATCTGAACTGAATTTGTCGAAGAACGTTTGCAATCGAACTCAAACCAACACAGATAGTGGTCGAATAACCGGTTTGAATCGTTTTACGTGAAAAATTTGTCGGAACCAGATATCCGAATAGCATGGTTTACCGCCCGAATGGTGTTCCATTACAAGAGGGCACGTCGAGGAGGACTTGAGTGTGCTGATCATGACTTCCCCCATAACGTTGCCACAGTGGTCAAAAGGTAGCCAAGACGACGGTATCACTCCTGTATCTCGTCAAAATGGCTTTCTCATCCAGCGATGAAGACTACTTTGCCTAAGTGTTTCGAATGCTTGTATGGCATTTAGCTGCAAATTCTTAACCAAGTAGGGAACCACTTGACTGCTCGGATAGTCAACACTCAGGAGAAGATCAAAGATCTTCTACCAAACTTACAGCAGGACAGGACTCACTGCCCTATAGAGCACGGTTGAATGATCTCGACCTCCTTCCTTTGAGTTACAGGCGGCTTTATGTGACTTGATACAAAATTCCGCATCAGCCGCGGTCAAGACTACTGTTTGGCTCTTGGAGACTTTATCGGGTTAGCAACTACAACCAAACTAACATGTCATCCACTCGACATATGTGTGACTGTGGCTATCCTTGATACTCAGAAGTTTTTCCGTCTCCACCGCAGTGACCAAAGCTTAGAATGCTCTGTCTGAGAATGTTATTATGTCCGGGGGCAGGGAATAATATGAAGCTGGATCACTACAGCAGTACTCGGCATAGTGTCACCTGAGCAATGTAGCGTTAATGTCTCGTGTAAACAGGTCATTACTGTCACAGTTCTACTGTACACGTATAACATGTTTATTCATTGGATTTTCTCGTTGTCCAAGACTCAGCTTACATATCCACTGACAGTCACTATGACACTTCTAGATAAGAAAGATCGTAATACTTTTGCTGCGACATAATAACCTCTTTGAGTACTACTGTGCAACGTATCTTCGGGCACATATATATCTGCCATTGCCACTAGCACCTGAAATAGCCCGTCTCTCTGTAAACTTTAACACTCTCCTGCAATTGTTAGATGATCATTTTTCCGAATGCGTGATATATTTCCACGGATCTTAACAAATAGTGTGTTCATTTAACGCATTGAACTGACCTTGGCAGGTAAAGAATTGCGGACTTGATGGTATCAGAAAACTGCAAAATGGTTATAGAATAAGAAACTAAAAACTTGCACCAAGTTAAACGTGTGTATTGATAATTTCTACCCAAACTCCTTGGAAGGTGCTTTGGTGACTTCGTATAACCCCATGTAAACTAAGGACTGATGACGTGAACAACAAACATTTAGTAAGATGTTTATTTCTTAAAATGGCACACCCCTTAGCTACAATGACGGCCGGGGACCCTAAAAATGTCTTCTATCCAACTAGGTCGTTAAACGTTGAGATATTCGTCCTACTTCACAGAAAAATAAGTTCCAGAATGTCTTGGAAATCCTAGATTATCCTCTCTTATGTTTGCTTTCCGTGACCAGAAGACTTGTGGTAGTTGTAAAGCACGATTGATCCACGTAGCCATCCACATAACGGGCGCAGACTCGTCGGAAGTGGTGAGATCGACAGAAAAAGGTTGCCTCATCAGGGGTCAGGTAAGATGGGTTGAGTTGAACAACCTTTACTGCTGGCGAGGTGCGTACAAAATGCTTCGCAAGCAGTCGCCGCGAACGCGCTCTCCAGGCAAGTTGTGTCCTCTGTAACCACCGTCGAGTCTCATAGAGTCCAGCGCGTATGTGCCTTTCGATCTGCCTTTGTTCTACCAGCCAATCAGAGAAGGGGCAGCGTTGATTGGCCTCGAGCGCTCGCGAGGCCACGGACGAGCCTCGTGAGTCCCGGCAGCGAGTCGACAGGATGCGTGAGGTGGACAGCAGAGCAGCACGACGCAGCGGCAGAGCAAGGAGCCGTGAACTGCCACAGTACCCCTCGGCTACACCAAAGACGGCGTGCAGCGACGCATGCGCGTTGGCAGCGCGGGCAGGTTGAAAGCGTCGGATGGTTGGCATTGATAACGCGAGACGCGTGTGATTTGTTGGTCTCTCATTCAGATTTGGCGGCCGCGATCCAACCAGCATCGCAGGTGACAGCGCCAGTCTTCAGTTTTCTGCCCCAAGCCGGTTTTTTCTGGATAGGGTCATCCATTTCTCTGGATTAATTTGCAGTCGCTTAGGAGAATTCTTCAATGTGTCTTTACAGCGTCGCATTGGGCTTCTTAGTCGGCGATAACCGGTGGCGACATCACTATACAAGAGTTGTTTTTGAAGACGTTTATCTTCCATCCTCTCCGACGTAGTTGCAGTTGTCACAGCACGGTCTGGATGCTGAGGATTCCGGTCTGCTCTAGAACTTTCTTGGCGGGATCCAATGTTTCCACCTCAGCCTTAGTATCCCGAGAAGGTAGTTCAAATGGATATGGTTGAGCTTCTTGGCATGGCTAAAGTAGGCGGTCCGGGTCTCCACTCCATATAAAAGTGTCGTCGGAAAGACAGTCTTGCACGTCTCCAGTCTGTCATGCAGTTGGAAGTCGTGGTGATCCCACACGGAGTTCTGCAGCCGTTTGAATGCTTGGCTGGCTCTGAAGATCCGGTCGGCCATGTCGTCGATTGTGATGCAATAATACACTATGCTGCCTAAGAATTTGAAGTTGTCCACGATCTGCGGTTCGGTGTCTGTGACTCAGACGTAAGGGATACTGTACTATGCGATCGGTGACCGTTGACGAATGATCACCGTCTTGTCCGTATTGATGGTCATTTCGAATTGGGGGCAGCCAGAGGCGAAGACTTTTCTGCTCCGTTGCACGTCATCTTCGGTTTTGCTTTAGGTGCGCAGTCGTCAGCGAAAAGCATAAAATGGATAGCAGTTGTGGACAGACACGAGGGGGATTGCATTCTTGGGCTGTTGAGTGGGTGCCGGCCTCTCCTGCAGTCGATAGGGAGTCCTATATTTCTCGCGGCTACTGTTGCGAGGGGGCGACAGTGGTAGAGGGCTGCTTTTTTTCGCGCCGATTGCAATGTCGAGGTAGGTTCTGTACAGCCAGTTCCTTTCGGCAAATAGGTTACTAGTGACTTTGTTGTCGTTGTCCAGTCAATCTCGGTGCGCGTCCGAAGACACCCAGGACGGTCAAACGTGCGGTGTCCCGTAGTTGGTGCCATCGAGCCTAAACGGAGGCGTTTTCACCTGAAGCCGAAAGCCCCTCCAAACGCTGAAGTAGTTGACTGCTGAACTGGGATTGGTGAGCAGACAAAGGCAACAAAATGGTATTCAATGTACCCTGGGGGTCGCTTAACTTGCGGCCTCCTGCGGCATTGCAGACGGAGCCTAGTCCTGGAGACGACGAGGCGATGGTCTGTCCAGGCATCAGCGTCATAATCATACCCTGCCGGTCTCGCCGCCGAACGAGAACATGGAACAGATGCTACCAACACCGCGATCGGGGTGCACTCAGGCCGCAGGAAGCGTCGCGGCCGGTGGTTTCGTGAGGACTCCGCGCTTCTCTCCAGACAGTACGATCTCTGCCGACGCGGACGTTGAAGTCACCAAGAACAGTCAACTTATCCGCTTTCGGAACAGAGGCGAGGAGAGTAAAGTTTTTTTTTAGAACTTGGACTTCGTCTTGTCTGAGCCGATTTGCATTTTTTAAGCAACAGAAACGTCTTTCTCATATTTTCTTCTGTGACGTCGATGTTCTCCATCACTCAGTCGTTTGTTCCAGCCGGGATGTCTACCTGGTCAGTGTCCACTTAATCAATGCAAACAGGGGCGACAAAACAGCCTAGGTCTTTTGCCTTATCATCATTTTTGCAATGTCTTGTTTGGTTTCTCCATTTAACAGTAGGACCGCCTCCCTGCTCTCTAGCACGCTGTTTATGAAGTTGGCGAGTATTTTTTGACTTACCCTTCCTAAAATAACCCTTTCGTACTCCTTCCGTGGTACACAGATATTCGATCCTATCTCGTTCGGGATACAGTGGAGGTCTTTGCAAGACTTGCTATGTCGCCGCATGCCTTTATCAAAGTCTGTCCTTTCTATTAATCTCTCTCCATATGTCTAGCATTTACCAGACATGGAAATTAGTATTCTGGACTCCTTTTGTCAGGCCATTACGGTGATATCACTAAAAAACACAGTAACATCACAGTTCAGTTCATTGATGCCGTTGTTTGTGTACGTAGGGAAGAAAGATGAGTCAAGAACAGGGTCTCAGGGAGCACCGCTCTTAGATGCGGCTTCTGATGACTGTCAATTACTGACTTGAAAAATTAGAGAGCCTCCCATTAGCAAACTTCAAATCAACATCAGAAGCTCTCACTTGCGCTTATACGGTTAAGCTTGCAAAGGAGGTAGAGGTGAGACACACTATCCAAGGCCACATCAAAGTCGGCATAGGCTACATGCACTGTATTACCTCCCTTCAACTCTCGGATTCCAGTGTTCTAAACAAAAAGTGCAGGTTAGTAACACAGACACCAAATATATGGCATTCACGCTGGGTAACGGAAGAGGACTGCTTTGTTCAAGGGAATTGTTGCTTGATTATCTTTTTTAATAATTTTGCATCAAATACATTTTAAGTCTACTTGTCCGTAACCGGTCGTTAAGGTCCGACTTCCGTCCTCATTCATAGGTCTAATCTATGTCAATTACCATTCGGTTGGCAGTCAGTTTGACTCGAAAATGCATGGAAAAACGCAAAAAGTTGCCATACCAACTTGCCGGAGAGCACCTTCAACATCAGTTCTTTTGCATAAAACTTGGATTGAAAAGGAAATAATGACAACGGCCACCGGAAATAATTGAATTAAAGAGCAAAAACAATTAAATTTAGAATGGACAAAAATAAATGTACAGACTCGCGGTAAATAAAGCCTTCTCTAGAATCGTTGGCCGTAGAGTGAATGTTTTGGGTAAAATCCCGAAACTAAGTCAGGTCAGTCAAATATGGCCGAAAGATATAAATGTTTCGTGTCGATTGACCAAAAACGATTGAGGTGAATGAGTGCAGTCAACGAAAGAATGACACCAAGCAGCAGGGGGATACAAACGCCACGCCTTTTCTCGAGCAGAAACCAGGTTTGTGTATTTTAGCTAATTTAAACAACCGCACAGAAACGTTCAGGTGTACAAAAATGTTCAGAGTGAAAAATCAAAATGTACGTGAACATACAGACCTAATCACAGGCTCATTACCCGTTAATTTCAGAATCAGAAAAATTTTTGAAATACCCCCCTATGGCAGGCGGAAGGAATTAATTTCTCACAGCGAGCCGAATCTTGTGAGATCCGATGCACAGAGCTTTTGTCTCCAGTTTTCCTAGATATGTGGTTATGAAATTTCCCTCTTCTTAAACATAATTTTCTTCATTAATGGCAATGACGAATCTCGTCTTTGCAAAACACTATACACTTCGCACGAACCAATTTCTTCCATTCGTCCGTGCTCAGATTGGTTTTTCAAACCACTGATATCTCCTATGAAATAATTACAAAACAATCGAACCGCTTAACCCGGCGCTGATCACGAATGGGGGGGGGGTCACCCAGACCCAATTCTCAAGAACGTATCAGGCGTTTCCTGGTTTCTTGACCATTTAATCTCAATCTGTCTCTCCAGCGCACTCGATCGTGCAGGCTTTAAGTCAGAAGGTCCTTCTAACGTTAATAACCATGAAAACGCGCGTAAAATTTAATTTTTTGCAAAACTTCACGAAAAAAGTAATTTCCAATGAAACGCTTTCTGTGTTCAACATTATCCAGCACATAAAAGGGAGAAAAGTAGGTTTCTGGCTTGACAGCCAAATTCTGGGCTCTAACCAGTGTAACTTTTTACCGTAAAGATCTTAATACACTTCTCAGCTGACCTCCTATAACTTTGTCCCTCAGGTTTTAATGGGTATCAGTCGGTGGTGGTTATCTTTCATTACCTTGGTAGGGCCTTCTACGTGGCGCCATATAGGCGTCTTTTAGTAAGGCTAGAAGTCCTCTGCATCTGACCTCTTCTTCTCGACAACATTGAGTCCTGCCTATCCAACGGCTGTCAAAAGGTTATGGCTAATAACTCATATTTGTCATCTCACCAGATTACGAGCCGCCGCACTGCAAAGCACAGTTCTGGATCCGCAGCAGGACGATATTTAGACATTCGTAATCCTCCGTTTATGATAATGATCTTAATTACTGTGCAAGGATTTACCGTACTAACAGCACAGGTATTAGCTAAAAGCCCAGACACGCGTGTTTCGCCGATCTTATGCCGCTGTCTGGCGCAGCTGCGAGGGGCTCGGCTCGTCAGTGGGTCCCCCAGCTTTCCCCGTGTGTTTTTCTGGTATGTGAACTTAATTAATTTTTATTCATTTTCTATCGACAAGGAAAAGGCTTGCGCTAAAAAATTAATTTGAACAAATAATTTCTGTCGAAACTGAGTTTGACATGGGGGCGGATTTTTCTTCGCATAAGTGTATTTTCATGCGCTAAGCCCCCGCTAACCCCCTCTTTCCATACTCTTTCATGCTCACCCATTTGTAGAATGTCCTATCGTATAGCATCTTCGCCTTACTTATACGAATAAAGTTGCCTTATAACTGTATGAGGATTGAATTTATTTATCTCTTAATTTTCTCCTGGAAATAAGGCCAAGACTTTGTGGCATATATGCTTTTCCATATTCTCGAATATTACTGTTCGTTCTTTAACCTGTTACCAAAAAAATAGAAAATGATCGACAAGATTTTATCTTAATATTTTCCTTTCGTGTTGAATCCGATATTCATAACACCTTAAAATGCCTGTTGGCGGGCAAGGACGGTCTTTGCTTCGTGTTCTGCAGTGATTTTGGCGTAATATTCCGCCACTGGGTGAACTTTCTGAAAAACCACTTCTCTATAGTTACTCTACAGCCTCTTTGCTTTGTGTCTCAATGTTCCCATTTGGAATCAGGTACATTTCCTTTGAAAATAATCTTTAACGTAAAGTAGGTGCGTCCATTAGATTGTCATATCCAAAACAAAACTCAACAAACATCTCAATTCAAAAACAGTAAAGTCGTTAATGTCAACTCCATTTCCAAACACCTATCGTCTGGCCTTTGAAAAGGTCCTCCTGTAATTTCAGGACAGGAGTTTTCTACTTTTCTTGTTCTGCTGGAATCTCTTACTTAATTAAACGGCTCTCCATGTTAGCGATTTGCGGTCATTTTCGCGGGTACTGTCTTTTACAGTAATGATGGTTGCTGCTTTTAACACCCCATCTGGGTTCGACCCTAAACAAACTGTTGAAGCTCACCGTAGTTCCCCTGTCTCACGACATTTTCTGCAGTTTTTCAGCAAATATATGAAAATATGGTCGAGTCTACCTCAATGTGGGTTTGCAATCACGGTCTTCTGGTTTGTTATTTTCCGCTGAAGTGGAACGCCGCGAATCCTTACATAAACTCATCAGCAGGGCGGTCCAGTATCGCTCCATTTATTTTCATCCCAATAACGACATTTTTTCCTTAAAAACCTCACCGATGCATCTATTTTACCTTCCTGTTACTTTGACGGCTCCAGTAAGCGGGTGTCCCATCCAGCCGACAATTGTTGTTATACACACAAACAAATAATCGTTTGTGACTGCTTACTCGCTCTATAATTTAATGCACATTTTTCGTCTACTTTAGGAGTGTCCACATGGCTACTGAATAAAACAAGGCAAGTATTGTAGGAAAAACTATACCTTAACAAGGGTGTATTAATGTTGCAGTCGAATCAATTTACGACGCACAATACTTTGCCACACTGTAAAATGAGAAGTAAGAATGCTTTGATTGGATGTCTGTGCTCTCATTAGTCAGGCTATTGGCTTCTACGAGAAGAAACATCCCAAGTCTTGTCTTAACCCAGACATTAGCCTCTCCCATAAATGCAACGTTAGTCCCACGTCTAATTCTCAAACTTAACACGAGACTGTCGTAGAACCTAACCTGAGGTTTAAACCTATTCCAACAGCTGCCCCTAGTCCTGATCTTAGCCGTAACTCTAGTCCCAAACCTGACCTCAATATTGTCCCAAACCTCCACCTCGACCGCACCTTAATCCTAAGCTCAACCTCAGCCTTACCTAGTATTTATTGATACCAACATCCGTTCCTTTTCGTCGATATTAGGTCCAAATTTTCTAATATCCCTATATATTCCTGCAAAATATGCCACAAAATGGATTGTAAGTATACCATGCCCTCATAAATAGAACTTAATAGGATAACATAAGTTTATCATAACACCTCGTCGGCGCCGTCAGTCTCCTTAGGACATATTAAAAATCCTAAAATAAACTCATCTATTTCAACTGCACTTTGGCTACATTTGTTTTCAACGTCATCTTAATCAATAGAGCTCGATTTAGGGGCTTATTTTAAGCCAGAAATCCCGGCAATCGTAAATCGCCAAAAATTTGCATTAAGTTGGTAAACGTTGGAGTTAATGTTCGAATACGGGTTAAGGTATCCCAAGAATTTGACATGAGGCTGTCTGTAGCAGTGACGGATACATGGTTCCGCGCCGGGCCGGAAAGACGCCATACCTGGCAGGTTTAACGATAACCGATATCTAACACAATGGCGGAAGCCCGAATCAGCTGACGGTCGTCGGGAGAAAATGAAGTTTTCTCTTAGAGACTCTTTCCACACAAAGGAACGCCGCTGATGTGCCAATGGAGCACCGCCTAAACTGCAAGGGTTTACAAGACAGCCAACTAGTTTGCCTCGTGCAATTTTTATTATTTGTCCCGTACCGTGTGCAAATGAGCGGATCTCGGATTGTCCTATGCTTTAAAAAGTCCTCTTGTAAAAAGCAAGGATAAATCCCGTCTGTTGACGGAGAAAGGAAGCACCTTGACGGAGTGGAAACAGACTACTTTATTATTGGCCACTGGATACGTTTTGGCAGACATTCACGTTACTACCATCAGCTTAAATCAACATACTAGCAATCGGCACCGTGGATTAAACAAGAATGAGGGCAGAAACAGAAGGTGGTGGCTGAAACTGGAGTTGGTAAATTGGTGGTAATAAAACATCAGTCAAGCGCCATGAGTAGATTTATTGGCGGAGCTAGATGTTACTTAGTAACGTTCGTGTTACAGAAGGTTGCAGCCGACTGCACACCACCATATCGGGTGAGCATTCATTAAGTGCGGAGTAGGGGCTAACTGTCATATGATCAGTACAATGTGTGGGAACGTGACAGTAGTGGGAGTAATCGACTACATTTCGTCTTTTCATACACGTGGGGTGTGGTAAACTGAAAAGAGGGATTGCGCCCTGCCTTGGGACAAGGTGTGCGGAGCTCGGGGGGTGGAAGAAGTCAGCCGACGTTTGACCACTGTAGGCGTGGAGCCCGTACCAAGTGCTTCTGCGCGCCTAAGACCGGTTTTTGTGAGCTGATTTTAGTCGTCTCTGCAGTTGCTATCAGGCGTTAACCTAGCGGATAGTTCAGTATGACCTTCCAAATCACACGAAAGTCTTCGTTGAGCCCACACGGTGCTCAAAATGAGCAAAATGTAAAAGAATAACGCTATTCATGATCTATTTTCTTCTTTTCTCAGGAAAGTCTAGAGGTGTCTCCGAATTCTTTTGAAAAATCTCCAACTCGTTCAACAGATAGAACCTTTTCCACATGGGCGAGTAAAGGAGTAAGTGCACGGTCAAGGGGTCTGACCTGGTAGCCTATCCTTACATTCCCCGAGTAAGACAGTGTTGGTCGATAATAATTACCAAACTCTTGCGCTCGGAAGATTTGTGGAACAGCCTAACCAAGGCGATTTGTCACGCGTTCACTCGCCACATGCGTGAACGGTTTCCTTTTTCGACATCGATGCCGTGAGTTTTGCTGGGTTCATATTGGCCCAACTATGAAAAACTCGGCGCTTCGGTGGGATTCAAACCCAAGCAGTACGGGGAAGGCTTTAGCACAGCCAACGCTCTAACCACCTGAGCTACGAGGCCCCGCCGGACGACGCGAGTTTAATCGCATTTGGGTCAAGTTACCCGCCCAACCTACTGAAACGTCTGGAATCCACCAAATCTGATATAGTAAGTTGACTGCCTAAGCAGGATTTCCTAAGTAATTCACCTAGAATCCACCAGATGACTACCAGGCTCGTGTAATTCATTGATATTTTGGCAGATTTTGAATAATTCATGTTGACACAACTGTGAAAAACTCGGCGCCTCGGTTGGATTCGAACCCACGCAGTAAGGGGAAGGCTTTGGAGCAGCCAACGCTCTAACGCAAGCCTGGTAGTCATCTGGTGGATTCTAGGTGAATTACTTAGGAAATCCTGCTTGGGCAGTCAACTTACTGTATCAGATTTGGTGGATTCCAGACGTTTCAGTAGGTTGGGCGGGTAACTTGACCCAAATGTAATTAAACTCTCCGGCGGGGCCTCGTAGCTCAGGTGGTTAGAGCGTCGGCTGTGCTAAAGCCTTCCCCTTACTGCGTGGGTTCGAATCCCACCGAGGCGCCGAGTTTTTCACAGTTGGGTCAATATGAATTATTCAAAATCTGCCAAAATATCAATGAATTTTGCTGGTTTCTCGATAGTATTTTGCGCAATAATTTTTTTAGAATGCCCGCTCTCATGAAACAGGCCCTGAACTGTTCAAAGTTTCTTGTCGATGCCGACACAATGTTTCTTGCCCTTTGCGACAGACGTTGAACTAAATTGCGCTCCTGTTTATGGCGTGCAAACAAACTGCAGACAGTGGTATTTTCTGACAGACGTTCCTCTGAACGTTACCGTCGGCTCTAAGCACTTATGTACTTTTCTTTTATCCCATTCATATATAAATATTCTGGTTCGGGAAGAATTGATCGACAGTACACCTATGCTCGCCAACCAGATTTCTGAATCCTTTAATGGAAATTTTCACAACTCTATTGCCAACCGCTTTCAGAAGGCATGTAGCAATACACGGGTCGATGACAGAGGAATGAGATAGTGGGATCGGATAAGCTCTAACGTAATCTGTCAGAAAGATGTTTTCAAGAATTGCAAATCCACCTTAAAAATCAACCGGAAAAGCTGAGGAAGAGGATGAAATGGCAGAAGAGAAAAAGGGAAGACGGAGGCTAGAGAAGAAGTGTGCGAGGGAGCAGCGACAAGAAAGAGGAAGAGTAGAAAAAAAGGATGGAGAAAAAACACAATGAAAAAAGCCGGAAATAAAGGCCTGGTTTCCGAACTACAGTGTTGTATATGTTCTGGTAACAAAGATGGATACTGAATCCACCAGCACTGAATCCACAAATTTCACGCGGAAATTAATCTTATGCGTAATCTTTTCGCCAGTTTAAACTACTTGATTTTCGAAAATTAGAAAATTGACTTGAGATTACTTCCTGACAAGGCGTCACAGCCTCAGGAGGTTTCCTTCAAGGACAATTTCTAAAATCTGATCACCATTTCTTTGCGACACTAAGCGCAAAGTGAGAGGGTCATAAGCACACAAAAACTCTGGCTTTTTTAACACGAGTTTAGAAATATGGAGTTCAAAAATGCGAGAGTTAACCGCATGACTGATTTCTAGGTGTTAAGGCCACTCCGCTCAAAAGCATACTAACGCCAAATGCTGTTTTTCGCCTCACGCAAACAGTACGTGACCTACCTCGTGAAAGAAACGGCCAAAACTGTCAAATTTTTACTTGTCCTCACCGAGCAAAAAATGAAAAGTACACAGAGATCTGTCAACGGAGTGTAGTAATAAAGCATTTCTTAAAGAGGTAACTTATTATGGAAAGTTTTCTTATTGCTCGAAGGCATATTCTTTGTTGACATTCGTTGTGGACAGCCATTTTTTGAAAATGAAGTTGGATGTTTGAATGAGTCTTCACATGTTACCCAAACGACCATCTTCGTGAAAAGAAGCGCCCGGGCACTTACTACTTCTGTAAATGCCTTGAATAACAATCTTCATATAAAGTTCACAACAGGCAGGCAATTCGGAATCTTTCTTTATGGACGATAGGGTAAAGGCACTGAAAATCATGAAGTATTCAGCAACATTTCGAGGTCGATGTGAAACTCAACGTAATCCAAAACGAATAAAAAGTGTAAATAAATTTAACGGAAAAGAAGTTCTCTCTATAAACACAAAATATTATGTTTACCATCACGCCTTTCAGTTCTGTTTACATTTATTAGGCACCGACCGGCCTCATGTCATGTCACCTTATGAAAACATTTGTTCTTACGATGTCCGCATCGGTGAAATCAAGCAAAATCCAGTTTCTCTTGTTGAACCCCATCTCATTTACTCTAAAGAAATAAAAAACAAGAAGACTCACTGAAAAAATGTTTTGGAATCTGCCCTCAGAAAGTAGGCAGTTGACAAACCGTCATATATGAAATCAGGCTACTTATTAAACAATATTGAGATGTTAACTACATGGAATCACTATTATTAGACGATATTTTATTTATTACGTTTTTGGTATGAAAATATATTCTATACATCTAAAGACGAAGTTTACTCGAGTAGCGCCAGTTCAAACGTTTTCGGAATATTAAGCTTTTCTGGAGAAATCGGCATTTCCAAACATCGCAACACTGCCTTTAATATTTACTTTATGTTTTTTATTCTTTTTAACTTGTACTTAATTAACATGGACAATAGACTCATGAAATGGTGTAGGTTTGCGAGTGATTGGCAATCATTCGTAAATTTCGACACTTTTCACGAGTTTGGCCACTAACTGTATGTGTGTGATTGTGTATGAATGATTGGGTCAGTAGCTTATTAGCGCACGACGAGCAAGCATACCTGACAATGGAACGGATAGGAAACGTGGTCTATTATAGTAGGGGCCTATTTTACAAGGTATCATTCACCAGGCGCTAGGTGCTAGCATTTTAGAGTTGCAATGAGGACTAAAGTTCTCACAAAGCAGGACATAGATTATTCTAAGTCTCCTGTCGACGCTGTCTGCCGACAAAATGTTTCTAGTCCTGTACACCTTTACGATTAAACTGCGTTTTTGTTCAAGAGGTGCCAAAAGTGAGAAAATTCATATCTTGTCCTGAAAAAGTTATCTTCTGACGGATGTTCCTCCTGATGCTATCATCGGCTTTTATCACTTTTGTTCTTCTCTTTTATCGCTTTTGCATATAAATGTGCTGGTCCGACGCGAATTTATTAACAGCAAACAAGTGCTCATGAACTAATTTTCTGGATGGTTCAATCTGACAAGAATCTACCAAGATCTCATGGATTGGCAGAAAGACGCTTTTAATAATTGGCAATTCACAACAAAAGTCAGTCGAAAAGGCTGAAGAAGAGGATGGAGAAACAGAAAAACAATAGGAAAGACGAAGACCAAGAAAACAGTAGCAGAAAAAAGGAAAACAAAGAAAAGAAGGATGGAGAGGAACCTATTATGAACAAAAAGCAGACAACAAAGACTGGGATTCCCAGTTACTGGATTGTGAATTTTCTGGATATGAGGATGCAATTTCAAGTCCAAGCCAAATTTCACGACGTGCGCCATTTTTCTATGAATCAAAACTATTTTATTTTTTAAGGACGAGAAAATTGGCTTGGGATTCCTTCGCAACCCGACGTCTCGACTTCAAGCGGTTCCCCCAAAGACGCTTTCGAAAATCTAATAATTTTATTTTTGTGTCCAAGGCGCAAAGTTAGACACAATCACAATCACGCTAAAGTTTTGGGTCCTCGACTAGAAAGGTGACAATTAAATGCATGACTGATTTGCCGGTGATAAAGCTTCACCGCCCAAAAGCAAACTAAGGTCAAATGGTTCATTTCAGCACAAGCAAACGTGTATCAGCGGACTAACAGTCCACTAGTTCACCGCGAGCAAGCTTTTTGATGAGCAAGAGAAAACGTTGTTCGTTGTTCGTTGTGTCGAAATTCACGAAGGATTACCAAGCACTCGCAAAGCGACACCGTTTCATGAGTTCAATGTTAATTAAGTACAAGTTTAAAGGAATTAAAAACAGAAAAGAAATATTAAAGGCAGTGTTGCGTTGTCTAGAAATACCGAATTTTTTTTAGAAAAGCGCAATATCCCGAAAAGGTCGGAAATGGCTCTAATTTAGCAAACTAAGTTTTTAGATGTATAGGATTATTCTCATATCAAAAACGTTGTAAGTATGAAGTAGAAATAAAATAACGTCTAATAATGGTGTTTCTGTGAGGTTTACATCTAATTGTCCTTAAATAATTAGTTTGATTTCATATACGACGGTTTGTTAACTGCCTGTATTCTGAGTGTAGATTCCAAAACAGTTTTCCAGGGTTTCGTGTTATCCTTGACTATTTTGAGTTAAATGAGATGGTGTTCAACAAGAGAAACTGGATTTCGCTAGATTTCACCGATGGGGACATCGTAACAACAAATGGCATCATAAGGTGACATGCCATGAGGCCAGTCGAGGCCTATAAAATTTAAATAGAACTGGCAGGCGTGATCGTAATCATACCATTTTGTGTTAACAGAGAGAACGTTTCTACCATCAAATTTATCTACACTTTTCGTTCGTACATGGACATTCGTAAACAAAATAGTACATTAGAGCACTTCTTTAAGATGATAAGGTATAAGTTTCGCAATTGATTTAAAACCTATTCACCACAGATCTTTGTTATGGAAATTTATTTACTGTTGGCGATGAGGATTCGTGTTTGAGCAGTCTGCAAATATGATCGAGAGGTGCCATTTACATGAAAGGTTAGGTCGAGAACTCACTACTGCGGTATATCCTTTCAAGAAATGTTATATTTTGTAGGGTTTGAGTTGATCGCGGATGACTGTTCTCTGTGGTTAAAGGGTGTGCGCCGATCGCGATACAGAACTCACTCGTCCCGTTGTGCTTTACGGGATCTCTCTTTTCCGAGCCCAACCTGCAGCCACACAGCGACGCGTACTATGGGCAGAACGACACTGCCGACAAATACAGAGGAGGTCGGAATAACCAGTTGTGGCATATTAGGCGTTGTCAGTCAGTCATATCCAACCCCGAAATGTGGAACGCATGGTGTTTGGACTCGCGGCCTGATAGTTAAATGTCCAACGTCCCTTACCACTTAGCTGCGGCTGTTTCTGGCTCGTCTGTCGTCATCAGCCAGTCGTAGTCAACCATCAACTTTTGAAATAGCAACCTATTGACCAAAAGTCCATCGTCCGAACCACGGACTCATATCCCCGTCGCTGTTTACGTCCGCAACGCCATTCCGTCTTCCGGGCGATCGATTAGGAATACTGAAAACGGAAAAGTATTCGGCAATATTTCAGGTATTACCTGTAACTCAGCGGACTCAACCGTCGTCGAAGCCATGACCCAAGCTAACTGCAGAAAAGTTCGCTTAACACACAGAAAATGCTTTTTTTGATTGTACACGGGAATTCTGCCAAAATTTACTACTCGTTAGCTGGCCTTTCAACTGTCGAACTCACGGAAGCTTTGATTTTCGTGACGAAACACTTTTTGCTCTTATCCACCACCTCTCTAGCATCTCTGACAACAAGCCTTTGAAACGCAGTCAGACATTACGCACCTAAGCATTTTCCATACTGCACGCAACGGTAGTGCTCGGAGAGCATTAACTGCACATATATATATTAAAAAAAAGTACTTATTTAAAGTGTTACGGTGATTTTGTTGCTTAATTTACACAGTTATTTGCGTGAACAGACTAAATATTTTAGATGCTTGCGTTTACTCAACTTGCACGAAATTTCTTAAGCATACTTTTAGTCGCAACTGTGGTAAACAAACCCCAGCCACCTGTAATACTGGACCGATGGTAATAGGGCTTTTAATGGGTGGGGCTGGGGAAGGCAAAGGCGACGAGGTCAAGTAGTTCTTTGCAAAAGAAAAGCTATTGGGAATGCGCGGTTGTACTTTTGGTGTTTGAAAAATAGTCACCCTAATTCCTTACCCTTACCCCAACACCTAACTCTTACCCCCAGCTTTAGCCCCTGACCCCAACCCCAACAGTACTGTATCCATCAGGTGGGATTACAGAACCATATCTGACGTATAGACCATCTATTTTGCCTTCTCACTCAACACAACATCGCGCAATTTTAGTTTGGTATTTCGATGAATGCATTTTGAATGGCCTCCGATTGGCTAAAGACTATTCGTCAATTTAAGCATATTTCATGTGGTAGATCGTCTACTGTAGCTCGACACGTCTGGGAAAGTAACGTGGTTATTGCAGTGACTCGTTGCGGGGATCACCCACAGTTTTACACTCCTAACAACCACTACTACTTAAAAGAGTGGCAGTAGCATTTAATACAGGGAAAATGTGCAATTTGCAGTTCTGAAGAAAGAATAAAACAAACGGGTGCAGGTACATAGAGAGGAAAACAACAACAAAGAGGAAAAGAAGAAAAAACAGTGACAGGGGTCCACGGTTGTCCTACGTTTCTTCGTTTCCTTTTGTTTTCTGTTAAAAAAGACAAAATATAGGTGAGAGGATCTGATCGATTGTGGACGAGAAACCAACGGCGTAATAACTGGGTAATAGAACTTGCCGACTCACTCTACGCCGTCCGTTTTGTGGCAACAAACCAACCTAGGGTGGCGCATAGTTCACATTGAAAATTAGGTGAACAAGTTTTTGCTCATTTACAGTGGTGTTGAGTCCATGGCAGTCTGCCCCGACGACTGCCTTCGCGGCAGCCTACTCGTGTGAACTCGTGGCCAATCGAAGTTGCGTTCTTCTCTGATTGGCTGCGACTGAGTACAGCTAAGGCGCACGTGCGCACGCAGTGGATGTTATTAATTTCAACAGTCGACATACGCATTGGATGACGGTTTAACAAAACTGTTCGCCGAGCCGCTTTTACGTGTTCTAGCTTCAATAGCGTTTGTCCATCTAACTGTTGTTCCTGTTTCGTGTTTTCGGAACCATTAAGTGGCCAACCACTCGGGCTTCGACAAGACCTATCCTAGCCTAGATGGAGAACAGTCGTTACACGGAACTGATTCGACTACCGGAAAATCAATAAGCCAGTATGAACCACCCCCCCCCCTGCCCACCAGTGACTATGTGGAAAAGAGCACCTTTCAGACACCAGCGACCTGCTTTAGGGCTGCCGGAATAGGAAACAAACATGACAAGAGTGGTAGATCTATACGCTAATTGCTGTACGCCGTACAGACGACATTAATGTGCTCATTTTTTTCCAAAAATCGCGAGAGCCAAGGAGAGGTCAGATTGCGGTTTTGAAACTTTGTGCTGACTGACGGATTGCTACGCTATGTGAGGCTTATGTCCAGAAAGCATAAGCCAACTCTTGTTCCGTAGTATATTGGCTGTCGGCCAGACTTGCCCACATAAATCGGTGTTAGTTTCGCGCACCGAAAGTGGCTAATTAATAAGTGTATATTCTTGCGTCGATTTTAGCGATCGAGGCTCATAGAGCTCAGAACCCTACACGCACGTTCGTGCACCATTTGGACTTCTTCGGACACACGCGTAATCAGAAAGGCGGTACTAACCCCAATGTCGACACACCTAACACATCAGACAACTTTCCCATCACCAGTCCAATCAACTCCATATCCACCAGCGCAACTGCCGCTAGCAGTACCACAGTGGTAACCAACTCAACATCCTCCAACCTATCCTGCACACACTGCAACCGCAAATAAACCCCACTCACCGGCCTGGTCGGTCATTTGCGACACCATCGCACAGAGACTGGCGAACCAAT
This sequence comes from Spirometra erinaceieuropaei, assembly GCA_902702965.1. Lineage (NCBI taxonomy): Eukaryota > Metazoa > Platyhelminthes > Cestoda > Diphyllobothriidea > Diphyllobothriidae > Spirometra > Spirometra erinaceieuropaei. The sequence continues at coordinate 159,023 of CACRXP010000455.1, read as the reverse complement.
GTCTAGAACACAAACACATACCTAACACAGTCGTCGCAACCGGCCGTGTCGGTCTTGCGTGGGTCCCTTCAGTCACATGCGTCTACATGAAAAAAACGGCGGCAAAGCATTGCAGACACAAGCGCATAACCATAAATTCTTCCAGAACGCCAAAATTCTGGGTCGAGGCAATGACCGCGTAGCCAGGGAAACGATCGAGGCCTGGCACACGGAGACAACCTCAATAAACCGTTGTGTCTCCCTTCCGACAGCCTACCAAGCCCTCCGGACGCAGCTCAACGAACTAAAGAGCAAGCGGGAAGTCAGGCCGGACGTGAATCCAAACACGGGAGAGCCTACGACGGACCTACACGTAGCCACACCGCAAATCGGGCCCGACGAAGGCGCAGTCATCAATACTGTTGCCTCAACTGCTACTCCGGCAGACGGGGAGAAACGCGGTCAGAGGGATGCAATCAAGACTAGCAACCCAGCACGACAATTAAGGTCAACGCGAATGCGGGCAATGGCCACCAACGTTCAAATGCCGCCCTCCGACGAGTGACAGGCAGATTGACAGCAGTCACCCTCCCTCCCGCTCTGTCCCGGCGACTACAGAGACGATCCCTGTGCGTATGCGGGCCATTAGCGCCAAAGCCGATTAACCACCTTCTCCCCTCTATAATTACCTCCGTGTTAGCATGACTGATATCTATTCCCATACTATAAATACTGTGTGATGCCGTACGATACTCACCTCCGACGATGAAAGCTTGTCTGCTTTTGAAACGTCAGGACAATACAATCATGGTTCCCGAGATCGCCTCTTCTTCTCATTTATGTCCGGGGACTCGAATCTTCGCTTCTATTAGCAATATTTTCGGGCGCGAAGCGCTTGTGTCAGCACGACGTTGGGAAACCTTTACCCTTCGTGTGTCATCTACGTACGCGCAAATTCAATTCCTCCACAGATGCCTTGACAATCATGTGCTTCCGAAGAGCCTGTCTTACAAGCCACCGGTAAACACAAGTCTGGCGAAACGATGGGTGATGCAACACGGCAGGCGAATGATCCGGGCGCTCCTTCAGGACTGCCATCTTCGACTGCGGAAATATAAAGGGGTTCTGAGCCAAGCGATCGCTAAATGCACTGATCTCATCGGCGAAGACGGAACTATGCTGTTGAAACAGGCGATTGATAAACGGGCCAGAGAACTACGAGCACAACGAGATATCGAGCTGGCAGAAGAGCTTCGAAATATCAGCCGCACGTTTCAGGAGGAGAACGACGTCCTAGTCCACAATCTATCCTCCAAAGAGCTGACTCCTGAACAACTAAAAGTGCTGAGTCACGAGGCCTGCTTCAATACCACAGACGCCGATCCGGTCAACCTCGTGGCAACAGTGGAATCGAGTTTCAAACAAACCGAGGAATCCGACGAAACAAAACACCTTGTTCGGCAACAGGTAACCGCCTTGGTGATGGCCCACAAACCACGCGCAAATATCACCAGAACGGAACAGGATGCCCTCAAGAAACTGAGGGCCGACACGAGCATTGTAGTACTGCCAGCAGACAAAGGACGTTCTACAGTTGTCTTGGACAAGGCCGACTACATTCAGAAGGCTAACACCCTGCTGGATGATCGACAGGCCTACCTCCAATGTGATGATGAGCCGATGAGGAAGCTGCTGACGCAGTTGGACAAAACGCTCGCTGAAATGCAAACGAACAAAGTAATAAGCAAGTCAGTACGACTGGCCGTTAAACCAACAGATGCAGCCGCACCAAGGTTCTACGGACTACCCAGAGTGCACAAGGTCGATGTCCCCCTCCGACCAATCGTGTCACTTCGCGGCACTTCAACATTCAATCTGGCTAAATGGCTGTTCCGACACCTGAGGCCTCTCACCTCAGGCGCAACCACAACGGTCTGTTCAGCTACCCAGTTTCTGGAACGGCTCAGAGGGACGCGACTCACTGCAGACGAGGTCATGGTGTCATTTGACGTCACCTCTCTCTCTTCACTTCAATCCCGCAGGACCTGGCCATGGAAACGGTCAGCGAATTACTCGAGAGGCAGTATGACGAGACGGACAAGTCCGTGAAGCGGAGACATCTAGTCCAACTATTAAAGTTCTGCCTGAAGAAGTACTTCACCTTCGAGGGGACCATGTACGAACAAATTAAGGGGACGCCGATGGGATCGCCTCTCTCCGGCTTCATCGCTGAGGCAGTTCTGCAAAAACTAGAGAGCCTGGTTTTCACCACTCAAAAGCCAAAGTTTTGGACTCGGTACGTCGACGACACCTTCGTCATCATCAAGCGAGAAATGATCGAGGAATTTCACATCGTCCTGAATTCCGTCTTTCCTGACATCCAATTCACGATGGAGGCGGAAAACAACAACCAGCTGCCGTTTGTGGACGTTCTTGTCCATCGAAAGCCCAACGGGAACATAAAAACGACGTTGTACAGGAAGGCTACCAACACACGCCAAATCCTAACCTATCACAGTAAACACCCGTCACAAACGCAGCTGTGTGCAGACTCTCTACAGTACAGCAGAAACACTGCAGCGAACCGGATGACAGAAGGACAGAACTCCGCTATCTTCAGCGCCTTTTCATTTCCAACGGATACCCCCGTAACTTTATCGAGCGCAGCAGGCAGAATAAAAAGCGGAGGTTACGGAGAAAATTCCTCTCGGATAGGAGCTCTGTGTCAAAAATGCGTACAAAGCACAGGGGAATCTTGTTATGAGGTTACTCCTTGGGACGCGGCGTATTTTCCAGAAAGACTTACTGAATCGGGCCGCAGAAAATCCGAATTTATTCTATGGTTACATAAGAAGAAGCAAACGAAACAGAGATCCAATCCCGTTACTGAAAACTATTGACGACCTAGAACTCATTGAAGGCGGAGAAAAGGCAGAGCACCTTTCACAAATTTTAAGTCCATCTTTACGAAGGAGAGCACATTTCTCCCTTCCGACTGCGACATAGTGGACGGGCCAACAACCGTACACGTCTCTTTCGCCGAAGCTATTGTTCGCAAAGTACTGTTGAGCCTGGATGAGTCCAAATCACCTGGGCCGGATAACATACCGCCGAAATTGTTGAAGGAGCTTGCTGGAGAAGTATCTAAGCCGCTGTCCATGCTCTTCCAAGCTTCGTTCGAAGCAGGCTACTTGCCCGCCGATTGGAAATCCGCAAGGATCACGGTAATTTATAAAGACTGTAACAAGGTCTTAGCAAACAGCTACAGACCAATCATGCTTACTTCAATTTGCTGCAAAATTATGGAAAAAATAATTAAGCGGGAAATAATGCACTTCCTAGAAGAGCATAATCTGCTATGCGATGCCCAGCATGGATTTCGTGGAGGCAGATCATGCGTGACAAATCTACTTTATTGTTTAGATTGCTGGACCCGGGCAGTTGATGGCGGCAATGCAGTGCACGCAGTCTACGTCGACTTTAAGAAGGCATTCGACAGTGTACCACATCAGCGTCTCCTGTACAAATTAAGCCGGATAGGCATAAGGGGTAATCTCCTGAGGTGGACACGAAGTTTTTCGATCGGTCGCTCTCAAATCGTCCACGTCGGTGACAGGCAGTCGCCGGAGGTAGCGGTTGAAAGCGGTGTTCCGCAAGGCTCCGTTCTTGGCCCTACCTTATTCATTATATACTTCAACGACTGCGTCAGTGAACTGAATTGTGATGTCGCCATGTTCACTGATGATGTAAAACTTTGGAGCGTCATCCCAACTGAATTGGACGAAGAGCGCTTGCAGGCAGACCTGACCCGACTCTAGAAATTGTCACAGGACTGGCTTCTGCCGTTTAATGTGACTAAGTGCAATGTTTTGCGAGTCGGCAGGACCCGATCTCAAAGCCTGAGGGTTTACTACCTAAACGGCGTACCACTGCAGGAGGTAGACGCCCAGAAGGACTTGGGTGTGTGACTAACGGCTTCTCTAAAACCGTCGCTCCACTGCTCCAAGATAGCCAAGTCTGCGATGTCAGTCCTTTATCTTGTCAAGAGAGCTTTCTCTACCTTCGATGAGGACTGCTTCGTTAAAGTCTTTCGGACTTTCGCACGGCCACAGCTAGAGTTCGCTATTCAGGCATGGAAACCCTGGACCTCTAAAGATCTCAGCATCCTTGAGAAACGCCAAAGGCGGGCGACCAAACTAGTAAGTGGACAGGGTTCCCTACCCTATGAACCACGTTTTTCCAATCTCGGACTTTTTCCACTGAGTTACAGACAGCTAAGAGGCGACCTTATACAAACATTCCGTATACTGCGCGGCCACGACTGCTGTCTCATACCTGCTGATTTCTTTGAGTTAGCGACCACAATGAACCTCCGAGTTCATCCACTTAAAGTACGTGTGACTGACGCCCAGCTGGATATTCGGAAGTTCTTCTTTTCAAACAGAGTGATTGAGGTCTGGAATGCTCTGCCTACAAATGTCGTCATGTCCACCTCCGTCGAGGCTTTTAAACGCAAGTTGGACCAGTTTACCACCAAACGTCTAGCATTTCGTTCAAGCAATTTGTTAATGTTGTTATATTACTGCCTGTATTTCAGTAACGTTTGTTTTTTATTATTGTCCAATGTCTATTGAATGTGTGTTGGCATCTAATTCGTCTCCCTCAGAAACTGTGATAGCACCAACTATCCACAGACAGACTACTGTACAGCACACTTAGTAACGCTAATGTTTTTAACTCTTGGAACTATTCGTTTATCTGTCTGGCTCGAAAACTTTACCAATCTGAAGACACTCTGTAGCTGTTTGATGTTTCCATCCCAACTTTTTGATATAGTTCGCTTCCTTGTAACAAATAGGGAGTTCAAAGGTTCAACACCTATATTTCCCTCAAATAAACTGAACTGAACTGAACTGAACCCGCTGGTTAGAAGCCTAGCGTCCTAACCACTGAGTCACAGGCTCGTTGCCCAGCGCTCACCGCGAGTTTTGTCCACGGTTAGGGTTTTTATGGCTGATGTTTTTTGTAAGGGTTGGCGTTTATCGTGAGGCCACTTGTAGTATGGCCGTCCGCATTCCCGTTTCACAGTTAAAGATGAAACCGAATAAGATCAGAACTTACCAGTGATCGCAGTAGCTGTGAGATTCCTCCCTGGGATCTATTTCGAACGCCGTCTGTCAGGTGGCCAGCAGCGTCCTCTTCGACAGTACCTGTTCCAGGCATCATTTCGTCTTCTGTTTCCAATGCCTTTTTTTCCACAGCAGAGACGTTCTAAAACAAAAAGGGGGTACGCAGCAGTTCCAAGGGAGTGGATTTTGCCTTCAAAGCAGCTTGTCGATTATAAGGTGTCGAGCCAATTCTATGAGACCAGTTTCCACTGTCATGGATAGATAGATACAAAAAATGTTTTGCGTCAAGGTGTTTTAGGGATCATTTTAATCTATTAACAGCTTCCGTATCTACAGTTTGAAGGCAAATAAGGGATGTTACTTTTAGTGCATGTGAAGTCAAACGAGCTTTTACAAGAAAATTTTCCTAGCTGATGATTAATCATTCACAAAGCTCAGGTTTAAGGTAATCGTTTACAATGGTGGCGGGAAATTGAATAACTCATAGTCCGATTGCGGGAGTTGAACGAATGAAAACTGCGCAGTGGTCTCAGGTTTTTTCGTCCCTACATTCCGCTTCGTGTATCCTGAATCACTAACTATGTGTTTTAACGAAAACGGGACATCTGTGTTGAGTAGATGCGCCTTCTGGAAACCACCGACACCACCACCACCACCCTGATCTCATCCTTCCAATGTTAAATCTTAAAGACTCCATCTTACAGCCACCATGTTCTCGAGGAGAGCGGCCAGCCGATCGGGTCTTTTTGACTTGGCCTCCTCCACCGATTCGAGTTTTTCGGACATGGCGCGTATACGTTCCGTGACAGTCCTGATACAGTTCTCCAGTCTGATGAGTCGAGAAAAAGCTTGGTTCACTTCCTCCTTGCTGGCTGTTTTGTCTGCAAAAAACTTGGCCACCTGCTCAAAGGACTGGCCCAATTGTGCTTCCTGGTAATTCACCATATCCTGGATTATTTCCATCTAAAACCAAAGTTGACGAAAGTGCAGTTATCATTTCCGGTTGCGTCAATGAATTCAATTGGAAAAAAAGCTGACAGCGTAAGTGACGGCAGTTGATGGCATTCCAGCCATAGCTTAGGTATGTAGATTTTATCATATTTGCAAAGTTGAGAGATCCGGGAAGATTATTTGAGGAAGAAAATAGGCTCTCCGGAACGGGTTTATTTAACAGCTGACGTTTAAAATAGCTGGGTCGGCTCTTCATTGTTAAAGCGAAAAATGCACTTAATCGATCAGAAATTTAATTTAAAGTGGCATCTGGTGCTGGTCGGCCTTATGATGATCGAATTTCTCTCCTCTCGCGACTGTTACAACCCACCAGAGTAGACATAACCCATCGATCCTAAGCAACAATTCGACGTGGCCTGATGCAACCCAAGGACCCATTGCCACCCGCTGAAACCTCAGCAGTCATCTACAAAATAAATTGCAATGGGGGCGACTGCAACTATGTGGGCGAGACCGGGCGGAAATTGCAAACTCGACTTTAAGAAGGCATTCGACTCGGAGGTTAGACCCTAACTCTCAACGAGCAACACACGTTGGGGAAACAGGGCATACTTTTGACCTCCAGAGGGCTATCATCTTAGGCCAAGGTAACACAAAAGCAGAACGGCTTACTCTCGAGGCGTGTTTCTCCGATGCCCACTCTATCAACAGGCATCTGGACCTTCCTGCAGCATAAAAAGTCCTACGTCATCACAATAGTGGAACTCAGGACCAAACAACCACACCGGACTTAGGAAGGCCCTACGGAGATAGTCTGACGCTGAGTTTACTCGGTGAGGAAGAACAAGAACCGCCAAACCGATCGCCCGACAGAGGTTCACTCAGCTCCCCTCGACGGAATGGTGACTCACAAAGCACACAGGCAAAACGTCCGTCCACCATCTCCCAAGAGGCTGCGACAGCGAGAGGAGAGAAAAAATCGATCAGCATAAGGCCGGCCAACATAACATGCCACTTTAAATTAAATTAAGTGCATTTTTCGCTTTGACAATGAAGAGCCGACCCAGCTCTTTGAAACGTCAGCAGTTAAATAAACTTGTTCCGGAGAGCCTATTTTCTTCTTCAAACAGATTTTATCAACCAGCTATTGTCGAGAGGAAGTGATCAACCGGCTGGACTTTTGATATTTTGAATCACGCGTCCTCACTACTGAATATTCTGCATTTGGTTCCCACAAAGGCTGGCGCTGCAGATGCGGTGGACTACAACGGGTTGCAGACTGGTCCCACGCGTTCGTTTATCGGAGCGCAATGGGTCCACGAGAGCCCATGACTACTGTCCAACGTAAACGTCTCATCGGTTGCTGCGTCCAATCCCCTCGGCAGCTGACTGACAGTCGGCTGATGCACGAGGGAGTGGAAAGCGGGTGTGCCCGACATTAAAGAATCCACTCCCACAGCAAATCAGCGTATTTCTCACTGCGACATATATACAGTAAGTGGGCTAACTCATGAAATGCTGGCCGAAATTCCCAAATGCGTTTTCGTTTCGAAAACATTAGTTGGGTATGGTTGTAAAACCGATCATCATGCAGCGTAATTCTATAATAATTCAGTTACTATCGGATGTCGGCGTTCGAAAGGACTTCCTTCTGGCTGCATGCAAAAACTACATTCTGTAAAAAATGACTACTTAAATAGCATGCATTTTTTAAATGCATTTCGATTCCCTTAAAGATTTAATTATGTTTTATATAAAGCATGCATAAAAATATTCATTCTTTTGGTCATTCAATAGAAACTTACGTCTTAGTTCAGTGTTATACTCGAAGGAAGGGTATAATTTGGTTTTATAAAGCTTTTCCAATTCCCGAATAATTTTGAACCCGATCTGTCATCACACTTGCATTCAGAGTTCTAAAACTGCAAGCCGTATAATTTCCGAGTATGGAAAACCATACATTTCTTTACGGTATCAAGAGGAGACTATAGGGGGTTCATAAAATTAAACAGTAGATCTGAGTCCTATTGTTAACTTTACAAACCACCTTGGTAAATGCAGATACATGACGTTTTATGAAAGGCCATTTCACGGTATTGAAAAATCTCACAATTGGAAACTTTAAAAACCAAATTATACCCTTCCTTCGAGTGTAAATTTAAAAGAAAACGTAATTTGCTACTGAATGAGCAAAAGAATGAATATTTTTGTGCATGATTTCCATGAAATATAATTGAATCTTTAGGGGCCTCGAAAATCAATAAAAAAACGCATGCTACTAAAGTGGTCATTCTTTACGGAGTATGGTTTTTGGACGCAGTTGGAAAGAAGTTTTTTCGAAAACCGGTGTCCTCGGATAACTGAATTATTATAGAATTATGTTGCAGGCTGACTACTTTAACAACCCTACTTAATTAATCTTTTCGAAACGGAAACGCATTTCGGAATTTCTGTCGAGATTTGGTGAGTTAGCCCACCTTCTGCATGTGACCCATTTTAAAATACTACGACAAACTAAGAGTCATGGCTTCAATGGCTGCCAACTCGGTTGACCGAGAGTCACACTGCGGTAAATTCTTCACCCTTATGAGATTTCAACCGCTCGACAGAAGCCAGGATCAAGAATGGATCAGAATGGATCAAGTCCTATGCAACATCAGATCAAGTCCTATGCAACATCAGAATGGATCAAGTCCTATGCAACATCTGCAGACAGGCTGCTGGACGGTCTCAGCCATCGATCCCGACCCAACCCTCAACCGTTCGAAAGTTGTCTAGGCATTGGAGCAAGGCGGATGGGGGAGGAGAGTATGGGATAGGTGCTGTGTGAGCCTGCCGCTCCATTAACGAATTTGCACAAAAGTTACTGACAAAACATCCACTTCGTGGGGACAAGCGATGGCCGTCGTCGAAATGTTGCCTGCGACAGTGTGCGTGCACTCCTACCTAGAACGCCGAGTTACAATTTATGGTGCACTTAGATACAGCATGTGGGCTAACTCATGAAATGTCAATCGAAATTCCGAAATGCGTTCTCGTTTCGAAAAGCTTAATTAAGAAGAGTTGTAAAACCAATCATTATGCGGCTTAATTCTATAAGAATTTTAGTTATCGCAGGATGCTGGCTTTCGATCAAACGTCTTTTCGGCTGCATGCAGAAACTGTACTCTGCATTCATTCTTCCCATTGATTTTCGATGCCCTTGAAGATTTAATTATATTTTACGGAAAACATGCATAAAAGTATTCACGCTTTTAACCATTCTGTAGAAAATTACATCTTATTCTAGTGTTGTACTCGAAGGAAGAGTACAATTCGGTTTCTTAGTGTGAGATTTGTAATATCGAAAAGTGGCCGTTCATAAAACATCATGCGTCTGCATATACCAATGTGAATTGTAAAGTTTATAATATGGCTCAAATCCACTGCTAAATTTTAAGAACCCCGTAAATTTTCCTCTTACTACCGTAGAGAAATGATCGGTTTTCCATACGCGGAAAATATACGGCTTGTAGTTTCGAAACCCTGAATGCAAGTGTAACGGCTGGCCGGGCTCAAAATTATACGAGACTTGGAAAACTTACTGGAAACCGAATTATACCCTTCCTTCGAGCATAAAATTGGAAGAATACGTACATTTCCACCGAATGAGCAAAATAATACATATTTTTGTGTATGTTTTCCGAGAAATATAATCTAATTTTTAAAGGTATCGAAAATCAATGACAAAAAGCCATGTTAACTAAGTAGTCATTTTTACAGAGTCCAGGTTTTGCATGCAGCCGAAAAGAAGCTCATCCGAAAGCCGGCATCTTGCAGTAACTCAATTATTGTAGAAATAGGCTGCGCGATGATTAGCTTTACAACCCTACCTAATTGATCTTTTCAAAACGAAAACGCATTTCGGAATTTCGGTTGACATTTCATAAGTTAGCCCACCTACTGTATTCTTACTTAATCTCCATTCCTCCATCGACTACTGACAAAACCGTTATGGCAATTCCAGTTCAACGTACATTCAAACAAAACGCATGCATGTTCGAGTGCTCACACGCTCGTTTTGGGGGGTGAATGTGGTAGCGAACTCGCAGGGGCCTGCAAACTGCGTGGACGCCCTGCCACCGCCAATGGCCGAGTAGTAAAAAATAAGAACTCATGACAATTTACACTTAACTGGTTACTACTCATGTTACTTGAGTAGTTCGAATTGTTTCAACGTAAATTTAGAGCAATCCACTTCTCCGCCTGTCTTCGCACCTGCCCGGACACAGCAAATCGCATTTATGCATGACAACTCACCAACACCACAGCGGCATTAGCACAATAAAGTTCCGTTCTATCAGTCTAGATCCCACCGCAGACGGTCGCATGGCGACCAGTGATGAATGCAGGTCCTTCAAACTTGGGCGTGGGTAAGGCTGACTGACGAGAGCAAAAAAGCTGGAAATGGTTATTCCGTCCTCCCCGGTGTTTGTTGGTACACCCTTACTGCAAAGTCCTATTCTACTGGCAAAGGCAAGGCAGATCGGAGCTATTTGCCACTGATAGCTAGTCGCAATACGCGGACCAGGACCACATTCAGAAACACTCGTCTGAATGTGCACGCAAACTCACGAATTATCGAGGGTAAATTTTGGCTAACGCTATGAAAGCAACTTCCAGCTGAAGGCGCTTTCAGCCAGCAAGCACTTCTGTGTTTTCACACCCGTCTGCACTGCCTACCAACCGGTTTGCTCTCCATTTATTAAATACTGTTCAGCAAAATCCGCCTTTCTAAAGGATCGATATGACAGGTAGAGAGGGCGCTCACCGACAGTTTCTACGGAACTCACCCTTTCATTGTATATTCTCGATCGCAACCGACAAGACAACGGGCCCTTGGCTCAGTGGTTAGAGGCGTTGGACTTCTAACTAACAGGTTGCGAGTTCGAGCCTCGTGTGTGCCGCACTTCGGGGTTGGGTATGACTAGCTGACGACGGCTAATAAGCCAGAAATGACTATTCCAGTCTTCCTTGTCTTTGTCAGTTATACCATTCTGCCTATATCATGCGCCGCTGTGCGGCTGTTGTTTGAGCTCGAGAGAGATCCCGTAAGGCACAGCGGGACAGGTGGGTTCGGTGAGCGCCCACTCCACGAAAACGAGTTTGCTTTCTCAGTACGAAACTGTTAGACTGGTCAAAAAGCGTTGCGGTTTTTATAGATGCGGCAGATCCCAATCTTTTTAAATCCCACTGCGTAGAAGCTGGTGAAATTCGTGAGAAACAGGGGCGTTAATAAACCATTAAGGAAGAGCCGGGACTCACCTTTCTAGTCTCTAACGACTTCTTCAGCGCAGACCGCTCGGCGGGACTCAGTTTCATGTCACTGTTTACGTCCGCTCTCTTAAATACTTGCTCCAGCGTAAGCCCACCTGCGGAATCCCTTAAAAAAGTTGATAAAATCAAGAATCTGTGTTACTGACTAGAGACTTTCCGAAACGTGCCAAACCCTATAAGATGCGCTCGTTTGATAATTGCATACTTTTCGGAAGCTCTCGATGAACCAATAAAAATACTTGCCTTATCAAACCCATACAATTGTTCGATTGGCGGCACTTTTTACGGGACCCCGATTTTGGAACGAATTATCATCTACTTTGCAATATCACTGATAGCCCAACTAACATGTTCAAAAATCTTCTTTGTGTTAACTTCAATCATTACTGAAAACGCTTGCTTAAGTAGGCAGCACAGTGGGTTCCCCTCTTCCCAGTCAAACCTACGACGTTATGGGGAATTTCCTGCTTCTTTAAAAGCATGAACAAATTATAGTCTTAATTTTCCGAAACCGTCAGTATAAGTAAGCTTGCTGTACGAGTAACAGGGGAGGTTTTGGGCCCCGACGCATGAGTCAAAAACTTACCTGTGTTTGAGCAAAATGCTTTAGCGTTCCCAAAACATACGAGCAAATCAAGGGCACTCTAATGGGCTCACCAATCTCGGGATTCATTGCCGAGGCCGTTCTACAACAACTCGAGAGACGACTATTCGAGGATTACAAACTCAAGTTTTGGGCATGCTACGTTGATGGCACCTTTGTAGTCATCAACCAGGATAAAATCACCCAGTCTCCCTTGTCTTTGTTGGTAATACCCTTCTGTATAAAAGCAACTGCCATGCGGAACTACTGAACTCAATCATTTCCGATCTACAGTTCACGATGGAAGAGGAAGTAGAGGACAAACTTCCATTCCTGGATGTTCTCGTCTGCCGCCAAACAAACGACAAACTAACGACGTCGGTCTACAGAAAACCGACGAACACGCTGCAAATGCTCAGCTATAACAGTAACCAACCACTGCAACACAAACGAAGCTGTGTCCGCACGCTATACCGACGGGTGGAAACTCATTGTAGCACGCCAGCCGCCAAACAGGACGAGATAAAACTCCTCTCCGTCGGCAAGTGATGCGGCCAAAAGATCCGATCACTAAGCAGAGATGTCGGCCGTTGTCTACCGACTTCAATGCAACTGCGGAAGGTACAACTACACTGGGGAAACCGGCCAACTTGAAGAAGAAGAAGACACGATCGCCGGGACAAGACTGCTTCCTGGGACTCGTCTGTTCGCCTCTATTGGCAAACCGGCCGACGGCTGCAAACGCGAATGCACGAGCATAAGTTGGCCGTGCGAAGGTTGGACCCAAAGTCGGATGTAGCAACCCATGCCGCGCAAATGGGACGTATCTGCAACTTTGACGCCGTTGAAATTGCGGACCGGGACGGTGATCATACAGCAAGGCAAGTGCAAGAAGCCTGGATGTCCTCCGACTGCTCTGCCAACCGCCACATCAATCTGCCTCCCCCCTATCTGACTTTACGAACCTCCTAGCGGGGGTCAGTCACGGCGCGGAACAATCGGGGCCGTCTGGCATCTCCGCAGCCGACGGGGGCGATTCAGGTCACGGTGACATACGGGTGGGATGCAGCCACACAAGCGGCATTGACGGGTCACGCACTGAACAAAGTGCTCCATATAAGGGTAGCTGAGCGCAGGATTTTCCAGTCTCTGAAGATGGGTAGATGAATCAACTACTCGAAACGTCGGACCTCCAATAAACCCCTCCGGTGTACGCCTTTTCTTCTCATGATATGCCACATGGGAATCGCATTTTCACTATTATTAAACTGGTGTTTATTTAAATAGGCATAGCAATTACTTTTTTCTCATTAATGAGGTAAAACTCATTATGTGACGCGATAATCACCCTCTCGGCTATCGGTCAGACTGCGAGTTAGGTTCGTTTCGGCGCCCGCTATGGCCCAATGTTTCACAGTAGAATTATACTCTTCAATGTCACCCGACTTAAAGTTTTTAGACGTATTCGGTAAAGCGCAATTCCCCTAGCGGCGTCCATACTTTGCCGCGAGGCACTTCTTCCAATTCCTCAATTCCCGTACTATAGTGAGCTGGAACAGCTCCATCAAACCAAATGACGTATCTACAGAACACGCGAGCTTTGATTGGTCTTAAAACGCGCTAACGGAAAACGAGGCTGTTCGGATTTTCGATTTTGGAAGTCCAGACTAGAGCTATCAAAAAAATCCCACATACCTACTGCATCCCTCTAAGAAGTTGAAAAATGAATGTAAAAGAAATTGCACAGGCGCTCCACAAGTGCAACCGTCTTACTTCATCTCGGACTTGAAGTCGTCGATGGTCATATCCTTTTCATCCGTATCAACGGCATCAAGGACGTTCTGGATCTCTTGCAGTTGAGCCTTATTCTGCTTTGTTTTTTTTCTGATTTCCTTCAAACGCTGAAATAGAACAACAGAACTCACCTAAATTCCAGAAAATATATTGCAGATAATGCAACACACAAATATGCGTAAATCCACAATAAACTGTAATGAATCGTAAACACTCAGTTAATAAAGAATCATCTTAAATTACATGAAAAAGCAGAACAATTACCCTTATCGGTTAGATGTGGTTGAGCAGCCCCACCTGAAGTAAACAAACCCCGGTCGCCTGTAATACGGGACGGGTGGTAATGGGAGTTTTTACAGGTGGGACCGGGGAACACACAGGCGATGAGGGCAAGTAATTTCATGCGAAATAAAAGTTTTTGGGAATGTGGGGTTGTGCTTTGGGTGGTTCAGAAATAGTTGCCCTAACCCTAGCTATGACCATTTACCCGAACCATAACCCCAACCTCTAAATTTAACCCCTAACCCCTAACCATAACCCCTATTCCTGGTTCCTAACCCCATCCTCAACAGCATTGTGTCCATCAGGTTTAACAATTATCTTAATAAAGGAGGGATGAGTAACCTTCATTTGCGGAATCATACAGTACATGTCCATGATTAAAGAAAGTAAAATAAGCATAGCAACTTTGAACACCCCTCCGAGAATTAATACCATATGTTTCATAGCAGATGGTAAAGTATCTAACGTTTGATTTTGCATTTCAAATTGCTTCTAAAACTGGGTCAAGGTGATTTCGCTTGATATAGGGCTTATTAATGGCGGTTCAAAAGCCATAAACGGCCGTCTCAGTCTCGCATGTCCTTTTCCGCAAAGTCCTTCTGTATTTTTTAAGAACGGTCCTTCCGTAACTGCTGCAAGACTCTGGGGAAAGCGACTTAAACGGACTTCGCTCTACAGATATTTTCTTGTGAAACTCATACCATTTCGTGAGCTATAACATCTACTGCTTATAAATACAGGATAACACTGAAAACAAAGTCGCCAGTCAGCCATAGCATCCTGTTGGTTGCGATCAGTTATAATAAAAATTAAGGCGGCAGTTACCAATCGCGTTAGGAGATCTACCTCTTCCCCCCCCCCCCCACATTATGCCTTGAGGTTCCATCTAGAGTCCTGGCCACTCGTGTCTTATGAGTGGCCAGACTTACTTCCCATTCCATGCTTTCTGGCCGGTAAGTGTTATTAAGTCCATCTTTCTGAATTTATCCACGAGCTTGTTATGTTATTGGTTGCGATAAGAAATATTGACGATGTTGGAAGCGCTTTCATCGGCCAGGTTACGACGCATGCTCGCAAGCCAATGAAACCCGACAGGACAGGGTGCCATTTACCCAATGCTAGCGCGTCCAACTTAAACATTCAATAAGTATAAATCCCTAATTGGAATCCCCGATCGTACGAAAGGTGGGGTTGGGTGTGCTTGGCGAGTTCGAGCCTCGGGTGTGCCACACTTCGGGGTTGGGTATGACTGGCTGACGACGGCTAATAAGCCGGAAATGGCCATTCCAGTCTCCCTTGTCTTTGTCGGTAATATCATTTTGCCTATATCATGCGCCGCTGTGCGACTGCTGGCTGGGCTCGAGGGAGAGCCTGTAAGGTACAACGGAACGAGTGACTTCTGTAGGAACGATCGGTAGATGGCAGTTTTGTCATCATAAATGTCTGCGAAGATGGGCAATTACACGATAGACTGAATGGCCTCTTCCCAGCTGTACGGCTTACTCGCGAAGAAGCAACAGGAGATAACTTCCCGTTTCCAGACGTGAGTATACAAAGACTCAGTGAGGGTTAAGTCGTAACAAGCGTTTACCGAATAGACTCTAGTGCTGAAGTCATACTTAACTATTGAAGTAGCCAACCCCGCGTCCCACAAAGACTTTTTTATCTGGGATCTTTCCTATCGGGCCTTCCGACACTGCAGCAGCGAGTACTTACTTAAATATGAACTGGCCTACTTATATCAGTTATTCCGGTCAAGCGGAAAATCAAGGACCGGTTAAAGCCTGAAGAGCAATCTGGTGCCGCGGAACTTCTATTTTCTGCCCCACATTCAAGGGATGTATTAAATAATCTCCCGAAAAATCAAGCACATTGGCTTACCCATAGCTTAAATGTCCGCATCCACCCTACGCACAACACTGACGAGGTAAAGACCCATACTCAAAGAGCGACCAGTTTATGTATCCCTTGCGCTAACTGCTCTTGTGTTTATACTGTACATACTGGCCGACGTCTCAGGACTCACACTAACAAGCATAAGTGACCCCTTGCCCCTCGTGTTTGCGCATGCCCTTCAGTGTGACCGCCTCCTCACTTTGGACGGTACTGATGAGATGGCAATAACTAACACCAGACAGGCGCGAGAATTCCCCGAAGCTTGACATCCTTACACGACCAGCATCAACCGCCGTGCCGATCTAGACGAGGATGAACGTGCACGTTAAGAGACTTGTTCCCACGCCCTAGCAACTGCTAATCCCCACTCGCCGCTCTCTCCCTCCGACACGGCAGACTCCGACCGAAAGTCCTAACGCATCCAATGCCGGCGCACTGACCCCTGACCTCATCCCGCATCAGCGACCTACTGCGCGTATTCCCGCTGATCCGCAATCCCCCGCCCCCTTCCAACAGATGGAACCGTGACAGTTCTCCCGCCTCTCTGTCTCATTCCAAAACTTACCGTGACTCAGTGCTCAGCTATCTGTCTGATCTAGTCCGCCGATCTCACTTTCTCCTGTTACCCCCGACGGGTCTGCAAAGCAAATGACTACCCGCGCAACTTCGTAAACTGGTGCATACTCAAAAGGGACAAAAGGCCTAACCGCACGAACACCAAATTTTGGCGAGCGCTTCCGTATGTGAAGAAAGATTCGGAAGCTGTCGGCTGCCTTCTCGCTCCACTTGGAGTTGGAGTGGCACACAGACCGGAGGTAACCATCGGGTGTCAGGTAATGAAGCCGAAAGATCAACTGCCACGGCAAGAAACGTCTGGAGTCGTTTATCGGGTCTGGTGTAGTTGCGGACAAAGCAACTACGTCGGAGAAACCGGAAGACAGCTCCGAACGCGAATGGCCGAACACGCTGCAGCAGTGCGGAGAAATGACGCCAGCTCTCAAGTTGCGGCTCATTCGACGGGTTCCGGCCACACATTCAAATTTGACGAGGCCAAAATTCTCGCAAGAGGTGACAACCGCGTGAGCCGGGAACTACTTTAATCATGGTTTACTGGCTCCCAGTCCATTAACAAGTGCAATGACCTTCCCCTTCCATACTCGGTGCTGAGTCCTCGTCCAGGCGGAGCAATTGGTCAGGCGGGGAGCACACAAGTGAACACTTTTCCCAACTCCAGGGTCGGTGGGTCAGGTGTTCAAGTAATCATCACACTAACATCCAACGCACGTGATGGAATTGCAGCAAATAACGACGCCAATATCGACCATCAAAAAATTAGCACACCATCTGCGACGATCCCGGATGACGGGGGAAGACGTGAATGTGCATAGGTATGCGGTAGCATGGCGACTGCATCCTATAAATACTGCAGCCCCTTGTGCATGAACCACCCCTATCTGATTTTTGTCTCTGATGATGGTTTCGAGCAGGAATCCGAAAGGTCAGGCTAATAAGGCTCTTGTCCCAGCGATTATGTCTCCTTCTTCAAGACTTTCTCCTCTGGTCATTTCATCTGACGACGGATTGGTGTCACCAACTTGAAATTTCACGAGTAAGACTCGGTCTCCCCAAGGACCTTCCCTTTTCCATTTTATTATCCCAAAGTTAGTTTTTAATAGGTGTCGTTGCCCCAAATTCTCAAGGAGTGTAAGAGTTAAAGCTAGGTTGAGGACTAAGATTACAATTCAGGTTAGGATACTAGCACAGGAACCCATCTGGAATTTAGAGCGAAACCACCAGTACTTTTGGGGGGATCATATTTCTGTGTCCGACTTAGCTTTACTTGAGCCTTGGGCTTACGGTTTTTGACCAAAAAGTATTGAAAGATGAATCCTACGGAGGGAAAAATATCTAGACTGCGCGAGGTGAGAGAGAGAAAGCTTCCATTCATGTTTGGATGGCTGCTTAAAATTCCTGAAAGTGTTGCAGATTCCTAAACGTCTCACAGTATCTAATGTCTTCGATAGTCATCTGGATTGCTTGATCTCAAACCAAAATACCTTAGATGTGGTTAACTGAGAAGGTTTATCCCCAGGAAGCCGAAACTGCGAATGTTTTCTCAGGTCAGATTTGCCCTTTTTCTTGTGTAAAATGGGGCGAAGGAAGAAGAAGTCTCATTCCGTACCAACCACAAGCTTGAACCGCAATTCTGAACAGGGTTGGGTCCACCCGGTAGTACAGCATGAGTTACTTCATCTACTTATTTTGATATTAACGTGCTGCGAATTAAATTTGTCGAACGTGACTAAAACGACGGCCGTGAGTTTAGCACTACAGGTTTAACAGGTCTGACTCGAAGTCCATTTTGTAGTCACAAGCCAATTGCGCAGGTTTGCAAGAGTCTACTTCATTCCTCTCGGTGATTGCTTGTCCGTTATCCAGGACGTTAGCCGAGGCAACCAGAATTCAACTTTGTGGGAAAGCTGATCGATAAGACGACAGGTCTTATCATCAAAGCCAACGGCTGCGTAAATGTCATCGCTTACTCGACCGCGTGCGTCCGCGGCCTCGTGCGTCGTATTGCGTTGCCGATCAAAAATCGATCAACCTGGTGCCTCAGTGGCGTGGCCTGGTATAGAGGCGAGGGCGAGTGCATGGTCTAAGCTCGTCGATGTCGGGTGAATGTCAACGAAGTGTTTTTATCCGTGTCAAGCCTGTGACTTGCCTGTTCTGACGACGCTGCTTTCAAGTTGGAACATTGATACCTTCAATTTACTCCAAATGAATTCATTTAGACTGTGGACCTTGTATGTGTACGGTAGCCGAATGACCCTGTTGAGACGGTCGACGATTTTGTGGGCTGTTTTGTTGGAGGAGGATTTCCGATGCTTCCAGGATTTCAACGTAGACGTCTTTGTTCACGCCAAGGGGACAATCTTTGAGGTTCCGGGATTGTGCCGGAGAGCGACGGGTGAGGTCTTCTTAAGTAACGGGCAAAATTCGCCATATCGCTGTACCTCTGCGGATTTTGATATCTTCACGGGAGTACCATTTTGTCAGATCAGTGATCAGCCAGGCCGGACGTAATACCTCAGATTAATCCGTAATTAGATTTGAGAATTTTCTCGCGGTTGCAAGCGGCCGTTCGCTGTCGATGGGTACAATTTATTCGCTGTACGTAGGCATTAAAGATAGATGGTACCGTGCTAACGGAAAACATAGGTAGTAGTGCTTTAGAATAATAATGAAGGTAGGAAGATGTTATGACAAGGGCGTTCTGCGGGGGGCTCTCCAATTCAACCATTATTCACCCAGTCGACTACATTCTGCTCACACGTTAAGAATGGAGGTTGAAATGCAGCCGATTTTGGTCAAAAGAAAGGCGTCTGCGACCGCCTGGGTTGCAGGTTTCGACAGCTCGAAAACCAACATTTCACGGACATGCCAACACCTCCTGGGACATTGGCCAGAAACCATAACCAAGAAGCCAACGAATATATGCATGTTTTCGAATGTAATAATCTGCCTTGATTACAATCATTCTCTGTTCTGTGAAACTGTTTCATTTCATCCAAAGACTAAAACCCGAGATTCAAGACCCTAATTAGCAATCTTGATTTTCCGCAGGCAGCAAGTTAGGCGGAATCATAACAGCTTTCTAAATCCCTTGTTTTGGCCTTTACCTCGTATTTGGCTGCTAACTCGGTGTCTTATTACCCTAATATATTCTACTAATACACATCACTAGCTGCTTGCCGACGGTTAATGAAGATTACGCGGTTGTTCCAGGGTGGATGAAGGAATTCGGTACAAATATTCATACATCAAATCTTAGTCTGCTCATAGAGACCTCAGTTTAAACTGGCTTATTCCAAGTTGACGGTTACTTTCTGAGGAAGCTAGAAAACAATTTCTTTACCAGAAAACACACATGGGAATGCTGGGGAACCCACCGATAAGCTGAACTCCTCGTATTTGCGTCACGGAGTGACATACTATCCGCGAAACACGGGTGTCTGTCGGTTTTCGACAGGGCAACGGGCTCGTGGCCCAGTGGTTTAAGGCGTGAACTTCTAAGTAACAGGTCGCAAGTTCGAACCTCGTGTGTTCCACACATGGGGGTTGGGTATGACTGGCTGACGACGGCTAATAAGCCAGAGGTGTTCATTCCAGTTTCCCTTGTCTTTGTCGGCAATAACACACTGCAGTGAGGGTCAAACGCCCACTTGACATGCTTATATACCTCACTTCATAAGGCCTATGACGTACTGATGATCGGTAACGACCGTGAAACAGCTGTCTGCGTCTGGCCTGTTGCACTCTTAGCGAGCTGCGTATGTAATATAGATATATATATATATATATTTCGAAAGAAATAAGCTCTTTGGGAAAGATAAACAAGTTTTATTGCAAATTGTCGACCTTGGTTCCCCAAGTTGTCTTCAGACGTGACGTAAGTGTGCAAAACAGTTAACATTTAAACATGCCATATCTATAGGAGTTTCCCCAGGAGGATAGGGACGACTGACTGACCTTTTTAAAGAAGGACTTCATTTGAACCTCACTGGGTTGGCTCAGGAGGTTAGACTTGACGTCCAGATAGGTGTCATTAATAATGGCGATGAACATGTTGATGAGGACGAAAAAGACGAAGAAGATATAAACGAGGAAGTAGAGCGGACCAAGTACGCTGTTCGCGTCGTGCAGGGCCTGAAAGTCGAAGTCGCCCAGTATTATCCTGAAGAGCGTTAGCCTACGTGTGTAGAAGTGCAAGGAAAAGAAGAAAAAAGAAAATTAAACGTCCGTTTGCTTCCTAGGCGGATTAGCTTGCCACAAATTGAAACGAATATACTATTCCCAGGTTCTTGTTGTAAAGAAGATGAACGCGGGATCACTGGGGACAGTACATGTATTAGTCTGAGCGTTTATTAGTTCCACAAGTTTACTCACACCTTTCAACTGCTAATTTGGCCTAGACCCCATCTAACGGAATACGCTGTATAAGCGACCAAGTAGGGACAACTTTTATTGTTAAAAGCATACTTACAATGAGACGGCGAAGGTCGCAAAATCCGTGACCTGGGTCCCGAAGGCGAGGTAGCCCAGTTGGGCGAAGGCAAAGAAGACGATAAAGAACATTACGCCAAAACCGGCAATGTCTTTCGCGCATTTAGCCAGAGTGAGGTTGAGTTGATTCATTGTCTTATTGAAGCTCACGTACTTGAATATCTACAAGGCAAAATAAGGCCTTTAAACGCCACGAAGCTGCAGCGCTCACGTAGAGTATAAAATCACGAAGATGGATGTTCTGAACTATGACCATATTCACTATGACCCAACTGTGAAAAACCCGGTGCCTTGGTGGGATTCGAACCCACGCCAGCAAGGGGAGGCTTTAGTACAGCCAACGCTCTAACCATCTGAGCTACGAGGCCCCAGCGGACGACACAAATTTAATCACATCCGCCAAAAATCCTCTGACTTACGTGATCCTGGTAGTCAGTCTGGTGGATTCTAGGTGAATTACTTAAAAAATCCTGCCTTGACAGTCAACTTTCCGTATCAGATTTGGTGCATTCCAGCCGTTGCAGTAGGTTGGGTGGGTAAATTTGACCTAGATGTGATTAAACTCGCGTAGTCCGGCGGAGCCTCGTAGCCCAGATGGTTAGAGCGTTGGCTGCGCTAAAGCCTTCCCCTTACTGCGTGGGTTCGAATCCCACCGAAGCGCCGAGTTTTCCACGGTTGGGTCGAAGGGAATTATTTGAAATCTGGCCAAACACCTTTGACCACACTGTTTAGTGATATCAACTATAATTTCGACAACCCTTGTGAGGTGTTGGTTTGCTTTAATAAGTTGCGCTCGCCAAGAACACAGACCAGTGAGTCCAAAAACATAAGCCGTTAGGATTACTGGACCGTACTGAACATAATTCAGTTCAGAACACGAGATCTGCGGAA
Source organism: Spirometra erinaceieuropaei (assembly GCA_902702965.1). Classification (NCBI taxonomy): domain Eukaryota; kingdom Metazoa; phylum Platyhelminthes; class Cestoda; order Diphyllobothriidea; family Diphyllobothriidae; genus Spirometra; species Spirometra erinaceieuropaei. The sequence goes on along the minus strand of CACRXP010000455.1, from coordinate 137,138 downwards.
AAGAGACTGCATGATCTTCAGTCACATGACACCGAATCGATAGAGGCGTAGGAGAGGTAACTTTGCAACGGGAAATCGTAAAAGTTCCCGGACACAACGCTTGTGTACTTTAGGGCTACCTTGGAGTAACCTGCCTACTCGGCTCAAGCCAAGGACATTGAATTGGCATACTCTACAAACCAAAAGCGCTATATGGAAGGCTCAAAAGCCGGATAAACAGGAGTCGCGTTAGCGTTATCACCCGTTGGTGCGATACCTTTCCGACATTCCACTTCTTCTCCTTTTTCCCTCCGACAACAGTGTTTGGCACTGACTTTTACGTCTCCCCCAATGCGGTTGTTCGGTGGGCTGATGGTTCACTTGACCCGAGAGAAGACGCTGAAACCACAGTCGCGTCTGATGAATGACCGGAAAATGCGCTCGATACTAGATCTCCTAGTAGCACTTTAACCTTTGGGGATTTGGTCGATTTAGTGAGGGCTGATCGGATAGGTGTGTCGGCGCTTAGAGTTCAAGTGAGCCGTTACGTCCCCGCTAGCCAGATTCTTTTTCTTGCCTAGGAAACCGATCACTGCTGAACGTGCATGAAACCACATTCGGTTCGACGTTGTGCAGCCCGTGAATGAATTCTTTTTCAAGTGGATTACAATTCCAACCAGGGAGACAAGCAATGATGACGATGGTAGGGCACAAGAGATCGAAGCAGACGTGGTGATTTGGGAGGTTATTAGATTGAGGTGGACGCTATCTGACTTCCATCGTCACGGCCCCATCAGAATACAATGGCGAGACACAGGCAAGACGGTCGAAGAGATGAGCGCCAGCCTCGTGACCGACTGGACACTCACCTCACAAGGTATGGGACCTCAACCATGCGAATCATACTTCATGGGACACTTTTTCAATGGCATAGTGAAACCCCTTTTTCGTGTTTGAATCAAGGGAACTTCCCATTTTTTTAGGAAGGAGGTCCAGGAACATGTGTCGACAGCAGCTGACCACCCCCTAAATTGTCATTTGAACGCTTGTGTCGTGCGTGACTCAGCCAATCCGATTAGTGAGACAAAGACGCCGATCGTTATTTTGGGCTTTTCTGATTGGTCAAAATCGTGCATGGCTCAAACGCATGCACACACCCCGAGGACTGGGTTTGGTGTTATGAAATTCTGTTGCCGTCGGCTTCTCAGCCGGCCGGACACTCCTGGCCGTATTGGACAGAGTCTTGCTAACCCCCCTCTCTCTCTCTCTCTCTTCTACATGCATGTAGAATCGGTGTGGCCCATAAACCAGCACCAACAATCAGACAGTAGATAATGAGGCCAAAAGACCCGCTGCCGGTGACAGAACAATCAGAGGTGGTCTACAGCATACCACGTTAAGATTGTGATGCAAGGTATGTTGGTGAAACGGGGAAACGTCTCGATACAAGATTGCACGAGCACCAGCTTACAATTAAGTGCACGGATAAGCTGTCGTTGGCGTAGTATGGCCACACACTAGAACGGAACCACAATTTCGCCTTCGAGAAAACGCGGTGGTCGGTCGAGCCAATGACAAAATGGCCAGACAGATGCTGGAATGTTGGTTCTCGACTGGCACAATCCACCGGGCCATAGACCTACATCCCGCCTACCAGGCGTTTCGCGCGAGGCTCGAGTCAGTCCAGGCAGGGCCAATGGCACGAAAGAAAAAAGTCACACGGGGTCGACTGCCAACGCTCGCGGCGAGCGAAGGCACTGACCGAAAGTCACGTGACCGGCGTGGCACCGTCTCACGGACGTACTCGCGTGGCCGGAACCACCACACCTGAGGAACAACGATCGATCGGCCTGCCATCTGACGAGGGGGAGGCCAAAGAGCACGCCGACGCGGCGGCAACCACGTCAGGCGTGAGGGAAAAACAAGGCACGCCAGTCCGCCAATGGCTGGGATCAGAGAGGCCACAGACAGCCAACAGTAAACAGGCTAACCAACATAAGTGCGCTAGGCAGGGATATAACACGAGGCAGGCGGCAAGGCTGAACAAATCAAGGCCAGCAGGAAACGCCAGCAAACGGCTCTGATGATGGAAACGAGTGTTTCTGAAACGTCAGTCTGGATACAATCTGGTACAGGAAATCGCCTTCTCTTCTTCGTCTTCGTCGGGGGATGATAAACACGGTAATAGACCTGGACCTCGAATCTCCACGCATATTGCTTGATACATGCATGTGCACACGTCTTAGTCCTGACTGGCTTTACACCACCTTGAAATACAGTTTGTTTAATCACTTCGAAAGATGCCTTCTTCTGTTGAGATCGCCCAATGTCTTCTGGCTATTTCCGGAGTTCATATGAAAGAAGCTGGGGTAAACATGCTGGGAATAGCCATCACGGCCATGTCTGTCCTTGTTTAAGTCTCCACCGCGTCAAGGTCATTCCCCTTCGCGGCGAACGGTTCCAGACCCGCGGACATGCACCGACTACAACTCGGACGCATGTGCCTCCACAGAGTTGCAACAGCCCGTGCGAGACTTGGACGCATCCCTCCCCCCCCCTGCGAACAAAACAAAATCCATTTGGACACCATTCCTCGGCAAATAAAATACCCACCAATCGAGGAGGTGCCGAACACCAGGCGTTCCGCACTTTGGGGTTGGGTGTGACTGACTGACGACGGCTAATAAGCCAGAAATGGCCAACTCCAGTCTCCCTTGTCGTAGTCGGTCAGCTTATTCTACACACCGACTGGGCATCATCTGAATGTACCCCCACAAAAGCTTGTAAGGACACAGTCAACACCATTCTTTGCTTCGCCGGCAGCTACTGCCGCCGGAGAGGACAACTCAGGGTTCGGTAGGCAATTAATCGCTCAATCAAGAGACATTTGCCTTTCCCTAAACACGGGATTTGGCCAGATGATTCTAGCGCTCTGAGCGCTGCAAAGAGATGGAGAAAACCGCAAAAAGGAGTTGATGGCTTATTTGGAAACCCACAACCTCTTGTCCAATGCTCAATACGGTTTCCGTAGGTGAAGGTCATGTGTAACGAACTTGCTATATACAATGCAAAATTGGACAAGAGCACTGGACGCAAAACACACTGTACATGTGGCCTATAGTGATTTCCGGATGGCGTTCGATAGTGGTCCGCACCAGCGTCTCCTGTACAAGTTGACAGTCATGGGCATCGGTGGCAAACTTCTCAAATAGATCGAACATTTTCTCGTCGGCCGTTACCAAATTGTCTGCGTAGAACAGCAGCAATCAAGGCGCACATTCATAGAAAGTGGAGTCCCACAAGGTTCGGTGCTCGGACCAACCCTCTTTCTCTTGTTCATCAATGATTGTGTCGATGAATTGGATTGTGATAGTGCCATGTTTGCAGATGACATACAAATCTGGAAAGTCATCCAGAATGCTGCCGATGAGACCAACTTTCAAGAAAAACTTTGTCGATTGGACGAGTGGTCCGGCAGCTGGCTCTTGTCCTTCAATTTAAACAAATGTACCATACTGCGCCTCGGAAACCAGACCCCTAGTACGCGGCAATACCATCTGAACGGAATGCTACTCCGAGAAGCAGAAACGCAGAAAGATCCCGGAGTCTGGATTGCAGATAGCTTAAAGCCTTCTACACAATGTTGCAAGGCAACTAAGGCCGCAACTTCAATTCTATACGCAATCAAGCGGGCATTTGCAGTTTTCGATGAAGGATGCTTCTCCAATGTCTTCGGCACGTTTGTAAGGCCGCATCTCGAATATGCAATTCGGGCCTCGAGACCGTGGACGAATCAGGATTACAATCTGCTCGAATGGGTTCAGTGACGAGCAACAAAATTAATAAAAGCCCAAGGAGCACTGCCAAATGAGATCCGCTTAATTAACCTTAATCTCTATCTTCTGAGTTATAGGCAGTTGCGCGGAGACTTGATACAAACTTTCCGTATCGTGCGTGGCTTGGACTGCTCCCTTTGGTGCGACGTCTTTTTCCAACTCGCCACTACAACTAACCTTCAAACTACGTGTGCCCCAGGGCAGAATGAATGTGAGAAAAATATTTCTTCACCAACCGTGTCGTGGACCGGAGGAATAACCTACCCGAGACGATTGTTATGTCTCATTCTGTGGAGACATTTACATGTCGGCTTGACAGACATATGCTGCAGCAAAAAGCAGACTATGCGACTTTTTAGCCATGAGACCAGTTACATATGTGAATCAATGTCTGCATTCACTTGATGCTGTCATTTATGTACATTTTTGCTTATTTTCTTGATTTTTTATGTACAAATAGGGAGTTCAAAGGCGTAAGCCTATTTCCCCCAAATACACTGACTGACTGACACTCTCGCTGTTTGGTCGCTACGGACCGAGTCCTGCTAACTCCCTCTCTTTCTCTCTCCCCTAATTTCAATCTGGGCAACTTCGCTTTTTCGACAAACACACTTCCACAGATGCGCATGTGGACACGTCGTAGCCTCCTGAGAATGCAGTTTGTTTGATCTCTACGGAGGCTGCTTCTTCTTCTTCTGAGACCACTTTGTATCTTCTGACGGTGGATGTTTAGATGTGAGCGACTGCACTAATCCCGGCGACCGCAAACCAGCCCAGATGTCAAAGGCGGCCACCCGGGATGGCGTCCCCTGTAGTGCCTTGCAGACTGTTTTAGTACTCAAAACCATTTGTACTCCTAAGCATAAAGAGCAAACTTCCTGGTGCAACTCCAGACTGTCCACTACTTACCTTAATATAGACGAGGAAGACGAGTACTCCGACAGCGTAAGTGAATTGCATCTCCCAGTAGCTGAGTCTCTCAAAGTTGGGATAGACGTCAGGCGAGGCCAGAAGCTCAGCCAAGTTCTTATTCACCGAATAGGTACGGCAGATATTGAAGCCAGCGCACAAACTAGCCAGAAGAATGACCATTATGTCAATTATGTTCCAGAAGCCCTTGAAGTACTGACAGCGGAGTTTGTAGATCTGGCAGGATTGAAAAGGGCGTTGAAGTAGCGATCGAATTGTACAGCATTAAACAAATCCTACTAGCCGGAAAAGTATGCAGTTTCGGTTTATGTATTTTGACGGGTTTCCCTTAGCGGCAACTACTTACTGCACCACATGTTTGCACTTGTAGTTAGGATCGCCTGTTCAATAGTATCAAACTGTCTACTAGTAAGCTTCTTCAGCCAATCCGCTTCCACTGTAGTAGGTTTCCGTTTCACGTCATCCTTTTTCATCCTACATGTGGAGTGAAGGACTTATCGGAAAATGTACGCAAGGCTGCAGTTACCGTTTTAAGGTCGTGTGCTATCGTAGGCTGGGTTTAAAATCTATTCTTTTATGTCTAAGCTATCACCGAAGTAGATTCCAAAGGGAAAAATATGTGATATAAAGATAGCAACCATTAAAAGTCTCCATTTATGTCTCTCCGAGCAATCACTTCCCTAACGGTCATCAGACCCGAAATACTCTGAGCAGACGAAAAGCAGTTGAATTTTGGCGCCGATCGCAATTCAGTCCTCGACGTGATAACGTCTTGATGCCGATCAATATCATGACCTTCGCTGCTAGGTTGTAGGCGAGCGTGCCTCGGGGACACACACGCACCGTGCGCCCTGGGAGAAGCGCGATAATGATTGGCTCGTGACGGGATGTGACATTTACTGTTGCCAGCCTTTGAGTCCATTGTACGTTCCCTACTGTAGTAAGGACCACCTGGATAACAGTGCATCCCTGACTGTTTAATTTTGAAATTTTTATTTATGGCCTGTAGCACCCTGACAAAACTGGTGTCCATGAATCACAGCAAGTCATTTAAAAAGAATAATTAAAGTAAGTACCTCAATTACTTCCTCTGCGGTATAGTAGACCAGGAAACACAAGAACAAACATTCAAATGCCATGACAACAAAGTCCATCGTAGTCACGTATCTTATCAGTTTGACAGTTCGGAAGTCGCCGGACGTTATGATACCTCCCGCAGCTGGGATTTCCGCCACAAGGCTGAAACATAGTACCATGAAGATTATTATTCAGTTACACCGCCAAAAGTAATCCTTCTAATGCAAAACAAGCTAAATACAGCAGATGCGTGTCTTGTTTAATTTTCGAGAAAATTAATGCGCCAACTTGGAGTAAAGCTGTTGGAACAGGCATTTTCAGGCATGGTCCGTAAGTTGATATGAACATTTGAGCTAAAATCCATCAGCTACTGCGGAATTACCGCGTAATATTCACAAAACGCCAACAGGCAGCCGGTAGTATAGAACTGCGTAATTATTTACCGTACTAACAACACAGGTATTAGCTAAAAACCCAGACACGCGTGTTTCGCCGATGCGGGGTCGGTGCCTGACGAAGCAACGAGGGTTTCGGCTCATTAGTGGGTCCTTCAGCTTTCCCCGCGTGTTTTCTGGTATATGAGCTACATTTCGAACTTGCTTTGTTTAAATTCCGGGAAAATTAATGCGCAAACATGGATGATTAGCCGAACCCCTCGCAACTGCGTCGAGCAGCGGCACAGTACACGTTGTTCGTACGGTGAATAATTACACCGCAGACGCGATCGAAAAGGTCCGTAATGGGAATGGGTGAACGGTAGTAGGTGGCCGTAAAACCTGAAATTATATGCCTACGTAAAGGATGTAAGTAAACCAGTAAAATACGACTCGAAACTGACGGTACACGGTAAAGTAGATCGGTAGACCAGGTCTTCCGAGACGAAAGTTGACATGCTGTGGGTTCAGGAGCGGTTGGCATTGCCTAGCAGATTGGTTTTAA
>CACRXP010000455.1:0-126790 GCA_902702965.1 Spirometra erinaceieuropaei | reverse complement strand
TGGCTGGCAGACGCTAACTGGGACGGAGCGAAAGGCGAACACACATGATGGGGGCTAATTGTAGAAAGTTCTAGAAAGCCAGACCACGAGCCGCCATATTTTAGAAGGTTCTAGAAAGCGCACCCTTCAAGGGGCGCGCGCATCAGACTTTTCTATATTTGATCAGAAGAAGAAGCGATCTCTGGAACAAGGGCTGTATTCGCCTGACGTTTCGGATTCTCCCTTGAACCCATCCTCAGAGATAGAGGCAGAAATGGATGGCTCGTGCGCTGGAAGTCCCAGTATTTATAGGGTGCAGTTGCTATGCTACCGCATACCTATAGCAATTAAACGTGCTCCCCTTCAGCAGGGATTGTTGCCCGCTGGTGCGTTAATGGCTTGATGGCCGGCATACAAGTTGTTAATTGCTGAAATCTCATCACCCGTGTTGGATGCTGGCGTTATGACTGCTCGGCCATCTGGCTCACCGGTTTGCGCTGGCTCACCGGATTGCTTTCATATTTATACGCCAGGTACTTAGTCGCAATCTGGCTTCTTATAAAAAGTATGCATATAATAAATTAATATAATCCTAAATTAATCAAAATAGCCCTAGCTTAAGTTTGTTTAACTTTCCCCACTTGACCTACTCTCAACCAATCAACAATGGCGGACTCAACCTTGACGCCCTTGACGCCTGGAGAAGCTATAAACACGGCGAGGATTAACCTCCGAAGATCCCGCGGCAGTCCACCAACCTTCGGACGTAGAACCCATGTCCCTGTCTTCGCCGGATCCCTGTGCCTCCGCCAAACTCTCCTGGACGATCTTACCTTGCGCCAGTTTATCATTGTAATTAGGTTTCCCCTTTAGTCTCTTATTGCACATAGACCAGTTGAGCACATAGCAACTGCCAAAGCCTTACTTTCCTTGGGCAGATATTCGCACTGACATCTGGGCTCGTTTGATAATAACCTCGACGGCGGACACGCATTAAACCAACTTGGCTGGGCAGACAGCTTGCGACAACTGCTTGTAGAGCCGTTTGTGCGCTTTTATACCGCATTAAATTTGTCCAACCCATTCCGTCTTCCATTACTTCTACTTTGGAAATCTTTGTTTTGCCGACCATGCCCCCTTCGACAGACATGACTGACGCAAAGATAGCTTGGGGAGCTATAATAGTTGTGTTGTCAGAAACTAGAATCTGTGTGCAGAGGTCCCAGACTAGCACTAGCCTTTACCCATCTGGTCTTGTTATTTTAATGTAACCCAAGCAATTCTGGAGAGACAGGAGCTCTCGACAACCAACCATGCCATCAGGTCATTTGATTTTCGCACATTAATTTTATGTTTACGGTTTTTTTACGATTTCAGTCAGGCTGTGGATATGGTTGATGGTGCGGAACTCAAGGCACTCGTAATTTATACGTCACTTTTGTTACAGACCGTCACCTAAGTCGTGAATTGTTGTTTTTGCCCCAATCAGTCAGCGAAAAGAATCAAAGCCATCAAATAAAGTAATGACGGAGAAATGCACGACGCTGGCAGACGTACCTTCCAGAAGTCATCAATTGAGGTTGCCTTAGCCAGACTCAGTTCTTCTCCATCTACCTGCGAGTTCATGAGGGCGTCCTGCATAGTTTGGGTCACGTAGAAGGCGTTACGGTCCAAGATGCCGAAGGCCACTAAACAGGGCGAAATCATATTTTTTTCAAATGAAGACCGAACATTAGGTATCATTGAAAAATAATTTGTTTGTGGCTTTCTACTCTCGGTAGTCGGTGCGACTACTTCCTTATGGTCCGCCTAAAACGCCTGTGGCTTTGCTTTCGACTCACTGACTCGGCAACGCCGATTGGTATTTCTGACTTCAACTATTGGCCGCAGCCTGACAAAGCTTGGGCGCATGCAGTTCGCGCCAGAACCAACAAACCAAAGCGACCGACACTTGCTATCCCTGCCTTCTGAATGGCATTTACCCTCTGTAACCGCAGCAGGGATTACCAGTTATATTTTCTTCGCCGACTTTTGAGTTAAAATGACCTCAACTTGTGCACGACTAACTCCGAAGATGCAGCATAAATCACTGATTGATTACGATGAGCCGCAATTGCATTAATTGATGACATATTTCGTTGTCTACGACAGCGCTTCTTGAGAATGTCGATCCGCATTAATCACTTATCCAAAAAACCTGATGAGATCCTGTTTATGTTTAACAAGGGAAGAAAATTTTCTGCGATTGTTCCGCCGAAAATGCGGACTATGTCAAGACAAAAGCGTATCCTCTCGCCATTGTGTATGATCTTTATTATTAAGCCATGCGCTTAAGACTACCCAAACTTTATCAGTAGAGTTTTGGTTTCCAAAAATGTTTCGGAACTCCAGTCTGCCGAATTTACTCATTCTTGTAGCCAGGCTATTGATCCCCTGCTGCTTAGAGGGGACGAGCTTTGTCAGTTAAGTATGCAGGCCAAGAGATTTTGGAGCCCATCTTGAAGAAGTTGGATAACTTTCTGGAAACTTTCGCTACTCAAATCGGACTCGAAACGTCATCCTAAATATGTTCGTCCTCACGTATACGTCCACTAATATTCGGACGGTAGCAAAAGGTCCCAGGTTGTCGACTACAATTGTGAATATGCATAATCAGACGCTGCCGGACATCCAGCCCTCCACAACACCGCCGTGAGTCGATGACCACGAGCTTTAGCTCTCATCGCGGACAATGGTGGCTCTCACGGTTTGGTCGCTGAAACAGGAGACTTCTCTTTTTTAAGGCAAGGAGACGATCGTCCTAGTGATGACGATCGGTATCCTGACGAAGGCTAGCTTGTTTGTCGCCAGGAAGGATCAAATCACCGAAATAGAACTGTGGCCCATACTTCTCGGTCGACTACATAAAGAGAACTACTGGGGTCTGCTCTTTTTCGCCAGGGCCACCGTTTAAGCACGTCGCCCCGGTCCGCCTAACACTCCTTGTCGATAGAAGGTTAGCGTCACGTTGGACTTGTCGACAGCCCGGCGACAGCTTGACGCCAACCGGCGCTCTGCGCTTCGCTGATTGGCTGAGGGCGGATAAAGGTCACGCACGTATGCATCTTGCGTCAGGGCCATCAAACCCAACAGTTGAAAGTCGGTTTGTTTGAGCAGTTACTAAACTATCTTCTGAGTCTCTTCTATGCCCCTTGCTGCTGTAAAGTTATTCCAGATATGTTTGTTTTACTGGAATTTTTGCGGGAGACCCCTATGCATTGGCCGTCGTAAACGACAGAGTAGTTGTTAAATTTTATGCAGTGCTGATTTCTCTGATCGTGAACGACACGTGCGCTGGGAAATTTCCGTTAGATATCAGGTCAGGGAGCAAACTTGCTTGCGAGCATACTTTTATTTTTCCATCTGCATCAGGAGATTTAGCCATCCATAAACTCACCTATTAGAGTGGTAATAATGAAGAGTATATAGATGCACAACTCCCTCAGAGTTGTTTTAATGTAAAGATCCCTGTCCGCCGTTAAATCCTCTGTTTGTCTGGTGGCCCAAATTTCTATAAAACAGAAGTGAGATAAGCATTTAAGAGATTACTGAAGGCGTGGGTAAGCTGGATAACATTTTATCTAATTTGACTGACTCTTACATAAAATTAGGATTGTGTTTGGGACAGTTCCGTCTGACCGACTCGATTCACCGGTTGCATTATTGTTGGCGCTCGGGTATCTGACCGCACCTTGTATGAACTTATATTAAAAGCCTACTTATGTTATTTAGGTAGGATGAATTTAACGCACTGGTCATAAGTCACTCGCCCCACATGCCTCTCTCAGATCTACAATTGAGATTAGTGTTCACCTTCGGGCTAGGACGAAAGATTAAGGATAGGGATAGGTTAGCATTAGAGGTTAGGGCTAGGCTTCTTAAACAGCATGCACTATTACCTTAATTTTCGGTGTATTTATATTGCCAAATATATTTTTTAGAACACATTCACAAAAAACAGTACGTGACCTATCTCATGAAACCTGGTAACGAAACTGTTACGAGAATTTTTGGACGTCTTTTACATTGCGCATTTTGCTTGTCCATCCACTTCTTTCAATAAAATGTCCTTTTTGCAGAAATTGTGTTTACGTAATTAAACATTTTAGTGAAGATGGACGCAACATTATATTCGTGCAACTTTCTAGGCTACTACCTCTCCTAGACTTCCGTTGGGCATCTGAGTGCGTATTTCATTGAAAGGAGGGTGATTTGCCCTCAAGAGTTTTAATAAGCAAATTCAGACGGACTTGCAAATTCATTTTACGTCCGATACTAACTGTGGAAATAAACTTTCTAACGCAAAGGCTAATTTAAGAAAACCAGATGTTTTATCAAATCCTGAAAGTCATATTAGCAGATCAGTGCGATTTGGCGGCCTAAAGAGCACAACTAATTCAGACAGAGAAACCTTCGTTTAGATCGGCAAAAAATGTTTTACTATTTAGAAAATCCAACCTAATGTCACATAAATGACCACCACTAAATAGTCATTACCGGTTTCAGACACATGAAACATCAATTGTCGTGCACGTACCTAATTCAGCAAAGGAACAAGCAAAACAGTTATGGTTTCAGCAAAATATTCGTATTTATATGAGCACTCTGCCATGCATTCAGACTCGAAGAATGGAGACTAATAGCAAGCAAAAACAGTCCAAATGAACGCAATATATTTAAAAAGGCATGTTCTTACGTTTACGGTAGAAAAAGAACAGTACTTTTTAGGAACGTAAAAGAAACGGCCAAAAGTTTCATATCTTTTCTTGGCCTCACTACGAAAAAAATGTAAGGCACATAGAGCTCCATTAACGGAGTACAGTATAAAGCACCTCTTAAGAGTTAACTTATTAGAGAAAGTTTTCTTGTTAATGGAAGGCGTATTCGTCGCTGACTTTCGTTGTGGACAGCAATTTTTCCCGAAAATGAAGTTTGGTGTTTGAATGAGTCTTAACTTGTGACCAAACGACCATCTTCGTGAAAAAAAAGCGCCCGAACACTCACTAACCCGGTAAATATATTCGATAATAATCTTATTTTAAAGTTTTTAACAATCAGGTTATTCTGTCTTTGTGGACGGTCAGGGGAAAACACTGAGAAGCACGAATTATTTAGCAATGTTTCAAGGCCGAGCTGGAACTCAGCATAATCCAAAATTTAAATTTATTAGGCACCCATCGGCCTGACAGCATGTCACCTTATGAAAACGTTTGATCGTATGACGTCCCAATCGGCGAAATCAGGCGAAACCCCACCTCTCTTTTTGAAACCCATTTCATTCAACTCAAAATAGTTCATGATAACACGAAACCCTAGAAGACTGTTTTTGAATATACGCTCAGAATGTAGGCAATTGATAAACCGTTATACATAAAACTACACTAATTCTCAAACGACATTTAGATGTAAACTTCGCTAAAATGCTAAAGTCAAAAATTGTTTTATTTTTACTTTCATATTTACTAAGATTTGGCATGAGACTACATTATATGCATGTAAAAACGAAGTTTACACAATTACGGCCATTTCTGACGTCTTCGGGATATTTAGCTTTTCTAAAAAAAATCGGCATTTCTAAACAACGCAACGCTGACTTTTATATTTCTTTTGGGTTGTTAATTCTTCTAAACATGTACTTAATTAACGTAGACATTGGATTCATGAAATGCTGTCGGTTTGTGAGTGATTGGCAATCATTCGCAAACTTCGACACCTTTCATGAATTAGGTCACGCACTGCATGCCCTCTGATAAGAAATAAAATCGATCGCTGGCACAAGGGTTTTATTCGTCTTCACACGCGAAGGTGAGATTTCCAGGAATTGGCTGATAAGAAGTAGAAGCGGTCACAAATAGCAGAGTAGGGCTACTGGCACACTCACTGCGCATTTGAGCCACGAATCGGTGCCAACAGCCATGAACGTCTGCATCACCATAGCCAGCGACATCCTTCTCAAGGTCATGGGTCTCCACCTCAAGTTGGACCTGTTCAGCCTCGTGCACCAAATCTTCACCCTTGTGGACATCATTTTCAGTGTCGTCGGGACCAGGAACAAAGGCCTCGTTTACTTTCGAGAATTTTGCCATGATTCTGAAAAGAGAAACTGGTATTATGCAATGAGACTTCTTCCTTTGTGGCAAACGACCAAATAAGTGTTGTGCGAGGTCTCGTTGCATGTGTAATGCGGAAATTCCTGAATGCAACTAATGCATATTGAATAGTTAGAGATCTTGCTCAGGCAATCTGTTTAGATGGTGGTTCAAGAAACTGTAGCGGCTAGCCATCATGAGCGGTCTGATGCCATTGGTCAAAACCTCGCTGCCCCAAGGTCATGCAGCCCTTTGCAGTGAGCCGTTCCGAACGCGCTGACCTGAAGTCACACGACCGACAACTCAGGCATGCCTGCGTCCGCACGGTCGCGGATACCCATGCGCCACTTGAACGCGCCACCCACTCTAACTAGCAAAACAAGCCACTGGCAGATGCAATACACACTGACTGGACACCAATTGAAGTTAGCCCACGAGCCTACGAAAGCGGCTGTCACTACTATCTCAGGGACTCTCAGGCATGACTGGACGCAGTCAACACCAGCCCTGGCTTCGCCAGTGGCCAGTGCGGCCTGAGAAGAAAAATCTGAGTTTTGTATACGTTAAATCCCACATTCAGGTTCCTTCTGCCTTCGCCCTAATTTCACACATTTCATTGTCTGCCTCACGATCGACAACATTCCTTCGTTCTGTGTCTGGCGGGGAGCTGTAGCGGATAGCCATCATGGCCGGTCTGGCGTCAGTGTTCAAGACCTCTCTGCCTTAAGGTCATTCTCCCCTTTACAGTGAGCCGTTCCAGATGCGCTGACCTGAAGTCACACGACCGACAACTCGGGCATGCCTGCGTCCGCACGGTCGCGGATACCCATGCGCCACTTGAACGCGCCACCCCCTGCAACCAGCAAAACAAGCCACTGGAACACCACCCCTCGTCAAATGCAACACACACTGACTGGACGCCAATTGAGCTTAGCCCACGAGCCTACAAAAGCGGCTGCCACCACTATCTCAGAGACACTCAGGCATGACTGGACGCAGTCAACACCAGCCCCGACTTCGCCAGTGGCCATTGCCGCCTGAGAGGAAAACTCCGGGTTCTGTGCACACCAAACTCCTCATTCTGGTGTCTTCCGTCTTCTCCAACCAACACTAGGATTTGACCTGGTGACGGTAGCGCACGGACTACCCACACATTGCCGCAATAAAACAACGGGAGGAAGTTGCCAACTGGGGAATCAGAGACCGTATAAATGACGGGGTTGTTTTATGGGCAGCAAATTAAGATCAAGAAACAATTGATTTGTGTGCATAAAGTGTCTTCTTCTGCCGCTCAGTAGATAGCTCGCTGGATCACCCTAGGAGTCCTATGACGACATTTTAATACGGTCAAGCAATTTGCTGGTCGGATTAAAGATGACGTTGCCCATCCCTAGCTTTCTGATCTTGCTACTGCGAAGTCTTCTCGCCCGATGCGCAGCAACTTCCAACTTATGTCTTGTCTCACATCAGCCTTTCTAGCTTCTGTATTGCCATTCCTGGCGCACTATCTTACTTGTGAAGAGATAGAAATACAGAAGCTAAACCTTGAACTGCCCTCATAATAATCGTTCCCTTTGGTGTTAAACCTTTTGATTCCGAAATACTATACCAACTTATTTACTACGCGTAGTGAACGGAGCCAATTTTGTGATTAGAATTTAGAATTTATTATTTCAAAACAAAGCGAATTCCCCCCTCTCAACCTGTCGTGGATCACGCAGGAGAAATCGTCGACAACAACGGTTAGACCATTGTGATGCTCTCATTTCACTTTTACAAACCCTGGGACCGAGGGACTCTGCATGATGTCTTAGAAAGTTAAATGCTAACACAGGCGACATTTTACCTTCTGTAAGCGTCCGCCGCCCAAAAACTCTGCGCAGAACGCAGCCTCGCTATCAAAAGTTAGTCGTTAAAATTTCTGCTTCTTATGCAGTCATTTATTGCAGGACTTAGGTTATAAAATCGGTCAATTAAAAGAGCGTTAACAATCCGGTTTGCTGGCGTGACCGGAATATCCGACGACTAAGTGCTCTTTCGGAAATGAAGACATACTTTAGAATTTTAACCAAATCTTCTCGAGGTAGCATATCTACTGTATTTCTGTGCAGAAGAAATTCCAAATATTTTGGTTGCACCAGGACGTCGGCTTTTGAAAGAGATCTTTTACCTGTCTGCAAATCCACACTTGTTAAAAAGTGCCACATAAGTAATTAAAATAGCTTTCATCGAATTTCGGTGCTCCTACAAGTCCAAATGTATGAGATATACAACTCGGTTCAGACCTACTAAAATCTTATAAGGGCTATCTGGCATTTTTATAATAGCTTTGCCTAGTGTGTGACTCCTATTAAACGAAAGGTATACAGCGTTACATTGAAAGACTTGAAGTGCTAGCGCTTCTGCAGGTCAGGTTTAATATAAACCCATAGTTGAAAGGTATTATAAAACTTAATGTTGTCGCAAAGTCAAGTATAAATGCACTTACACCATGCCATATAGATCTAAGACATGTCAGTTACCTCAGGATGCACTCTTTTGAATGAACTTACCTTCGGCCGCCTGTGAAAAGTAAATCCTATTAAAATGATCACATAATGCGATATTTTCCCATGGGTTTTTAATGCTTTTATAGATTTAAGTATACTTCCTAGGAAAAATACATAAAAGTATCCATTATTTTACTTTTTTGGCATAACATGTTGTCATTTTAAAATTGTATACTTGAAGGAGCGACAAAATTCGGCTTTAAAAGAATTTTCTAAATCCCGAATATTTCTAAATCTGAACTGCAGTCACACTTGCATTCGGGGTTTCCGAACGACAAGCTATATGTTTTCGGTGTGCGGAAAATTGTACGTTTCTATGGAATTCATAACATTTGGCAGTGGATTCGAGAGATATTAAAAAGACAACAAGCAACATGAACAAATGCAGAGGCGCAACGTTTTATGAACGGACATTTCACAGTTTTTAAAACTCCTAATTCGGAACGTTTTAAAAACCGAAAAATAATATTTCTTCAAGTACGAGGTTTAAAGAAGACGTGGTTCTTTTTACCAAAGTATTAAAACAATGGACGATTTTATATGAGTTTCTATGAAATCTATTTCAATTTATAGGGTGTCGAAAATCACCGAAATGTAGTTCTTTCAAAGGACGACATTCTGGAGTATCTGGAATAGTTGGAGACTGTGCTGCATGGTGATCAATAAAACAACTCAACTTAAGCAATATTTTCTAGTCAAAAGCACAGTTTGAAGTTTTCCTTGTCATTTCACGAGTTAGCTATCTACTAGATATTTGAATCGATCAGAGCATCAGAAATCGACGAAAAATTGCCTACTAATTTACTACTATTTCCGCATGCAGGCGGCAGTGATCTTATTCAAAGAGGGGCTTCCTGGCGTAATTAAAATGCCTCTAACTACATGTGTGCATCAGTCTATTAAGTCACTTGATAAACAGTAAATAAGTTACTTTGTAATGTAAATGTCTGTACCATCCATGCAAACAAAAATGTAAAGGAGGCTAATAAAATCACAATGCAATTGCAAGGAATTCGGGTTAAGGCAAAACTTAGTAGAATTTATTGTGTATTTAAAAGTGAAATTCAACTAACCTCAGACCGTATTACCGAATAAGTGGTTAAGCTCGTGCATTAAAAGCAATAATGAGAAAAGAACAGCTGTGACTTGAGGAGAAACGCGACCTTGTTAAAATGGGAGTTTGCCCCCCCCCCCTAGTAACGAGTTGCCATGCGGCAGTTTCAGTCCCATTGTCTACCAGCACATGACACTATCTGTTTCCACGCCAACTTAACAATGGCCGCTGAATTGCGACATGGGGAAACATGTGTGCGCAGGCCTTGTGCACTTCAGTTTGCTACATTAAGCGCAGCGAGCGCTAATAATGCAACACTTAGCTGGCTTTGTCTTGTGATGTGTAATTAAACATTATGTCTGGTTGAAGAAGAGTATTAACTCATAAGCGGGTAAGGATAAATGATTGCAGATCTTGCCGATGCCGCAGAAAAACATTTGCGTGTAATTAAGTGGAAGGTTCACCGAAATCTTTATACTGGCGTGGGAGTTTAAGCAGTAACAATAAAGAGAGAGTAACAGTAGGTGGGCTAAATCATGAAATGTCAACCGAAATTCCAGAATGCGTTTTCGTTTCGAAAAGATTAATTAAGTAGGGTTGTAAAACTTGTCAGCCTGGAATATAGTTCCATAATATTTCAATTACCTTTAGGAAGCCGTCTTTTGAATGAACTTCCTCCGGGCTTCAGGTGAAAACTACACTCTGTAAAAAAACTACTTATGTAGCATGAATTTTTCTCATTGATTTTCGATGTCCCTAAATGTCCAATTATATTTCATGGAAAACATGCACATAAATATTCATTCTTTTGTTCATTTGGTAGAAAGTTGCGTCTTCGTCTAATTTTGTACTCGAAAAAGGGACATACTTTGGTTTTATAAAAGTAACTAATTGAGAGAATTTTAAATACCGTGAAATGGCCGTTCATAAATCGTCATATCTCTGCATTTACCAATGTGGCTTGTAAAGTTAAAAATAGGGATCTACTCAATTGCTACATTTTATAAATCACATATGGTCTATCTTTTAGAGAAGTGGGTGGTTTTGCGTAAGCAGGCTATAAACGGTCTGTAGTTTGGAAACCCTGAATCCAAGTGTAACGGTAGAGCGCGTTCAAAATTATTCGGGAATTGGAAAAGTTTTGAAAACCGAATCATGTCCATCTCTCGAGTAGAAAATTAGAAGAAGGCGCAATCTTCTACCGAATGAGCGGCAGAATGAATATTGAAGAAGGAGACACGATCGCCGCGACAAGAGCTTTATTAGCCTGACGTTTCGGATTCCTACTCGAATCCATCATCAGAGACAAAAGAGCAGAAACGGGTGGTTGTTGCACAAGGGGCTGCGGTATTTATAGGTTGCAGCAGCCATGCTACCGCATACCTATGAACGTTCACGGCTTCCCCCTTCATCCGGGATTGTCACACTTGGGGTGATCATTGCTTGATGGCCGACATTCGAGTCGATAATTGCCGCAATTTCATCACGTGCGTTGGATGTTGGCGTGATGATTGCTCGACCATCTGATGCGTTGACCCGGGTGTTGGGAAGAGTGTTCACCAGTGCGCTCCCCGCGTGGCCAATTACTCCGCCTAGACGAAGTCTCAGCACGCTGTATTGAATGGGAAGATCGTTGCACTTGTTGATGGACTGGGGCCAGTAAACCATGATTCAAGTAGCTCTCGGCTCACTCGGTTGTCACCTCTTGCGAGAATTTCGGCCTCATCGAATTTAAATGTGTGGCCGGGTCGCGTCGAATGAGCCGCAACTTGAGAGCTGGCGTCATTTCTGCGCACCGCTGCCGCGTGTTCGGCCATTCTCGTTCGGAGCTGTCTTCCGGTTTATCCGACGTAGTTGCTTTGTCCGCAACTGCACCAGGCTAATAAAGCTCTTGTCCCGGCGATCGTGTCTCCCTCTTCAAGACTACTTCCTGGGACTCGGCTCTTCGCATCTATTGAGAATGAATATTGTTATGCATGTTTTCCATGAAATATAATTGGATTTTTAGGGGCATCAAAAATTAAGTAGAAAAATTCCTGACACATAAGTAGTCATTTTATGCAGAGCGCATTTTAAGCATGAAGCTCACCTACTGAACATTTCTGCCATTCCGTACTCATCAGTATCAACATCTTCATCATTGTCTGGTTGTCTCTTCCCGATCTAACGGCCCACACTAGATCTAGCTGAAGTACGTGAGATCATTCCATTCCAAGGTAATCAGCAATTGGTTGTACGTTGGATCCAACGTTTTAACTACCCTCTTCTTCCAGTTCAGACTGTGAAGTCAAGGAAACTGCCATAGTAAACACTGTCAACTTTTCTTACATGACGCGGTTTAATTAACACCGCACCCTTACGACTTTTGAGGAGGTTACCAGCGTCTTTCTGGATTCCTGAAAAAAAAACTTTTTATGAGCCGGACATTACAACTAATAAAAACTCTGCTATTTCTGAAAATTTGCACCACAACTTTGTTTTATATTGCTAAAGAGTAACACAGCATAGGAGGAAGTGGATACGAGCGTCAGAGTAAGGGCTTTTTTGTCTGACATCTCTAGTTCAAACTGAAACCCGTCATCAGAGACAGTACTGGGTACAGGCACTTCATGCACTGCATATCATACGAACGAGATTCCCTTCGTTGTGGCTTGCTGGCGCGATTTTAGCCTCAGGGCTGAATGCTGTCGTGATAAATACTCGGCCACCCGGCAGTAAGAATCGGATGACTAGTCTGATCGAGGAGAATAAACTTAATTAAAAATCTTCCCTGAAAACGCCATGAAGATTACATCACAAGCGTTCGCCGCAATATTGTTTCGTTCCTGCCGAAAATGTTTAGCAGACCACGGAGCCATTATAGGTCTCCGAATCCGAGGAAATGTGGTAAATAATTCTACGTTTATAGTTTATTATCGATATGCGTAAAGATTCGAGGTCCAGACATTGTATCGCGTTCATCATCTCCCGAAGAAGACGAAGAAGAAGAGAGGGCGAATCCATGGACCATATTGTATTGGAACTGACGTTTCGGAAACTTCCTCGTTTCCATCATCAGAGTAGCGTAATTGTTGCACTTGCGGGTCTTGAGTTATTCAGTCTTGCCGCTTGCCTCGTATTATAGCCGTGCTGGACGCACGAACTTTGACCTGCCTGTTTGCCGCTGACTGGCTTAGACCTCCCCGGAGCTGACCGCTGATAGGCCTGCGTGACCTTTGTTCCCTTTGGGGTCGGCTTAGTTGTGGTCAAATCAACGTGCCGCTTGGCCCCTCCCACGTCAGCCGGTGGACTGATCGGTCGTTGCTGTTCAGGTGAGCAGCATTCAGCTTCGCGGGCGCATCGGTGAGACAGTGTTCGGCTTTGGTCACATGACCTCTGGCCCACAATTCCGCTCTTTTCCGTTTATTATTTATGTGGGATAGGATTATATGCACACCACAGCATTTGGCGGGAAGTTTCGCACCTGTATCCTATCAATATTGTTTGGCAGTCGACACAACAATGCGGCAATGTTCGGGCACTTTACCAGTCTCTTCTTCAACATCTGGCTCAATCGGAGGGTTACTTCAAGGACGTGTATCTAGGGACCTATCAGATGTTGATGAAGATTAAAAAAAGACGTTAACGTTATCACAGAAGGACTGGCAATGAAAAAGCGTCGCGAATGGGCGCGGAGATGCCGCCTATGCCCAGTCTTTATCAAGTACACATGACCGACTTACAGCAGCAGTTCCAGTATAGGCTCTGCTTACATCCACGGACTGGGCAGAACATCGGTGAGTTTGTTTGTAATCATAACAGACTTGCGAAACATCTGCCTCACTCCCCCCTCCCACACCCCCTTTCTCCATGGACGAAACGGAGTCAAAATCGTCGGAGGCGAACGTGGATGCAGTTGCTGTCGAAGTTAAATAATCCATCTACGCGTGTCGAACACGACTGCGTGTCTGCGAAATGTAGTCAACTGTTTCATGTGGAGGCTGGGATCTGACATACGTGAGAACGCCCTGGGGGTCATTGTAAACCTGAATGATACTCTTTCTTCAGGTACGAGGTTTTAATTAGACGTAGTTTTTACCAAAGGGGTAAATCAGTGGATATTTTATACATTTTACTGAAATATATTTGAATTTATAGGGTGCCGAAAATCAGCGAGAAAAATTTATTCAATACGGGTAATCATTTTAACAGAGTGTAGCTTTTGCAGGCGAGCGAAAAGTAGTTCGTTCAAAGGACGACATTCTGAAGTAACTGAAATATTTTGAGATTGTACTGCATGGTGATTTATAGAACAAATCAAATAAAGCAATCTTTTCGAGTCGGAAACATAAGTTGGAATTTCGGTTGACAGTTCACGAGTTAGCATACCTACTGGATATTTGAACCGATGAGTGCATCGAACAATCAACGAAAAAGGTGCCTACTAATTTACTATCATTTCAGCATGCGGCCAAAAGTTATCTTATTCAAAGGCGAGCATTCTGGCGTGATTGAAATGCCTTTGAAGTCGCGTTTTATGAGATTGATTTCTGGCAATATGTGTGTATCAGTCTAGTAGGCCACTTGATAAACAGTGAATGGGTTAATTTGTAATGTAAATGTCTATATTATCCAAGCACACAAAAGTAAAAAGGAGGCCAATAAAATCACAACGCACTCTCGAGGAATCCGGCTTAAGACAAAACTCAGTAGAATTTATTGTGAATTTGAGGGTGGAATGAAACTAACCTAAGGCCGTATTGACGAACAGATGGTTCAGGTCATGCGTTAAAAGAAATAATGAGAAAAGAACAGCTGCGACTTGAGGCAAAACTCGACCTTATTAAAACGGGAGTTTGTTCCCCTGGTAACGGGTTGCCATGCGGTAGCTTCAGTCCCATTGTCTACCAGCACATGACACTATCTGTTTCCACGCCAACTTAACAATGGCCGCTGAATTGCGACATGGGGAAACATGTGTGCGCAGGCCTTGTGCACTTCAGTTTGCTACATTAAGCGCAGCGAGCGCTAATAATGCAACACTTAGCTGGCTTTGTCTTGTGATGTGTAATTAAACATTATGTCTGGTTGAAGAAGAGTATTAACTCATAAGCGGGTAAGGATAAATGATTGCAGATCTTGCCGATGCCGCAGAAAAACATTTGCGTGTAATTAAGTGGAACGTCCACCGAAATCGTTATCCTGGCGTGGGAGTTTAGGCAGCGGCGATAAGGAGCGAGTAACAGTAGATGAAATTCCAACCGAAATTCCGAAATGCGTTTTCGTTTCGAAAAGATTAATAAAGTAGGGCTATAAAATTTGTCAGCCTGCAATACAATTCCATAATATTTCAGTTACCTCAGGAAGCCGTCCTTCGAATGAACTTCCTTCGGGCTTCAGGCGAAAACGACACTGTAAAAAAAGACTACTTATGTAGCATGATTTTTTCTCATTGATTTTCGATGTCCCTAAATGTCCAATTATATTTCATGGAAAACATGCACACAAATATTCATTCTTTTGCTCATTCAGTAGAAAATTGCATCTTCGTCTAGTTGTGTACTCGAAAAAGGGACATACTTTGGTTTTAAAAAAAGTAACTAATTGAGAGAATTTTAAATACCGTGAAATGGCCGTTCATTAATCGTCATATCTCTGCATTCACCAATGTGGCTTGTAAAGTTAAAAATAGGGATCTACTCAATTGCTACATTTTATAAATCACATATGGTCTATCTTTTAGAGAAGTTGGTGGTTTTGCGTAAGCAGATTTAAACGGTCTGTAGTTTGGAAACCCTGAATCCAAGTGTAACGGTAGAGCGCGTTCAAAATTATTCGGGAATTTGAAAAGTTTTTAAAACCGAATCATGTCCATCCCTCGGGTATAAAATTAGAAGAAGACGCAATCTTCTACCGAATGAGCGGCAGAATGAATATTGATATGCATGTTTTCCATGAAATATAATTGGACTTTTAGGGGCATCAACAATTAAGTAGAAAAATTCCTGCCACATAAGCAGTCATTTTATGCAGAGCGCACTTTTAGCATGATGCCGGAAGGAAGTTTGTTCGAAAGCCGATATCCTCTTGTAGCTGAAATATTATAGAATGGTGTTTCAGGCTGGTAAGTTTTACAAACGTACTTAATTAATCTTTTCGAAACTAAAAAGCATTTCTGAAATTCAATTGACATTTCATCAGTTCGCCCACCTACTAAACATTTCTGCCATTCCGTATATCATCATCTTCATCATTGCCTGATTGTCTCTTCCCAATCGAACGGCCCACACTAGATATAACTGAAGTACGTGAGATTATTCCATTCCAAGGCAATCAGCAATTGGTTGTACATTGGATCCAACGTTTTTTACTACCCTCTTCCTCCATTTCAGACTGTTCTTAACCCTGTGAAGTCAAGGAAATTGCCAAAGTAAACACTCAACTTTTCTAACATGACGTGGTTTAATTAACACCGCACCTTTACGACTTTTGAGGAAGTTACCAGCGTCTTTCTGGATTCCTGAAAAAAAACCTTTTATAAGCCGAACATTACAACAAAAAGTCTGCTATTCCTCAAAATTTGCACCACAATTTTGTATTTTACTGCTAAAGAGTTACACAGCGTGGGAGGAAGGGGATACAAGCGTCAGAGTAAGGGCTTTTTTGTCTGATATCTCTAGTTCAAACTGGAACCAGTCATCAAAGACAGTACCAGGTACAGATACGTCATGCACTACATATCAAGCCAACGAGATTCCCTTCGTCGTGGCTTGCTGGCGCAATTTTAGCCTCAGTGCTGAATGCTGTCGTGATAAATACTCGGCCACCCGGCAGTGAGAATGAGATAACTAGTCTGATCGAAGAGAAGAAACTAAATTGAACATTTTCTTTGAAAACGCCATGAAGATTACATCACAAGCGTTCGCCGTTATATTGTTTCGTTCCTGCCGAAAATGTTTAGCAGACCACAGAGCAATTATAGGTCTCCGAATCCGAGGAAATGTGGTAAATAATTCTACGTTTATAGTTTATTATTTATGTGGGATAGGATTAAATTCACACCACAGCATTTGGCGGGGGGTTATGTACCTGTATCCTATCAATTTTGTTTGGCAGTCGACACAACAGTGCGGCAATGTTCGGGCACTTTAGCAGTCCCTTCTTTAACATCTGGCTCAATCGGAGGACTACTGCGAGAAGGTGTATCTCGGGACCTACTGGATAGTGGTGAAAATTGAAAAAGACGTTAGCGCTACCGAAAAACGACAGACAACGAAAATGTGTCACGAATGGGCGCAGGGACGGCGCGGATGACCAGTCTTTATCAAGTATACATGGCCAACTTACAGTAGCAGTTCCACCATAGCCTGTGACGATATCCACGGACTGGGCAGTACATCGGTGACTTTGTTTGTAATCATAACAGACTTGCAAAACATCTGCCTCACTCCCCCCTCCCGCGCCCCCTTTCTCCATGGACGAAACGGAGTCAAAATCGTCGGAGGCGAACGTGGATGCAGTTGCTGTCGAAGTTAAATAATCCATCTACGCGTGTTAAACACGACTGCGTGTCTGCGAAATGTAGTCAACTGTTTCATGTGGAGGCTTGGACCTGAAATACGTGAGAATGCCCTGGGGGTCATCGAGTCTGACTTCCAGTCCTCCAGCCAGTTCCATTTTATGCACACGGAATTGACGGCGTGGATCGACACACCCGATCAGTAGGCAGCCTACCAGGCCTCAGCTTACTTGCCGTAGGGGCATATCATCGTTTCTTGGGCTCCATTGTGCTGTGAAATGGAGCCAATCAGGCCACCGAGTTCATTTGCGTGGATCAGTAAGTAGTCACTTTTTCCTGACTTGCAAGGCGATGCATAATTGGCCCGGACGACGGTTCAAGTGACACAATATAAAGCCGATCGTTCTGGACCATATGTAATTTGAATTACTGCTCTCTCTCTCTCTCTCACTCTCTCACAAAATCCTATTATTACAGTTCAGAAGCTGTTAGGACAGAGGCACCGGATTGATACGAAACTTCCCATACACAATTGGCGTGGTCTGGTGCCGACTTTGGAATAACAAGTGAAAACAGGTCACCACTAAAGCTGCCATTTGTCGAATCGCAGGTCACGCTGACCACTTCCGAAGCATAAAAACGATGGATCAGTGGTGGCGTCAAACGGCGCGAACGACTCGTAGCTGCTGCTAAGATGGTAGGCGACCTCCTTCAGCTGTGAAACAAGGGATCGAACTATGGGGGAGTTTAGGGGCATACAGCCGAGGCGACCTATCATAATCAGACTTGAGACAATTTTCCCGTCTTTTTTCGGTAGCTATGGGCTCTTCGCATAGTCATATGGTAAAAAAAGGCTTGTTAGAACGTCAGAGACAAAACAGGAATGTCATTTTCGCTCGTTAACTAGGAGAAATCGAGGAGCATTGATTGCATACTTGCGTACGCAAACGAGAGAGCTTACGACCAGCGGTTGAGGTGCTGAGTTCCCCTAACTGGCATGGTCGGAATTCGACTGTACCCGTATCTGGATTTGGGTTCTCACCGGTTCAAGACGGCTAAATCGGACCATTTTAATTTCGTCACTGTCTTGGTCGGCAAGCCACCCATGATAACCGATTTTTAGTCGTCATGCGACGCTTTGGGTGGCTGTGCACCCGCAGTTCGTGGGCAAAACGAAACCACCGGCATTTTCCCATGCAACCAGGATAGATGGGTGGGCGCCGCATGCGTGTATATGTATATTTGCGTGAGCTCAGTTGCAGCCGAAAGAAAGTGGTCACGTACTTAAGATGGTAGAATAGATGACCAGCCGACTCAATTTCGAAAATCAATTTATCCAAGTTCAAACGCTATATGTGGCTGGCTGATGATGCCCAGAAGGCCGAAAAATAAAATTCGGGCCAACTCACACGCCGAGCCAATCATTCCGTCAGCTGGGTCACAGTCTCATACGCTGTCTGCAGAAGAAAAGACTTAGTGTAGGCATGACGCAAACCACAACGGAGACCAGGCATACGATACTGATGGAGCGGATGCTTACTAGGGATAAGGAAAAATTGATTTAATTTACCGGAATTAAGCAAGGATTATATACTCACACACGCATTGGAAGGATTTTAATTTGCGCATTTTTCAGGAGAAAGATCGCGCACACGAAACATTATCAGCCCGAGAAGAAAGTCTAACTAGGTAAAACCATTCCGAGACCCCAGCAAATCCTTTCCAAACAAGTGGATACACTGCAGCAGGACGGTTTTTCGTCGATAACGTCTTCCTAGTGCCAATAATGTTCACTTTTTGGATTTTACTGCTCACAACGACTGCAGCGTAGATTGCAACGAATCTGAGCTTACGTCTCATTCCCATAAATATTGCAGATTGTCTTAAGTAATGTATACAATTTAAAAACATATATTTCGGAATGTTGCTCAGTGTTGCGTTGGATCTGTGGTATAAAACACATGTTCTCCACATGTCCTAACACAAATGAGGACTTTATCAGGCCTTGAAATGGACATTATTCGGTGTAAAGGACCAGATAAGGGCAATGATCAGTTTTAAATGCCCTCAAATAAACATCGGCTACAGCTTACAGTACATAAAAGTGGGCTCTTGTTTGTACTATTCCAACCCATTCATTTATGCGCTCAAAGTAGTCACCTTCAAAAAATTTCAAAGCGCGATGGAAAACTTTTTGACTTCGGATAAACTCAGCCCAAAGTTCAATGAACTAGCAGTAGAGGGAAGAAGAATATTTGTTGGTCTATTTCTAGAATGGAGAGCTCGTATTAACAAACAGGGGGCATGTTCGTTGAGATGCGCGGTTGTGGGAAAAGTGAAATCAATTTCCATTTCCTTCCGTGGAATCAAAGGTGATGTTTGCCGGGAAGAGGTTTCAGGGTCAAACGTTCCATGTCCTCTGGTTGCGTAATTGGCAGGAACATGCGGACATTCCAAGAGTCCCCTAGAGCAGGAAAAGTCCGGTGAGGTCAGAAACTTTAATATATTGGACGGCCAACCTAGCGACAATAGAACTCACTCTATAATAGCTACTTTATGTATTTCAGTAGGCACATAAATACGATTATAAGTCGAATGAAACTACTTTGCATCCGACAGACTGCGCGCGGCGAAACTATGACAAGAATTTCAAAGTACTGTTCGTGGCTGTAAGCGCGACAGATACTTACTAGAATAAAAATACCGCATCCAGCGAAGACAACGAAGCTTTGCCTAGATAATTTACTAGTTAGACTAACTTCTGCACATTCAAGGTACACTGGGCAGGTCGATCTTCACGTGACAGATGGCAAATACTATGATCCAGAAGTTAGTGAAGTGGCAGTTAAATGTGTCGTCGCAAATTATACAAACGAAGATTTATTGAGGACAACTTCTTTAGTATCACGATCCACAACATAAAAAAATAATTGTCAGTTTTCCCCAGAGCAGCAGTTTTGTACCACGTTTAATGTAAGCTTGATGACAAAGTTTACTATAATTTAAAGTGATAACGAGGACGTAGTATGAACTGTTAAAGCTGTTTCTGCAGTTAAAAAACGGCCTTATTTGTTAGAATCAGTAAACAATGCGTCAATACGCGTCACCATACCCTTCAAGTCTCGGCGCATATATCGCACTGGTGTGCCCCTTCGATGGCGCCGTCTCACTTTTTGAGCTAAAATGGGAAAGCAGAAAACGCAAGCAAAATAACTAGAGAAGGACTCGGCCTGAAAAAATAGCAAGCGAAAATGGACTTGAGTTGTCAGGTGAAATAAATTACTGTTGGGTATTTTTGGCCAAATTAAAATTCAACAGCCAACCCTGATGATCCTAACTACAAATATACATACGTTATTGACAGGTGCACATTGATTCCAATCACAGAGTTCCTTCTGTGAAACAAAGGTATCGTCCAGGAGATGCTCACGGTGGCGTCCAAAGCCTTTTCCGACATAGATGAATGAAGGATGCATGGATCGATTCTGTCGGGGACTTCGATTTACTGCTTACATCAACTCACCGGTGTAGATTTTACTGCGCACTGTGTTGAATGAGAAGCTTGTTTGTCAAAAATCGTTAGTCTCCTCCTTACACAAGGTACCAACTGCCGTATAGAACAGCCGAAAAACTGAATTCACTGATGATTTGTCACATCCAAATTTCATTGGCTGGCTGTCTCCTTGTTTTGAGGTATTCAATTTTATCCCGCGTGTTTATAGAACGAGCTCAATTAAGCAATGCACCATTCCAATTTACTAGAGGGAACTCACAGCGGTACGTACGCTTGGCCCCTTTTCTTCAGGACTGGACCTGAAAACGGGCCCCGGGAAACAGAATTCAAGTCTTCCGAGCTACCACGTTTTCGTCTATACCTGAAGCCTTCCTTAATATCTACACGTTTTTTGATGTTGTCGTACATGTTTGCACTTTTTATGAAGTTTTTGCAAACGATTTCAATCGAATTTCAGTCCTGTATTTCAGAGGTCTTCGAATAAATATGAACTTCAAATCCTAATTCGACAGTACTGGAAATCAGGGCTTTCGACTAGGAAAGCTGTACAGGAGATCTCTAATGCCGAAGACAAATGGGTCGTTGATGACATGATTATTTCTCAAGTGTTTAACTCTGGTGACACCAGTTTGGAAAACCAGCCTCGTCCCGGATAATCATCGGAATTGGACGTCCAGGACTTTCTTTTCCCTCGCCAACATGAACCTGAGAACAGTAATTATAGTCGATCACGAAGCAATCTTGAGACAACTGGATCAACTTGACTTTATCCGTAAGAACCCCCTTCAGCACCCACATGAGTTGACCGAAACAGAAGCTAATTCCCGCAGTTAAATTTGACGCAAGTTGTTGAAAAACTCTAAAAAATCGATTTTTGAAGCGCATTGTGACGCTAATAAGAAGTACATTCTCTTGATCATTCAAAACCAAGACGTTAGGCACCTCCATCAGTCCCACAGCGAGATCGGTTCGGCCGAAAAGTGATGATTAGTCTTTGTTGAAATTTGAAATCGTGCTTCGCTTCGAATTTGTATGGAGTTGCCGTAAAGCCAGCTCTTATCTCTACCGCCACAACTGGACCACTTCCACAAAAAGCTTAAAGTGGATTATTTGGCATAAATTTGTTGAAAACGAACTCTGTTTCACCAAGATCATGTCAAACTTCACACTGCGCAAAAGACGGACAAGAAGTTCAAAGAATTAGGTGGGGTTAAGGTTCGTTCTCCTCTGGTCTGCAGCTACGACGCCGCATCATCTGACTGAGGCCTCTTCCGATCAATGCAGCATTTCCTGCGAGGTCGTCAATTTACGTCCTTCGAAGAAGTTTAAGAAGTATGCAAAGAATTCTTCTAGTCAAAGCGCAAATAATGGTTCCTTAAACACTTCAAGGTACTTGCAGACCGGTGGCAGCGAATTGTTGAGGATAGTGAACTTTATTTTGAAGGGTAGTTTTCATTATTTCTGCTGTCAGAAGCAAGTTATAGGTTTCCTTAAGACGTTTTTACGTAAAATCAGTTTTTCCGAATGTGTTGCAGAACCGTTGGCGCAAAGAAGCCTTCGAGACAAGGCTCAAAGAATCTTACCTTAACTACACCTAGGTACTTGTAGATTAATTGCAAAAAGTTCTTGAAGAAAGTGTACTTTATTTCGAAGAGTAGTTGCTACATATTTGCTGTCAGAAGCAATGTATGGGTTTTCTGAATACGTTTTTACGCAAAATCCATTTTTTTGCAACTGTCGCAGAACCGCTGCCGCAGATGAAAGATGACTTTGAGTTAACCTGGGAAGAGGAGGGAGAATCCAACTTGTGTGTGGTCTCCGTAAGTGCCAGAAGTGCATTTTTGTCTGAGGCATTTTATGGTTAACTAAAAAACACCCAATGGAAACAATAGAAAAAAATGAAGCTATTCCCGTTGCTGACAGGGGTTAAGCCTTAAATAAAAAGCCGTATTTTTCATTTTCGCACTTCCGTTAGATTGCTCAAGTTCAGAGTTGATACTCACATGCGTACTTAAGAAGTCAAGTTCGGCAAACCCACGCCTTAAATTATTCATCACCGTGTCTATGTGGGCAGAGAAGCAGAAGTTTAAACAGCTACTAAAGATTTGACGACAAATAAAGATCAGCGCTTACGTATACAGTAGGTGTGCTAGCTCATGAAATGCGTTTTCGTCTCGAAAGGATTACTGAAGTAGTGTGATAAAAGTAACCATCGTGGAGCATAATTCTATAATAATTGAATTATCACAGGATGTCCGCTTTTGAATGAAATGCTGTCTGGCCGCATATAAAAACCACACTCTGTAAAAACCGATTACGTGGTATGCATATGTTTGCATAATTGATTTTCAATGAACTTAAAAATTCAATTATATTTCATGGAAAACGTGCGTAAAAATATTCATTGTCTCAATCATTTGGTAGAAGATTACGTCTTTTTCTAAAGTTTTACTTGAAATAAGAGTATAATTTTGGTTTATAGAGATTTTCAATTATGGAATTTTATAATACCGCAAGCGCTCGTTCAGAAAACATCGTGTCGCCGTATTACCGATTATGGCCTGTAAAGTTTCCAATACGGTTCAAATTCATTGCTAAATTTTACAAACCCCAAACAGCCTCCCTTAATTCTGTGAAGAAATTTATGGTTCTCCGTACACGGAAAATAGACAGCATGTAGTTTTTACCCTGATTACAAGGGTAACGGCAGGTCTTGTTCAAAATTATACGGGAATTGTAAAAAATATTTGAAAACCGGATTATACCCGTCCTTTGAGTACAAAATTAGGAGAATACGTAATTCCCCAGCGATTGAGTAAAAGAATAATTACTATTATGCACGTTTTCAATGGACTATAATTGAATTTTCGAGAACATTGAAAATCAGTGAGAAAAATTTATGCTGCATAACTAGTCATTATTTACAAAATGTGGTTTTGGCATGCGGCAGAAATCATGTTCGTTTGAAAGCAGTCATTCATACGTAACTGAATTATTTTAGATTCCTGCTGCAAGAGGATTAATTTTAAAACCCTGCTTAAGTAATCTTTTAGAAAAGGCTTATCAGAAATCCAGTTAATATTTCATGAGCTAGCAGACCTATGGCAGGTAGCACAATACGTCCTACTTAACATCACAGGATAATATCTAAGAGCCTTATACCTTTGCTGTCCAAGTAAAGCATATAGTGCTGGCTGCCTACTGGCATTTTGTGAATGTTACGCACTTATTCCGCCCTGGCAAATTTCAGTCTAAGCCGATAAGCTCAAGTAGACTGAATTAGACCGAGTCAGCGATTAATATCTGAGCAAATTAAATGGCTGCAATCAGGAGTTATATTCTAGTTCTGTCAGGAGCCTGCAGAAGAAGTGTTGGAGAGGAAAGTGTCTGACAGTCAGCCATGTCTCTGTTTCGTCGCCGTAATGCGACCTGACAGGTGTTGACACGGATGCTGGACTCGTTTTTGGCTAGAAAAGCCATAATGTCTGTACAAATGTTGCACACGGGCACAAGGCGGAGTTACATAACCTCTAAGCGCCATCAATACTCTCCTTTCATACTAACTGTTAAGTGGCTGTTTAGACTTTTGCTACCCAACACCATCTTATATTACTTTACAGAGAAATCGTGTGTTTGTGGAACTGGACTCTTTTCGTTATATTTTGATGACCTGTCATGCCTTAGCGGTTGAAGTTGTTACAAGGAATGCCGTCAAAAATGAAAAGTTCAAATTTGCACTTCTGGATCGTTTATATTTCTCAGTTAGTCCTGTTCCAAGCAGTCTACCGCTTTAGCGACGGGATCACCTGCCCGCTGAATACGATTGGTTTGTTCAAGGTCACGAAGAAGTGGTGTATAGACGACTAGAGGGCAGGTAGGCCAAGTCTTGAAAATAAAATGCAACACGCATTGTCCTCCACCTATAAAAGCACTTTGTCAAATGCAGGAGGTTAGACGGCTATATATTTAGGTGGCACTTACGTGAAGTCTCCCGCGACGCTGGTCTCCGTGTAGACTTTGATCTTTGACATTTCTTCACCCACTGCCTACCTGTTTGGCAGATTGCAGTCGTGTGGGAATACGAAGCAAGTTAATTATAAACCGTCTGTTGGTTTTAAACACGAATTTAAAATGAATTTGCGGAAATAACGTACCTTGCCCAAAAGAACTAAGAGATAAAAAATAACTTGAATAATAGTAGAGATTCTAACTGTACCCTTAATTTAATACCTATTTGAAAACATGCGAGATTCTTGCAGATTGCTTATTTTTTGGTGGAGAGTAAGTTTTCCTTATTAACACAACCCTATCTTATCGAGACAAGTTGTTATTTTTTATGTAAATACGCAAAAGTACGAATCTATCAAGTGGTTTCTGACCGTGTGAATTTGAATCACTGTAAGTCATATTACACCATGATGCCGTTTTATCAGATTATACAGCATATCAACTGCCGTTGAATATCTGATGGATCGGGCCTGTGTGGTGATCTCATTTTTGATGAACCTTCACCAGAAAGCAGGTTGCAAATCTACATTCAGTCAACTTCCTTCTGGACAAACATGGTTTTTGGCAACTTCAAATCCATGTGCAGACCTTTGCGGTAGTGATAGCTAAAGCGTTGACTAACATTCCGTGGGAAAATTGATGAATCAAAAGAATGCACCCCAGATATTCACCAAAAAGCGCAGGTATGGATCTACCCAGCCACAAAATGAGTCCTCATTTATAGGCACGGTTAGCAGGAAGGACTGCAATAACAAGAGCGAAAGTTTTGCTTTGAAACCGGTCTGCATAGGAAAATAGTAGATGCCTTAATCTCGGCCCTAAAGTGTCCTCACGAAATTCATTCATCTGGATTACAGAGAAGACTTCTGGTTTTCTTGAGATGCAAATTATAAATATCTGTGGACAGCGTGCGTGTCGCGGGTTTCCATGATATCATGAGTTACTCGTATTAAAATAACTTTGAAAAGAACGGCGCCTCGGTGGGATTCGAACCCGCAACGGCAGGCGAAGGCTTATAGAAGCGAAGAGGTGAGGTCCGGGTAGTAGCCACGAAGGAGACACCCTCTCTAGAACAAGAGCTTTATTAGCCTGACGTTTCGGATTCTTACTCGAATCCATCATCAGAGGCAGAGTCAGATAAGTGTGGTAAGTTGCCCAGGTGTTGCTAGGCCATTACATATCTATCGCAGTTGGCAGGTCTCGAGTGCATCACGCCTCGACTGGCCAGATGTTGAAGCATGCAGTTGCCGTACGGACGGTATGCGCTTGTGTGCCGGTCAAGATTATCCATTCCCACGCTCATCGCACACAGTCGAGTTGCTGACGTTCGGATTTCCTCATCCTTATGGGCTCTTGGGAAATTTGGCTTTCGTACAGCCAACGCTCCAGCCGTCTGAGCTACGAGGCCCCACCGGAAGACATAAGCTTAATCATATCTGGGTCAATTTACCAAGGCGACGAGGTTTTTTACAGTTAAGTCGAAAAAATTATCTAAAATCTGCCAAAACGTATATGAATTGCAATTGCAGGTGGATTACTTAGGAACTCCTGCTTCGGCAGTCAGCTTACGGTATCACATTTGGTGGATTGCAGACGTTGCAGTAGGTTGGGGGGGGGAGGGGGGGAAACTTAACCCAAATGTGATTAAACGCACGTCTCTCGGTGCAGCCTCGTAGCTCAGAAGACTAGAGCGTTGGCTGTACGAAAGCCTTCCCCCAACTGTTGTGGGTTTGAATTTCACCGAAACGCCGAGTTTTTCACAGTTTGGCCAATATTAATTATTCAAAATCTGCCTAAGAATCTAGGAATAATGAGCTATATCAGGGAAGCTGTCAGTTCCTCTTTTGAAAACAGCTCAGACAACAAATGCAAACTAGACCGTTTCAAAACCCCAAGCAATGAAAAAAAGATGCACTTCATGAGCAAGATCAGAGTCCTGTGTTAGTAGCAGCAAAATGATAAATTACGGGAATATCAGACATTTAAAATACGGCTCATAGACGCACATCTCTCCCTCTGTGAGCGACGCCGCATCCAATCCACGCACTTGGGCGCTCTTGAACGCTGGTAGGGCGAACCTCTGTCAGATCCGCTATCCGAGGAGGGTGATCGACCCGTGTCGACAATAGAGGAACGGATAGAGCGACGGAAATGGAGGACTTCCGGCGGAGATCCTGAGGGAGAACAGGGATGTTTTTGACTGTGAATTCGATTATAAACCTTAAACATCAAATTATTAAAAATCGTATTTCGCCGCAAGTGGTTCGTCCTCTTCTTTTTAGGCTCCGGGAGTTTCAGTTTGTTAAGGGAAATATCTGCGAGCGCCTTGGAACTCCCTATTGGCTACAAGTCGTCGGGGAAAATCATTGATAAGTGGGAAGGTGAAAAAGAGATTCTGTATATAATCGCGGGCAGCTAGTCGAAAAAGAGTAATGATTAACGGTTACTTACTAAATATAAGTAGTAGAAACACAGATATGTTAGGCTCTGCATTCCAGTGGAAGTGTTGTGGCATATCAAGACGCATGTCCTCGTTAACTGTGCATGGCGCACATTCCCTGCTACAATTAATCTGACGTGCCTGAAGCTACCACGATGCGCGAGCGGAGCAGGCCGTGCGTGGTACGCGTAGACGGACGGCGCGGCGTCCGAGCCTGCTCCGACAGTCCTGTCGGGGAAGGGAGGTCGCGGCAGATGCCGTCCAAAACTGTTTTCGCTATAGGCTGATTCATGCTCAAGTCACTGGCTTGGGGTCACAAGGTACTGGCGAAACACGGTGGACATCGTCGCATGCGAGGGCTAGACTGCCATGCATGTAGTGTGAACGCGTGGATATCGCCCGAATTAGGGCAAAGGTGATTTGATTTCCAGGTCTTTGAAAGCCCAGGCTGAGGGGAGGCTTGTCTGTCACCCAATTGGTCCGCAAGGATTGTACAACAGGGGTCTAACTCATGAGATGTCAACTGAAATTCCTAAATGCGTTTTAGTTCCAAAAAACTTAATTAAATAGGGTCGTAAAATTAATCATCCAACAGCATCATTATGTAGTACTTTAGTTACTTCAGGATGCCGGCCTTCGAATGAACTACCTTCCGACTGCATGCAAAAACGATTCGCTGTAAAAAAATGACTACTAAAATAGCATGCATTTTCCTCTTTGATTTTCGATGCCTCTAAAAGTCAAATTATTGTTCATGGAAAACATGCGTTAAAATATTCATTCTTTTGTTAATCCGGTAGATAATAAGTTTTTTCATTTTATACTTACAAGATGGACTTAATTCGGTCTTATAAAGTTTTCAATTGTGAGACTTTTTAATTCCGTGAAATGGCAGTTCATAAAACGTCATGTATCTGCATTTACCAATGTGGCTTGTAAAGTTAACAGTGTGAATCAAATCTGATGTTAAACTTTTTGAACCCCATGTGGTCGCCTCTTAATACCGTAGATGAATGTATGATTTTCCGTACGCAGAAAATATACGGCTTTTAGTTTGGAAACCCTGAATGCAGATGCAACGGTAGAGAAGGGTCCATAATTATCAGGGAATTGGAAACGTTTTCTAAAAAAACAGAATAATACCCTTCCTTCCAGTATACACTTGAATGAAGACGTGGCTTCCTACGGAATGAGCGGAAAACTGAATATTTTTGCGCAGGTTTCCCATGAAATATAATTAGCCTTTTAGGGGCGTCGAAAATCAAAACGGAAAATGCATGCTAGTGGAGTAGTCATTTTTTACAGAGTATAGTTTTCGTATGCAGTCGTAGGAAAGTTTTTTTTCGAAAGCTTGCATCCTGAGGTAACAGAATTTTTATAGAATTATACTACAAACTGATTAGTTTTACAAACCTACTTAGTTAATCTTTTCGAAACGAAAACGCATTTGGCAATTTCAGTTGACATTTCATGATCAGCAAACCATGGCCCTTGCAACCCGGTATGCGCTGGCAGTTCTTCGGCACCTCGTTCTCTTGCTGCTGCTGGGTGGGCAGATTGTGCGCACGGTTGCCCAGTCAGCCTCGTCTTTCTTACCCGTTGTTGTGCTTTTATTGGTTGAAATCCTGGTTAAATTTTTGTTTTCAACCAGGGGGCCTGATAATACGGCTAGGTGCAGATGCGGCTTCGCCAGTCACCTGCGCCTTCTCCCGCCTCCAATCTTCTTGACTATGTCTTAACATCAGGTCAAAGTGGGGCAGTGGATTGAGTGTGGTAGATGCGGTGCAAGTCTTCTTTTACTATAAGCTACATCACGAGCAAATCATTTTGCCTGCTTCAGCTTGCTCTGGAGCTACGGTGGGCATTGTCAGATGCGATAGTCAAACTTTCATCATGTTACCCAAAAGAACGTTCACCAAGCATGGTATGAATCAGTGGCGCGGTAGAGGTTTTGTGAGGCCTATGATTAACTCTTTAACGACGAAAAAGCTGTCACGGAGGATTGGTTAACGATGAAAAATGAATGAAGTCAACGTATATACCTTTTTTGAGGTGCTTGCCGGTGAAATCTCGGGAGAGAAGTCAAGTAAGCAGTTTTTAGGAGAGCTAGGGCTGAGTGCAGAAGCCCAATCGATTGAGCAAGTAAATACGGATAAAAGGATCACAGGTGGCCTTCCCCCATCTTCCAGGGGCGTTGACGTTAGGGCTAGGATTTTTGACATGAAAGTTTGAATAAGGGTTGCGGTTAGAGTTAATATTAGGAGATAATTTACGTGGGTTTGTGTTTGGTTTAGGCGTAGGGTTAAAATCAGGGCACACGAATGGGAACTCTCACTCCCCCGAAATAACCTATAGTATTGTGAAGGGACATATTTTCAAGTCCAGCCGCCATAATTTTCGAGATGACTAGTCCACCAGACGCGACCGAAGGTCAGTGAACATCCTCCGTGAACTGGAGAGCTTGAGGACAGGGAGCACTTGTAATCCCAAACCAGATCACATGAAACTGCTAGCCTTAGGTCGGTATCTCCACGTCCGCAGGCAGAATACAAACAGAAGGCATGACGACCCATGCCGGAATCAAGGACAGACTTGATGTTGCCAAGCTCTAGTTACACAGGGCTTGCGTGAGGTATTTAGACGTGGACGGTTCGTGAAGTGTGGGATTAAGTAAAAGTGGCCAGGAATTTTTGAAAAACATTCTGTCTAGTCACCCGATTGGAAACGGAACTAAGTACGCCCAGTTTCTAGAGACGGCGTTGTGCTACAAGCCAAATGCATCTCTTTCTGTTCTAGGCATTTAACCCTAAACCTATTCCTTACCCTTGTCCGCCCAGCCCTGAACCTACAGTAGGTGGGCTAACTC
Organism: Spirometra erinaceieuropaei; assembly: GCA_902702965.1. Lineage (NCBI taxonomy): Eukaryota > Metazoa > Platyhelminthes > Cestoda > Diphyllobothriidea > Diphyllobothriidae > Spirometra > Spirometra erinaceieuropaei. The sequence goes on along the minus strand of CACRXP010000455.1, from coordinate 96,754 downwards.
ATGAAATGTCAACCGAAATACCAAAATTCGTCTTCGTTTTGAAAAGATTTATTAAATAAGGTATTTAAACTAATCATCATGCAGCATAATTCTATAATAATTCAACTACGTCAGGATGCCGGCTTTCGAATAAACATCTTTGTGACTGCGTTGATGAACCACACTCTAAAAAAAATGACAACTCAAGTAGCATGCATTTTTCGCATTGATTTTCGACGCCTTTAAAAATTCCGTTAGGCTTCATGGAAAACATGCATAAAAATATTCATTCTTTTGCTCATTCGGCAGAAAATTACGTTTTTTTTCTTATTTTTAATCGAAAGGAACGTATTATTCGGTTTTCGGAAACAATTTTGGGCCGGACCTGCTGTTAGGCTTTCATTCAGGGTTTATAAACTAGGAGAGGTATATTTTCCGTACCATATATTTCCATACGGTACCTAAAGAAGAGCATATGAGGTTCATAAAGTTTAGCAGTGGGTTTGAGCCATATTGTTAACTTTACAAGCCACATAAGTAACTGCAGAGACATGACATTTTATGAACGGCCGTTTCGCTTTATTAAAAAAATCTCACAATTAGGAACTTGTTTATAACCGGCTTATAATCCTCCTTTGAACATAAAATTTGAAGATGACGTAATTTTCTACTGAATGAGCAGAAGAATAAACATTTTTATGCATGTTTTGTTGTAAACCATTTCTGTATCTTTAAGGACATCGAACATTTATTGGTAAAATGCATGCTACGTATTTAGTCATTTTTTACAGATTACAGTTTTTACATGCAGCCGCAAAGGAGTCCTTTCAAAGGCTGGCATCCTGAGGTAACTGCATTATTGTAGAAGTATGCTGCATGATGATTAGTTTACATTCCCTACTTAATAAATCTTTTCGAAACAAAAACAGACTTTGTCATTTTGGTAGGCATTTCATGAATTAGCCCACCTATTGTATGTACTAATACGGCAGTTTAGCGCAATGCGTACTGCAACACTGGGATGGGAGTAATTTTCCGCCTCATCTACCAGTCATCCAAAGAGCAGAACACTTGAGAATGCAATAGAGCCTGCTTGTCTCAACTCAGACATCTAAGCAAGGCCCCCAAAACTGATCCAGTCAGAAAATGTGTATACAGTCGGTGTGACACAATTCAGTTTCATTCCTTAAAGGTGTCGCGAAACCTGAGAGACGTGCCTCGGAAGCGGAATCAGCAGATGATTTCCTTGAAGCATTCCGCCCATCCTTTTCTTCGGGCGGAATCGTTCAACGTATGGTTGTGGGGCAAAAAGATGTTGCCAAGATGGATGAAGGTCTGCCAGGCGATTTTGCTACATCCATTTTACGGTCATGATGAATGTAACAGATGCCACAAGGACATAAGTGAGGGCAAACGGAGGCCGAAAACTCTAGCAGAAGACCGAAAGTCCTCGACCAGGATTGACGGGCATTACTGTTTCGTGCAAAAGATGAAACAGCTTTGGGAGTCATAACCTTGACGGATATCATCTATGTGGATAATAACCGCTGTCAGTAAAAGGTCATTGTTTTAGGCAGAAATGCCTAAACATGTTTACGGCTGGGTTTAGCACGGCCATCGATCAAAGTTGGACGAAGAAGATGCCCACTACTGAAGAAACTACTGATATGTGTGATAACTGGCTTCGCTTTCTCGTCTTAAATTGCACATATTTCACACCACCCTGGAAAACACACTACGATTGCGCCAGAAGACACTGCGTCAGTTTTTTCCTGCTGTGCCTGCATAGATTGGTCACGCAGCGGTTGAGCTGGACACCCTTATGCTCCTCGAAACACTGAGTAAAAATCTGTTAGAGTCACCGGGCAGCAACCCATAAGTCATTCTGAGTTATGCACACACAGCGCACATGGAAGCACCACAGTGGCCTATTTGCTCACGTACGCCTGCAAAAAAGGCTAAATAGGTCAAAATACGTCATATATATAAATATGTGTATTAAAAACTACTGAGAAGACCTTGATCATCCTCAATCATAATCATCATGCTACCGGATTGGTATTATTAGGTAATAAATTAGGATAATGTCAGAATTACAATATTCCGTTAACCTGGAATGTGATTAATTTTAGGGCAAATATCAACAATATAATAAGTCAAGTTAATTCTATATTTCAAAAGAATACTTCGTAATTAGTAAATGCGGAAAAGTCACTTGTTGAAAGGCGCTAGCGTCTCATAAAAGTTTCAAATCCTGCTTCAAAATCAGAACCGTATTTGATATGTTCATTTTAAGTATACAGCTAACGGAATATTCCAAGAATTTGACGAGTGCCTTAGTTTACTAGTTAAGAGGTTTTATTCACATGGAAACCCAGGTCAAAAGGATATAAATCAAAAGGGATATTTGACATCGAAATTAAAAAAAAGGTGGTGAATAAAAATAATAAATTTGCCTGAAACGGATTCTCGCCTTTTAAAATGAAAGAAACGAGATTATTAAAGAGCGCATCCCCTGCTAGACGGGTTAAAAGAGAATGCTCATGTAGATTTAGTTTCCCACTATTTATTTGCCGTTTTTATGAATAATATTTTAATAAGAGATGTACAAAAGCGATTAATTTTACTTAAACCTAAAACAAGCTTTCAAAACATTAACATCACAAGGATGACTAATGCATACATTGTTGGGGAATTATGCAAAAGGAACGACCTCATCGTTTTTGCAAAAACAGGCTAACCGCACCGTAAAAAATATTTGACCAGAAGTTGTCCGCTAAAAGGAAATAGGAAAATGTCGAAGCAGATCTTACAAGGCTAAAATATGTACCTTCTTTTTGCGCAAAGGAAATGGGCTATCACATACCTATCAACCGTGACAGATCACACAGACACGTACAAGCACAGCCGTAAAAACAGGAAGTAAGGCGATTGGAATTGCATTTTATGCTTCCTTTTACCTAACTACGCAACAAATACTGACTGCATCCAAATTTTGTAAGAATGGTTTGCAATTTCGCAGACACAGTGTGTGCGGGGCTGAAGAAGTAAATGTTTTATAATGGATTTTCCTTGTAATCCGTGACAGCACTGTCAAAACCTGCCTCTAATTTGGGAAAGCTTTTCAAGCTTCATATGTTCTTATGAGTCCAGAATGATGTGCTACAAAGACATCAAAAAAGGGTCAACTTTTTGGTATGCGTGTTGTAGCTGCATTCGCTGAGCAAAGCTGAAAAATAAAGCTTTTGTTCATCATAATTGTTACCCCAGTTTTGAGTTTTAAATAAACGTCCCGTTATCAACCACTTTTTTGCAAGGTTTATAGCAGCCACAATCCTGGAAGTTTTATTTTGCAGTTCTAGGAATGTGGTGTAAAATAACGTAGGTTTTGATTTCTTTTGGGTTCTGAAAACGATATTCCCGTGTGGGCTATTTTATTGCATCTTTCTCTGCAGTCAAATGTCTAAATTCTATCTTTACATCTGGAAAGGCGAAGAAAGACTGAACGCTTCTTAGGAAAGTTTATGGAAAGTTATTTTGGAGTCGCTGTTAGGAAACGTTTGTTTGGATTGCGCCAACCCATTTCAGGTCAGCTCACTATTATAAATGCCTCTTCCTTAGGAAGGGAGCAAGAACTTCCAAATTAAATCGAATCTTTCATCAAAACAAATGCTAGAACAAAATAATGGGAAGAACTGAGTGCAAACACCATTTAACACTGTAACCACGAGGAGTAACGTGCGGGATTATAGGAATATGGACCATTTCAGACAAATTAAAATTTATTGACCACTACCAACTCTACGCGGACCAAAACATTAAATGGTGAACAGTTTATGCTTGTCTATTTCTGAGGTGTTGACTGTTTTTACTTTTTCTTTTATTGAAATGGCAAGCTGCTTTCGGGAGTCTCAATGGCGCGTAATATATCCAAATTGTCAAGTCAACCTTAAAGTGCTCTTTCTGCTCGCTAAATTTTATTCAGATGAGCGGTCAGTCGACCTCAAGGTGGCTGATCGCATTTAAACAAATACTTTTAAAGGTTGCGTTTTACCCGGTGTGAGCAACTTTGCAAATTGCCAATGCGGCAGAGAGTTTAATCAGCTTCCCATCCGCTGGTCTGTGGAATACTCTTATTTACAAAAACAATAAATAATCTCCCCAGAGGTGTCTGCGTTGTGTTTGCTCACTTACGGCCTCGCATTCATCTCCCCCAGACAGTCTTTCTCGCTCTAGCACGCATCTTTTTTTAACCCTTTGGGGTTGTTTTTTACGTCCACGCAATCCTGCCTTCATACCATTCAAATGACTCCTTCGCGTCATTATTCTCCTGCTCCGCGTCAATTCGTATCTCTCCCGCTTCCAGCTTTGGAGCCAAGGGTTATTTTTTCACAATTATTTGACAGTCAGTCAAATTGCTGGGGAAGGGGGTTTTTTTCTCGCTAGGCCTAAACCCCGGTGGCCTAGAATTGAAGTGCGTGGGCGGACGAGCGCAATGCACCAAAAAACAAGACTGGCGACTTAAGTGAAGTAAGATTTAGCGTTTGTTTGGCAGAGAAATATGCCGTGGTATCCGTCAGCTTCTAGCTAGCCTAATCCTTCGACTAACTTGTGCACTCCTTAATCACAATTATTATTCTTGTAAATCCTCAAACCTGCATTCTTCAAATTTTATTTTCAAGATATTTATAACGGAAGCCCTGACCCACTTTAGTCACAAATTTGCTCTAGCGAGCAAGATATTCGCGCCAGCTAGCCAGTAGCTCCGGAAGGGCTGCTTGTTTTAATCAGGTTCATGTGCATACCTTCAAATGAGAATCAACATCTGAATGACTGCAATTAGTATGTGCTCGCACGGGAATTTATGCCTTAGGAAAGTTGGATTAGCTCCTCAAAAGAAGCACTAAATTTACGTTGTACGCATTATATATAAAATAGCAAATCGTTGGCCCTTAGATATATAAAATTCAAGGCACAAGAATATATGAATAAGCAATTTGTAATAGTTACCCCATCTGCTAAGCATTTCCCAAGCTCGCATTTTCCCGTATTTGTTTAAGTTGGCGTTTATGAAGCGGTTACCTGGGACACGCCGCCTAGTATGAATTTCGGTTTCATTAACTGAATTTTTATCCATTTTTCGTGTCTTCACTTGGCGGCGTTGACAGTTAAATTCATTCTGATGCGACAGTCTTGCTTGAAGTTTCTCAACTTGGTCTTTGCGTGGAATCGCAACTATAGATCGTCCTTGCTCGCTAAAAGTATGCCGTATTACAGCAAACATTTAATCAAACCATATTTAGTGTCATAAAGCCTGAAACACTTATTATTATGCACTATATTATGGTAGGAGGGGGCTCACCGTTCGGTCTTGAGGAACTCACTCGTTCTCTTGTGTCTTACGGGCTTTCTCTCGAGCCCAACCAGCAGCCGCACAGCGGTGTATATTTTATGCAGTACGTTATTACCGAAAAAGACAAAGGAGACTAGAATGGCTGTTTCTGGCGTATTAGCTGTCTTCAGCCAGTCCTTACCAACCCCAAATGGTGGCATAGCCGAGGTTCCAAATCGTGAGTCCGCGCCCCTAACTGTTGGGCAAAGAACCCGTTATCCTGTCGGTTTAGATCGGTAATATACAATGGTAGGGGGCGCTTACCGATCGTTCTTGCGGAACTCTCTCGTTCCGTTCTGCCTTACGGCCCACCCAGCAGCCGCATAGCGGCGCATGATATGGGCAGAATTTTATTACCGATAAAGACGAGGGATAGAAGTCTCCCTTGCATCTGTCGGTAATAAGCGATCTATTGCTGTATGGTTACCCCATCTGCTAAGCATTTCCCAAGCTCGCATTTTCCCCTCCTTCTTTAAGTTGGCGTTTATGAAGCGGTTACGTGGAACACGTCGCCTAGTGCGAGTTTCGGTTTCATTAGCTGACTTTTTATCCATTACCCGTGTCTTCACTTGGCGGCGTTGACATTCTGTTGCGACAGTCTTGCCTAACGTTTCTAAACTTGGGCTTTACGTGGAATTGCAAATACAGGTCGTCCTAGCTCGCCAAAAGTATGCTGCATTACAGTAAACATTATATCAAAACATATTTAGTGTCATCAAGCCTGAAGCTCTTATTGTTATACATTAATTTATGGTGGAGGGCGCTCACCAATCGTCCTTACGGAACTCACTTGTTCCGCTGTGCCTTATGGGCTCTCTCGCTCTCGAGCCCAACCAGCGGCCGCACAGCGGCGCATGATATAGGTAGAGTGGTGTTACCGACAAAGACAATGGAGACTGGAATGGCCATTTCTGGCTTATTAGCCATCGTCAGTCAGTCATACCCAACCCGCTATCATTCTACATTACCGATCGAAACCGACAGGGCAACGAGCTCGTGGCCCAGTGGTTAGAGGCGTGGACGTCTGACTAACAGGTCGCGAGTTCGAGCCTCGGGTGTTCCGCACTTCGGGGCTGGGTATGACTGGCTGACGACGACTAATACGCCAAAAATGACCATTCCAGTCTCCCTTGTCTTCCTCGGTATTAACATACTACATTATATTATATACGGTCAAATCCACTTGATTTTCTTGAGTAGTTGAGTTTTACCCATAAAATTGACTAGAATCCCGTTTGTTTCGATTAGTAAAGGCTTAATCGCCACATTTAAATTTTTTTGTTCGAAGGTATGCATGCTGTGAAAAACTGCAGTCCAAGATGATAGAGCACAAGAAACACACATTTCTGGTCCATTTGTCATCATTAGTGACATGAATGGCGGCGATTGAATCACACCCAGTAATCTTATCCTGTTCCACAATCAAGCGGAAGCAGGAACAGTTTTTTAGCGTAACCACAGCTATTGCAACCGCGCAAAACTAGGCAAATATGTTTCCTACTACAATCAGACAGATAAACGTCACTCCTTCTAATTCATGATAGTGGACACCATTGACAAACAATAAGTGCTTAGTTTACTGGCAGAGTAATTGGTCAAGTAAAAAGAACCTCTGGATCAAAATCCGGGTTATCAAAACCTGGGTCTCAAGAATGACCGGTTTTTCTTCTCCATCCTTGCTTGTTGAGCCCTGCGAGATCCGCAAACTGATGTTTGGAAACAACACTCAAAAAATATTATCCGCACAAGTCGTCAAAGCAGCTTTTCCTGTTTCAGTCATGCTATTCCACAGTTAAGAAAATGAATTTAAATGCGCAGTTTGTCTACCAGATGGGCAAACGCACTTGCTAGAAAGTCCATAAAAGTTCCTATTTAACAGTTGAGCGGAAAGGTTTAACAATTTCTCCCAGTTAATCCCGTCAGGCGAAGAGATTTCAGCAGAAAAGATCAAATTAAGACACTTGAGATCGACTCACTCGTCTCCACAGAGGCGTTATCGTCTTCGCCTTCGTCGGAAATGCTTTCAAAGAGTCTTAAGGTAGCTTAAAGAGAAGAACAAAGAGCATTATTCAGGCTTATTGTGTCTCAGGAAGCGCCATCGAAGCAAAACTACCCGCGATTTGCGTTAAGTAAGTTGATTAAACACAAAGCAAGTAAAACAACGTCGAATTGAAAAAGAGATTATTTTACGACAAAGTTTGGGCTTAAATAGGAGCCAGAGATTGCTGCATATTAATCACACTGTGGTTGGTAATGTCAAGCTGAGGCGAGGTAGAAACTAGGCAGTCGGTGAAAAATCGCATGAAATGTTAAACTTAAGTCTAAAACGCGTTTTCGGTCAGGTTTGACAAGGTGGGGTCTAATTAAGGATTATCTTACGGTATAATTCCATGATGTTTCAGAAATGGCAGGGGCTTAGACTTTAAATGCTCTCCTTTTCCTCCGTCCGCTAAAACGGCCCTCAATAAAAAGCAACCACTAATGTAGCAAGTTAGCTAATAAAATACCCAACCAAAATTATCATTTCGTATACCGGTTTAATGGCAATTCACGTCTTCTTTAAAATTTATTCTCGAAGATAAAGTACCCTGCAGTTTAAACAAGGTCTTTAATTATGAGTTTCTTTATGACTGCGCAATGTCCATTCACGTAGCATTGTATCGGCTCGTTTATTAATGTGCTTGGCAAAGTGTACGACGAAGTTTATAGGAATTGAAAACCATATGTGTTATACTTGATATTTTCCTAATGGCAGAGAAAAATCTGGTTTTGCCAGTATTAGTGTATACGGCATGTAGAAAGAAAGTCCTACAGGGAGTTTTGGCACATATGTGTTCAGAAGTTAAAGAGCTTATTTAAATAGGAAAATACTAATTCTTTAAAAATTAAAATAGGAAAGATGTTACAGAAGTTTTACTCTTATTCAGGAATCTTCTTTCCCCCCAAAACTCTGATCAAAAGCTCCTAGGAAACATGTGGAATTCAAAAACTGGAAAAATTTAGAAAATAAACCGCATTTTAGGATTCGAATACTTTGGGAAGGAGATAAATTAAAAAGATTTACTGCCCAATGAGAAGTAAGCAGCAGACTAGCGATAGATAAACAAGAAGGCACGATCGCTAGAACAAGAGCTTTATTCGTCTGACTTTCCGGATTCCTGCTCGAACCTACCATCAGAGACAATTGCAGACACACGGGTAGTTCATGCGCAAGGGACGTTAGTATTTGCCTGGTACAGTCGTCATGCGACCGTACACCTGTGAACTACCCCTATCTGCTATTGTCTCTGATGATAGGTTGGAGCAGGAATCCGAAACGTCGCTCGAATAGGGTTCTTGTTCGAGCAATCGTGTCTCCTTCTTCACGGCTTCTTCGTGGGACTCGTCCCTGCGCACCTTTTGGAATATTATGCCATGTTTTATCAGTATTGGCGACAATGAGAATGCCAGGCGACACTTCCAAAAGAGGGAAAAGGGGTTTATCTGAGGTCAGACGTTTCGGTAGTTATTCGGTCCACATAGAATTGCAGACTAGAGGGTCGTGCGCACAGCTCTCATTATATGACATATTTTTTGATGCAAAGGCTGCCATGGGGCTCAGTCTGACCCTTAGCTGTGTTCTCCCTGCCTTTGTAACCGGCACGATGAGTGGTGGTCTCGAGTGTTGCACGTCTTCGCTGTCTCCTGTCAAAAAGGCTCTTGTAACCCGATAGAGCGGCTGGGTGACAAAATGACTTGTCGGTTGACTGAGTGGTATGTAGATATGCAGCATTCTAGCAGCTGACTACATCAGGAACGATGGAGTTCAGTCGTCCGTTGTGGTGATCACTCCTGTCCCGAGCGATAGACACGAAGGTTGTCTTGTTTAATTTCAGAGGAAATTAATGCGCGAACTCGGAGTAAATCTTTCGAAACGGGCCTTTTCAGGCACGGTACAAAGTTTGATATAGATATTTGAGCTGAATTCCATCAGCTACTGCGAAATAACCGCTTAACATTTACAAACCGCCAAGAGGCAGCCAGTAGTATAGAACTGTGCAATGATTTGCCGTACTAACAGCACAGGTAAAATCCCAGACACGCGTGTTTCGCCGATCTTATGCCGCTGCCTGATAGAGCTGAGAGGGGTTCGGCACGTCAGTGGGTCCCCCGGCTTTCCGCGTGTGTTTTCTGGTATATGAACTCCAGTTTCAACTTGTGTTTTTAGTACGGTAAATCATTTAACAGTTCTATACTACTGGCTGCCTGTTGGTGTTTTGTAAAAATTAAGCAATTATTCCGCAGTAGCTGATGAATTTCAGCTCAAATATCGAACTTTGAACCGTGCCCAAAACGGCACATTTCGAAAGATTTACTCCAAGTTTGCGCATTATTTTTCTTCGGAAATTAAACAAGGCAAGTTGAAACTGGAGTTCATATACCAGAAAACACACAGGGAAAGCTGGGGGACCCACTGACGAGCCGAACTCCTCGCAGCTGCATCAGGCAGCGGCATTAGATAGGCGAAACACGCTTGTCTGGGCTTTTACCTGTGTTGTTAGTACAGCACATCGTTGCATAGACACGAAGGCCTCGTCAAAATTAAATGTGTAATTCTTAATTGTGTGCTATACGAAAAATCGCCTCTCGAGGTTTTGCACAATCGCCTCAGCGACGATTCCAGGAGCTGATGAATTAATCGGGGTGTTCCTAATTTTTTTCATGTATAATCCCCTCGTAAAAAAGAAGTGTGCTGGGGCACTGTACCATGAGCCCCATGAGATCCAGAAATAGGGCACTAATCATCGTCTTTATTGTTTATTTGACGAAGCGACCTACTGATTGTTTCATTTGCAAGGGCCCGTGGTATTACATGAAGAGAAAAGCGGCCTTAACTGACACTGCCCTCACATTTGGTCCGAATGTGACTGGCTTTAGCTGGTCGAGTTCCTTCTCTGTTGCGTGCGGCGCTGTGTGTGTGAACCCCTGGTTAGAAACTACAGATTAAATTTGAGATCTCGTGTTAGAGGAGGCCTCGGGATGAGAGGAATGACCAAAGGGGAACCTCTTGGCTTGTGTAGGTTTAGGAGGCTGCAGAATCAAGTCTTACATGCTTTTCTGGGTTTCGCCATAGAAGAGAGTTTCTGATGATAACCTTATCATTCTGCAGCCGAGTCACTGTTATTTTAACCCTTGCCAACGGTGCCTTTGATGTACAGTGCGTGATTGATCTCATGAAATGTTGGCCTAACTTCTGGAATGCGTTTCCGGTTAGGAAGGATTACTTAAGTGAGGTTGTTAGACTGATTATCACGCAGCATAATTCTAAAACATTACGGACTTGCCAGGATGTCGGCTTTTGAATGCACTTCTTTTTGACCCCCTGCAGAAACCACACTTGGTAAAAAATGACTAATTAAGTAGCATTCATTTTCGCTATTGTTTTTGATGGTCTTATGAAATCAAATATATTTTACAGAAATTATGCGCATAAATATGCTTTCTTTAACTCCTTTGGCAGGGAATAAGATTGTCTTTATATTGCGTACCCGAAAATAGCGTATATTTAAACTTAAAAAAGTTTTTAATTATGAGATTTTTAAGACCGCGCGATGTCCATGCATGTAAGACCGCACATGTCCGTTTCCTAATGCTCCTCATGAAGTGTACAATACAGTCCGAATCCATTGCAAAATTTCATAAACTCCATGTAATATCTTCTTAAAGACATAGCGGAAAAGCGTGCATCTTGTAGACTGAAATTGCTAAACGCTGATGCGATAGCAGATCAGGCTGAAAATTATTCGGGAATCGGGAAACTTTTTAACAACCTTAATACACTCCTTCTTCGGGCATAAAACACGAACACAATCTGATTTCCTTTCGAAAGAGCATAAGGAGGCACATTTTTGTGTATGTTTTCTGTAAAATATTTTTGAATTTATAAGACCATCGAAAATCAATAGGAACAATGCATGCTACATAAGTAGTCACTTGTTACCAAATATGGTTTCTGCAGAAGGTCAAAAAGAAGTGCATTAAAGAGACATCCTGGCAAGTCCGAAATGTTATAGACTTATGCTGCAAGATAATCAATATAACAACCCTACTTAAGTAATCCTTCCTAATCGGAAACGCATTCCAGAACTTTGGCCAACATTTCATGAGATCGGTCACGCACTGTAGTGGCAGCACTGATTTTGTAAGTCTGTCGTTGAAAAAACGTCAGCAATTTGTTTCGGTATTTTACCTTGCAGAGGACAACGATTACCCGACTCCGGTTTGCGAAAAAGCCTGACAGGAGACAGCGACATTGTTGCATTGTTGACCAATAATCATCTTCGGGGTAAACGAGGGGTGAGGACAATTAACGATCGAATGCAGTCCGTATGTACGGTCATCTGCGCTTAAAAATTTCCTGGTTCAGATCTGAATAGACAAAATCACTACCAACGCATCAGATCTCAAATAAACCTGCTCCGCTGAACGCATTTTCTCTCTCTCTGTCAGCAACTGTACGATCAACAGTGATCTACAGCATACCTCGCCGAAAACGTGAATCGATGTATGTTGGTGGGACTGGAAAACGCCTTGGCACGCGATTGCATAAACACCAGCTTACAATTAACTACAAAGGTAAAATATATATGACCACATTCAACAAAAGAGCCCGAGTTTCGCCATTGAGAAGGCGAGAGTAATCGGCCGAGCCAGACTGAAACTCAAACGTTGGCCCTTTGACTGGTACAATTAAAGTTACCATAGATCTACACCCCGCCTGCCAGGTGCTACGCGCGAGGCTCGAGTCAGTATGGCCAAAGCCAACAGGACAGTTGAGCAAAATCACACGTAGAAGACAGCGGCACTAGCGAATGGGCAGAGGTCACGTGACCGGCGTAGAACACAACGCGCCTCCGCGCCCAGGAGACCACAATTAACTCAGACGAGCACCAGAAACTGGCTCAGGAATGGTAGGCCAACAAGCAGGCTGACTTGCCAATAATTAGAACGGCCGCAAAGGGAAAAATGTGATGAGCAATCATCACACCAACATCCAACGGAAGTGGTGCGATTGTAGAAATTAACGACGCAAATTTCGGCCATCAAACAATTAGCACACCAAGTGCGACGATTCCGGATGAAAGGGGGAGCCGTGAACATTCATAGGTATGCGGAAGCATGGCGACTGCATCCTATAAATACTGCAGCCCCTTGTGCATGAACCACCCGTATCTGCTTTTATCTCTGAAGGTGGGTCCGAGCAGGAATCCGGAACGTCAGGCTAATAAAACTCTTGTCCAGCGATCGTGTCTCCTTATTATAAAGACATGGACATTTTAATGGCCGCTTTCGACTTGTTAGATGTTATCGCTTTGACAGAAATAGCGACACCGGTCTCCTTTGACTTTAGCGGTAACCACTTGATATTTCGACTGTCGCATATGAACATGACTACCCTGTGCTTCACTGCAAGGTAATGTAGGCACGGTGACTTGCGTGTAAGTTAGTTTATAGTGGGAAATGATATATACCGCACTCTCTCCCTGGGCCCGATGTAAAGACAGAGTAAAGAAGACCAAAGGCGGGGATGGCGCAGCCAAAACCCCATCTGGTAGCTCCACTCCAGGCCCCCTGGTCCACAACAAACGCCTGACCAAAATGTTGACCAACCACAGCAAGAACAACAGCATAAGGGACGTTGATGATTAATCAACCTTGCACACGGCCTGTATCCCTAGCGGGGACGAAAGTGCATCTACCAGCGGGAACCAGGTAGCAAAGAACTGCCAGCTCACATCAGACTGCGAGGATCATTGTTTGATGATCGTGATACAGCAGATACATACAAAACTTAGGGCCGCTTCCGGCTTATTAGCTGTCATTCGAATTTCATTATCACATTTTAAACCCAAGTCAGTGCAGGACGCCCCTACTAAAGCGCGGTGCGTTCAAACACCCACTCTGAACGAGAAAACGTATCTCTAATTTATGCCGTGTGCAGTACTGGTGAGACAACCGTTTACTGAAAACGACAATTACCTTCGGTAAGAATTTTTATAAATCTGGCATTCAAAAGACAATTCGGTGAGCATACGTTTGCTTTCGATAAATTCTCTCCAGGCCTGTACATTTATATGGCTATTGAAGTAATGAATGCAAAGGATACGGGCAAATAGATAATTAATCTGTAGCTTAAGTTTGGAGAGGGAAGGGTAGGGGAGGGGGAGGGTGAAACAAGGGGATGCACCAAGTGAACTTCTGAGAAGACGCCTAACCCCAACTGTAGCACAGACCTTTCCAGCAGCTGACACCCGTGTATTGTTCTCCACCAGTCCCATCCTATACGGAGAGGGCAAGAACAAACTACCAGCTCAGACCACCTCTATGTGTATCTACTCCTTCACCTGCTCCTGTGGGGCAGAATATATTGGTCGCACGAGCCGACGTTTATCCAAAAGAATGAAAGAACATCTCCCAGCATGGTTAGGAAAGGGACAAATTAAGAACATCAACAGCTCGATCCTCGCGCACATGGTAGACACAGGCCACCGTGTAGACGCCACAGAGGCCTTCAGAGTGATCTACAAGGTCCCATCAAGCAATCCAAAACTGCTTGGGCAGCGCTTGTTGGCTACGGCAGAGGCGGCTGCAATTAGGCTACGCCGACCGGTCCTATGCGCGCAGAAGAATTTCGTGCAGGACCCACAGTTACCATGGGTCAAAGCCACCAAGCCAGCCACCCGCATGTAATTGCATTCGCGGGGGCCCACCTTCTCCCTGGCGCCGACTGGAATTATGGTGTTTCACCCTCCCCCTCCCCTACCCTCCCCTATCCAAACCCAAGCTACAGATTAATTATCTATTTGCCCGTATCCTTTGCATTCATTACTTCAATAGCCATATAAATGTACAGGCCTGAAGAGAATTTATTGAAAGCAAACGTATGCTCGCCAAATTGCCTTTTGAATTTTACAATGGGAATTTTCGCAAATCTGGCATTGTCGTGACATTCGCATCTGTCGCCAGCATCCTACTGGTCCTCAAATTGACGTACCGAACAACTGACAATGGTCTATAACAACGCACAAAGAGCCGTTGTAAAGCACCTTAATCGAAAATCTTTAGTCATCAGCATTGCAGGCATTTTTGTTTGCCAACTTCACTATTATTTTAACGAAATACTACCGATTGGTCAATTAACGAACTAGCTTGCCAAACATTGGCTCGTTCGCCTATTACGCCGGGGTAGGAGAGGTAAAAAATCTAAACTCCTTCGGTGTGTTCAAAAAAATAAAAACTTACATGAATCCGTATCGAAAGACTTTCCCATTGCAATTCTCTTGTCTTCCATAGCCACTATAATGTACAAAAAACTATTTTTAACTTTCACAACGCAATGCTTGATTACCCAAATGTTGTCTGATTTCGTAGATGAGGACACAAAATGTTTCTGTTTTCCAAACCTTTCTTTAACAGTAAAAATACCTCCACGCAGGCGGCCACGAATTACCATGAATAGCAGCTTTTTTGAACTACTCACTGTGCAAGCCTATTAATCTGTCTAAAACACTATTTTTAACAGAATTTCAAGGAAGACCATATATGCAAAATAACAACTGTCAACATAGCACCTAAAATGAAACCGAACGACCATCCATTCGTTCTCTTCTGGAAATAGTCAATTTGCTGGATTCTAAGTTCCTCGTCTCCAATGGTATGCCCCAGGTTAATTAGCCCTTTGTGATTAGATATGAAATTGTAGGCGAATAGCACCAGGTCGGTAGATAAATAAGAGCCGTCGACACGTTCGAACTTTCCAAGCGCGCATATTTAATGTCTCCATACATGATATTTGCCCTAAACAGCTAGCAGGTGTTTTAATTTCCCATCCATAGACTTTCAGCTCTAAATCGCCCCGTGTGAAACATGCAGAACGAATAACGTTCAGTTATGTGATACCTGCCCACATGATCTGCAATGAGCAATTCGTAAGCAACGCCCTCGAGCTCAAAAATGCGTGGGTGTTGTTATTTGCGCAGGAAAATTGCCATTATATTCAGCCCGTTGGGTAAAACATTTAGCCAAACAGGTGTGTTCAGACGACAAACAAAACTTCACGCATCGACGCAAATGTGCAAACAGCAATCGACTACGCTTTTAACTAACATCAGTAACAAGCGCAACAGGCTAGCAAAGAAGAGGAGATAGGACAAATTATCGTTCTGATCAGTTTATTCTTGTGCGCATTAGGCAGTGCCTCTTCAAAAAACAAGCGAAATAAGGTATGATTGCGGTGGTACCAATGACTGCACTAGCTATGTAGTTCTGGATGTTCCTATATATGAGCAACATGTATGCTGGGTGTGCATTTATCAAGCAAGTTGCGAGACCTGCTCGTTGCGTTGTGTTAGTAGTAGAAGTAAACGAGATGACGATGACGATAAAAGGCAAGGGAGACCGGAATATCCATTTCTGACTTATTAGCCTTCGGACCCGTGGCTCAGTGGTAGAGTGTCAAACTCCATGACCAAAGATCCCGGGTTCGAATCTCAAGTGATCCACACGTGGGGTTGGTTGACTGGTGACGGTTTATAAGCAAAAATGGCCCTCCGGATCTCCCTTGTCTTTGTCGGCATCATCACTTCATCTACCTCTGCTACTGGTCGCTGTACGACTGCTTGTGGGAGTTCTAGTATGAGTCTAATAACACAACGGAACAAGCACGTTCCATATCCCGATCGGTAAGCGCCCATCTGTCACAGTTGATATTCCCGATAAGAACCGACAGGACAACCGGCCCGAGGCTAAATCGTAGAATATCACTCCATGACAGATGATCCTGGGTTTGAATCTCAGCTGACCTACGCTTGAATTTGGTTATGATCGGCTGATATCGGTTAATAACCCAGAACCGATCATTCCGGTCTTCTATGTCTTCTTCGGCAATATCATCTAGTATATATTCGAAAGAATTAGTTCTTCGGTTGAGATAAACAAGGTTAAGTGTTAATTTACGACTTTGGTTCTCCAAGTCGTCCTCAGACGTGAAGTAAGTGTGCAAAACAGTTAACATTTAAACATAACCAAAAATCGAATTTGCCCTGTCACTCCTGCTGGTGTAATGTTCTGTTTGGCGAATGCCTTTTCCACTTCTTCTTGAGGCTGTTGTACAGCGTATCCAATTCTACGTGCCGGTCGATGCATAAGTTATCAGAATAGATAGATGAGGATTGTTGACAGAGACAAGAAAAGACCAAAATGTCCATTTCTGGCTTATCAGTCGTCATCAGACAACCATACCCAACCCCAGTCTCCACAAACCCTAAAGCTCGATACCGTGGAAAACCGGAATTCACGTGACCGATGTGGAGGCACAAACGCACACGAGCAGCAACGATTAATCAGTCCGCCAACAGGCAGGCTGACTCAGAAACAAGCGCAACGGTCGCGAAGAGTACACAGGTTACGAAAGCCAACTAGCGGTTTATCTCAGGTACTTAATTGTACTTGATACGGCTGCGATCATGCCTGATTTAGCCGGCCTCGATGATGTCCCGAACTGTACCTCTTCACTCGTGACAATCTGCGGCAGCAGAACTAGACAGCTCAAACCATTCCCTTTGCCAACGACGGAGACCGAATACCGAAGATCCAAGAAACACCTCCATGTCTTGACGGACAGTGTCGAGCCAGGTTTTAAACTGACCCCCTCTTCGACGCCTCCAATGGGGCAACGATGCCGGATCGAGGACAGTAGCACAGAGCTTCTGAGGTGGACGACGAAGAACATGCGCGAACCACCTTAGTCGTCCTTCTTGGATGGCCTGAGTTATCCTTGCGATGTTGTCGCAGCGGGCGCGGACTGTCTCATTTGAGACGAAGTCGGTTAACTTCACTCGAAGGATGATCCTCAAGCAGTGGTGGTCAAATACCTCGCTCATCCTCCAAGCGCAAAGCCCAGCAGTCACAACCGTAGAGAAGGACAGACCGGATACATGCACGGTACACGCGAATCTTAGTGACAATGGAGAGGTCACGTCGGTTCCACAGGCATTTCCGAAGGCTTGAAAAAACCCAGTGGGCAGCATCGATTCGGGAGACAATGTGGTCCTTACTCTGCCCATTAGGCAGCAGCCTCGCCACGGGGTATTTAAAACTGTCAACTTCTTCAAGTTGACAGCCATCAATCCCCAGGGGTGCCTTCTCCTGGTCAGGGATGCAGCTTCAGAATACTTTGGTCTTTCCAGCGTTTATGGACAAACTGACTGATTTGGCGACCTCGTTCACCCGTGACACCATAGACTGCAGGAGGTCAAAGCTGATCAAAAACTAACCAACAAGCTAAATTTTTTGGGTCCGAACACGGTTATAATTCTAAGCCAATGACAAGGCGGAATAAATGAAGGTCAGCAGGAACGACTATCACATCACTCTGTTGACAGAAACGGCAAAGTTCCCAAAATGCCAGTCCAAATATATTTCGGTTCATGAGTCCGCCTTCTGTTCTCCCTTGTCTTCTTCAGTAATGATGAAAAGGACTTATGTATGCGCTCTGCGCAAGGCGTCTGCCGAAGAAGGTTAAGAAGAAATGAAGTGCAATTTCAAGAACCTTATTATATTTCTATTGAGATTTTGCAAATTTCTTTATTTTAATCATCAGTGTATTGAGGTTACTGCTCCTACTGGTATTGAATTATTAAGATTTGCTGCCTGCGCCGTATAAAGTTCGTGCTCGAGGTCGCAGGATCGAGCACTAGTTGTTTCCCGCTTCGGGGTCAGGTATGAATGGCTGATGACGGCCAATAAGCCAGAAATGGCCATTTCAGTCTCCCTTGTCATTGTTGGTAATACCATTCTACCCATATCATGTGTCGCAGTGCGGCTGCTGGTTAGGCTCGAGTGAGATCCCGCGAGGCACAACGGGACAGTGCGTTCCATAGAAACGATTGGTGAGCGCCCCTCTACCATTTGATCTGCCTGCTTGTTGCCGACTAGTCTAAACCACTACAAGACTGATCTATGGTGGGCTAACGTGGCTTTTATGTCCTTTCGGACCGACGTAGTTGTAGTCAAGTCGGTGTGCCTGTTGGCCTATTCTACGTCAGTCGGCAGACTGATCAGTCATTCCTGGCCGTGTAAATGAGTTTCAGCGTCGCGGACGTATCGTGTACCACGTTGGTCACGTGACCACCGGTCGCACCACCTCCACCCTGTTTCCCCAATGATCGCTTGCCCTTTTTGGCGCTGCCCAAACTGATCCGAGCCACGTGCGTAATGCCAGGTAAGCGGGATGCATGTTAATTGTCCGGTTGAATGCGCCAGTCGAGGGTCAACCTTCTCCCTCTCCGGTTGGAATTTATCATTGTTAAAGTAGAAGTGCCACTTTTCGGAAAACTCGGGCAACCACACGACAAAATGCACCTTCAAACATGCGTTAAAGCAGGAAATAAAGTAAGCTTTCCACGTGGTGTGGACGAATTGAGAACGTTCATCTTTATAAACAGAACACAAAGATCCTTCCAGAGACTTACTTTTAATGAGAGTCGAACAAATACGGTTGTACCTTTCGGTGGTAACGTCAAAGGTGCTTGCACCGCGCATCAACCAAAGCACAAATGAATGTAGGCATAGCGCGAGAAGTACAGCCAGAACCATAATATCGGTTAAAAATATAACCAGTATGATGCATATCTCATCGAATTTGGGATGTACATTGGACCAGTATGGTGGCAGATCCGTGTAGAGTAAGGTTGTTGAGTTGTTCATTTTCTCTTTGTTTTGCGGTAAGTGTTAGAGACTTCGTGTTGGCAGTAATGCCTACTGCTTTGCTCGTAAGCGATTTAAACTGCCTCGCGGAGGCTATCGATCGCACAAATGTATCGTCCGAAGGCCCGCGCTGAAACTCTGGCGCAAAGCCTTACGGCAATTTGACCCACAAATTATTCCACAAGTCCAAATTTCAAAAGGCAGTTTGGCGAGCATACGTCTGCTTTGGATAAATTCTCTTAAGGCCTGTACATTTATATGGCGATTGAGTTAATGAATTAAAAGATACGGGCAAGTAGATGATTAAGTTGTAGCTTGGGTTATGGGAGGGAACTGGGAGAGTGAAACACCACACTTCCAGTCAGCGCCAAGGAGAAGGTGGGTCTCGGCGAAGGTAAGTACATGCGGGTGGCTGGCTTGGCGGCCTTGGGCCATGGCAACTGTGAGACCTGTATGAAGTTTTTCTGTGCGCATAGGACCGATCCGTGTGGCCTGATTGCAGCCGCCCAAGTAGTTTTGGATAGCTTGATGGGACCTTGTAAATTACTCTGAGGACCTCTCTGGCGCCTACACGGTGGTCTGTGTCTAACATGGGCGCGAGGATCGAGCTGTTGCTGTTCTTTATTTGATCCTTTCCTAGCCATGCTGGAAGGTGTTCTTTTATTCTTTTGGATAAGCGCAGGCTCGTGCGATCAACATATTCTGCCCCACAGGAGCAGGTGAAGGTGTAAATACACTGAGAGATGGTCTGAGCCTGTAGTTTGTCCTTGCCCTCTCCGTAAAAGATGGGACTGGTGGAGAACAGTACACGGGTGTCAGCTGCTGGAAAGGTCTGTGATACAGCTTGAGTTAGGCGCCTTCTTAAAAGTTCACTTGGTGCATACCCTTTAAATGGGACCCCGATTAAGAGCCTTTTCCTTTCTGCTGTCAGTATAGGGGGCATTTACGGTATTTTGGCCATGTTCTTAGTAACGAATCGATAAGGATACCCGTTCTGACGAAAAAGGCTTTTGATGGTCTAAACTCTTTCTCAACACTATCAACTGAGCTGATTCTTCTCACTCCTTGACCACTCCTTGTTCCCATCGGTCGTCAAATTGCCTCTTGAATGTTACAACGGGAATTTTCGCAACTCTAAAGTTCAACATTTGCAATTTCTTAACAATTTCGCTTTACTTGAACACAAAACCTAGTCCTAAACTACATTACGGCTAGCCTAAGAACTATAGCTCGGTGAGGAGGAAAGGATAGCGCGGAAAGCTTATAGGGACAACTTTTATCTGTATTTTCGACGAAACCCAAGTTGGCACTCGCTGTCATTTTCAATGCTTGTGACCGCTGATCATATTACCTGGAATTTAAGATGGAAGAAGTAATTGTTTGAGTCATGAAATTAATACAATTGCTTTGCAAATAGAAATCGCAATAGACAAAAAGCGAATTAGGGTTTCTGATAAGAAGTTTGGTGCATCCGCAACATTTGAGAGACCGATTAATTTCTAACGTCCTAATTTGTACTCACAATCTCTCAGTCAGACCGAACTTTGATATTAAACACCGAAATACTTTAGGCCAGTGGTAAAACATGCCTCTTAAGCCTTATCAATTGAGAATTTGATGAGCAGGCAACATCAAACAGTTAATATACAGCAAACAATAAGTCGGCCATTGAAGGACTGAGAAAAGGCAGTTGCATATTGCAGATATATAGTTTGGTGAAACCGGCAAACCGGTTCACACGAGATTGCACGAGCATGAGTAGGCTGTGAAACTAGAGGATAAAATGTCCTTGACAGTCGACCACGCGTGAGAATATTGGTTCAGTCAGACGACCAAATTGCACGCCTGCTGCAGGAAGCGTGGCACCCAACTGAGGATACGATCAATCGACCACTTCGGTACCGTCCTGGCCGAAGCTGTGGCCACGAGTGATAAAAGGTTGCTTCGGCCTATGAATGCCTTGTAGTGGTTAATGCGGGTATCTAGATGTGGGACTGTATGGCCAACGTAAAGGCAACACAGTCGGCGCACAAGATACAGACCATAACATTTTTAGTTGCCTTTTACATATGCCATCCTTTATTTGGCCTAATGTTGAGTATAGGCAGGATGCAGTCATGTAAACGATCAAGAGGTCAATGAGGTCAAATTTTCGGGAGGCTGGCTTGGGAATTTCCAGCATGTAAAGCCGTGAATAGAATTTCTTAGACATTATGCATCCACTTTTTACATATCTTACACACTCATGTATACGTATAAACAGAAATTTAGACCGCGTGCGTTTCTAAAATGATCTAAAATGGGTGTTCGCATACTACAGACGTATGAGTAATTCATACGATATAATGCCTAATTTGCTTCTCAAGACCTAACGAGTAATCAGTGGCCTAATAAAGGAATATGCGACAAGACACCTGTGTTTTCAGGAGACGGAAGTCGTCCAAAGACGATTTTGTCCAGGACACTTACAAAGCAAAGAACTTTGTGTGGACATGTGTGCGAAAATGTGCCACCTTTCCCATCGTCAGGAAAAGAATGTGATCCAAAAGCTAACTGTCTAAATGAGATCTGGTACAGGTACGCTGTGGACAACTGCCTCCGAAGAGATTATTGGAAGAGATAAAGATGGTAAATGTG
Source organism: Spirometra erinaceieuropaei (assembly GCA_902702965.1). Classification (NCBI taxonomy): domain Eukaryota; kingdom Metazoa; phylum Platyhelminthes; class Cestoda; order Diphyllobothriidea; family Diphyllobothriidae; genus Spirometra; species Spirometra erinaceieuropaei. The sequence continues at coordinate 75,000 of CACRXP010000455.1, read as the reverse complement.
CACACACTGCTATCACAAAACTAGGCCTACAGACGCTGCATTCATTAATTTCCCATGTCCGTCACGTCTCGGCTTTGAAAGCATCAGTGACTTTTAAAACACTCCGCATTGGCAAAGGTGGATTTTAAGTAAAAGCACGGACAATGAATGCAGGCCTGCGTTCCACTTGCCATTAGGCAGACGTACATAAAGTGATTTTCGCCAGAAAAGGTCGCTCCGGTAGTCCGTTGATGACTTGATCATAACGAACGAAATGGCAAGAAAACGGTAAATGTACACGCCTATAAGGAAAAGAAGACTGCATAATGCGTTGGCATACAGTATGCGTAGAGAATAGGAACCCAGTGACAGACGAAAATCTGAACTCGTTAGGTTGTAATCGTTCTGCCGTTCGAGTGGCGCATTTCCGTGGACCTACAAGGGATCGCATTCGTTAACTCTCACTATGCAATTCATATGCAGTGGCGTAGAAAACGTTTCAAGTGCGGTGGTGTTTCCAGTGGCGCACAGTTCATTCCGAGCCTCTGAAGAATATTGTTTGACGTGAAAGTTCAACCATTAGGCAAAAACAAGGATGATGAGTTTGCAGTTCCTTGTTGGCACTAGACATTGATGCCTGATTCCTAGTTGCAAGGCTGAGGAATGACTGGGAGCCACGTGACCACGGATTAACGTGCACTGGGCTGCAGAATACATCTAGATCACGCCGGCTGAGGGAGCGACTATTTAGTTACACCGAAAGGCTGTGGACCGGTCTAAAATGGTTGCCATATCAACTGGGTCGCGTATGACGTCGAGTAATCCCAGGCGCGGTAGGTGTGCTGACTCATGAAATGTTAACTGAAATTCTCAAATGCGTTTTCGCTTTGGAAACTTAATCATCGGGCGGCGTTATTCCATAATAATTCAGTTATCTCGGAGTCCTAATGAACATCTCTTCTGCCGCATGCACAAACGACCCTTTGCGAAAATGGCCGCTCCTGTGACATGAATTTCTCTTACGGATTATTGATTCCCTTAAAAATCGAGTATATTTCATCAACTAATTGCATACAAATGTTCGTTTTTACTCATTTAGTAGAACATTATGTATTTCTCGAATTTTATATTCGAAGAAAGGGTATAATTCGGCTTTGACAAAACGCTTTTAGTGATTTTTAATCCAACCTGCCGTTAAACGGGCATTTATGGTTTCAAAACTGCAAGCCATATATATTCCGCTTGCGGAAAAGCGTACATTTCTCTACAGTATTTAGAAGCGAATATTTAAATTTCATAAAATGTAGCAGCGGATTTGAGCCATATTACAAACTTTTCAAGCCTCATTGGCAAATGCAGAGGCACGATATTATATTAAAGGGCATTTCACGGTTTTTAAAAAAATTTCCTGTTATAAATTTATAAAAATCAAATTGTGCTATTCGAGTATAGAATTGAAAGAAATAATTTTCTACCGAATGAGCAAAAACATATGTATTTTTCTGCATGTTTTCCATGAAATATAATTTGGTATTTAAGGACATCGAAAGTCAGTTAAAAATGCATTTTACATATGTAGTCATTTTTTACAGAGTGAAGGTTTTGCATGCAGCCGTAAAGATATTCGTTCGAAAGCCGGCATCTTAAAGTAACTAATTTATTATGGACTTTCTTTGCCTAATGACTAAGTTTACAACCCTACTTAAATAATCCTTTGGAAACAAGGACACATTTAAGAATTTCGGTTAATATTTCATGACTAAGTAAGTCGGTGAAAACTTTCCATTTTCTGTCTTCCGTTTGCGGTGGGATGCCTGCAGGGACTGTAGGACCTTGAGCTGCGTCGGGAAAGCGGAAATGCTCATTTCCGACTTACACGCCGCCATCATGTGACCAAATGCCCCCAATCTCACCAGACATGATTCTGTGAGCAGAGCTGCTTGGTGATAAATATTGCCTGGAAGTGCTGCTCCGAGTAGGACTATTACGTGCTGATTACAGCTAGCAGGGAAGAGATGGCTATTGCGGTGTTTGTGTGTCTTGGGCTGTTACATTCCACGAGACTGTCTGCGTTGAACGGTGGGCAGGTTTTGCGCAGTTTTGAGATGCAGTCGAGCTATAAACGCTCTGTGCTACAGTCAGTTAATTAAAGGATAAGTAATGGCCATATACGGAGGACAGAAAGCCATAAATTATTGGGCGTGACAAGACCAGCAGTGGAAAGTCAGCACGTGACGGTCCGAGTAGGATAGGGAGATAGAAGGAAACCTAAGTTTTAGGACGTTGCAACTATTTGCAACGGGACTCTCAAGAAGTAATTTTTATGACCAGCGCAAATTGCGAAAGTGTTCCCTGCTGTCGCGTACGGAGAGTATTTCTGTTGTGCGCGACTGCACGTTTGGATTGGCTAATGGGATCAAATAGCACTACTCGAAGTGCTTAGGGAAGTAAATGACAGGGTTAACCACATTTTCTATCTCATTTTGCTAACCGACCCCGTATATGATTCTGCAGACACAAGTTTTCAAAAGCCAATCAAGACAGAGTATTAACACAGCAGTTAGTCTACTAACTTTAAATTTTTTTCATATATGTATTTATAGGCATAGGTAAGATGGGTTATCAATTCAACTTTGAAGTTGCCTGTTCACTGTTCTGTCTCGCAAACCATGCCAATAAACTAGAATTTTACTTATCCAACCGACGCAAGAATGCTATGCGACAAGGAACGCCTTTACAAAAATGTTCTCTGAACAGAACTAAGAAAAATTTGGTTCAGTTGACAGATATCTTATTTAGAAAAAAATTATTTGCTGGATAAGATAAAATTCACTTGATTTCGACAAGCACATGGACTATTATCCTAGGTACCTAGAGCTTGCGAGTTTTCTAAATATATGACAAACAGCTTTGTCTAAAAGAGAGAGACAGTCAGAAAGAGATTTATCTAGATTTTAAGACAGTCAGAAACTTTTGGTGAAAGAACTTCAGAATGTCATGAAAAGACAATCGATGACTGCCAATACACTCATTCTTGTTCGGTGTAGTTGATAAATAAGTCTTTTTTAAGGGCTTGGCGTTTACGTTGGATAGCGGCGCTAATCAGAACGGTTAGGTTAAGTGAAGGAATTGGCTAGATGACAGTTGGTAGCCAGGAATGGGGAAGCGGACGGCGACTCTAACCCTAATCCTTAACTTAACCTTAACCTTAACCTCAACTCCAAACATTAACCGTCAACCCTAACCCTAACTAAAATCGTAAACGTAAATGTAGACCTTAGACATAGCCGTAACTGAAAAACCTACCTGCAATACTGAAACCTAATCGTACGCTCAAACCCTAACCGTAATCCGAAAACCTAAGCCTAAAGGCATGACCCTAACCCGAAAATCGGAAACCATTAACCGGTACCCTAATCCTACCCTCAAACGTAAAACGGAAACCAAAAGGGTCAGATGTGATTATGGAGCCCACAAATAGCCCCAGTAAACAAACCCCTCCAGCCACCTGCAATAGGGGGTTGGCTACCAACTACGATCTAGCCGAAGAATTTAACTCCTGATGATCAAGCTCACAACTTTTGCGAAGCGCCTTTGAGCTGGTCTACCTGGAAGTTAGATTAATGCGCATTGTTTTCGTTCGTCTCCTTCTGCCAAAGTAACCTTGACCTAACGACCTTGAGGACATCTCTGTTATTCTCGGAGCATTTCGGAGCAGCAAATGGGAAACTTAAGCTTAGGCCTGACTGTGCCACTCACTACAATAAGGCTGGTCACTGAAGACAGTGACATTCTGAAATGTAGGCATTACGAACGAAGAAGGAGTGATTTTTTTCCTTAAAAAGACCAGTACAGAAAGCCGGGATGTTGATTTAGTCATACGAAACAAAGCATCAAAAGATCAATGAAAACACCAGTCTGCAAAATTAAGGTGACTGCAGCATGCTTTGGCAGACAGTATGCACAGATGCATCTTGCATTTTGACGAGAATCCGACCATGGTTTTGTGAACAGAAAATGCACTGTTTTGATTTACAATACATTTTACCATCCAGTCATTCGAATGAGATTCCGAATCACAATAAATAAAAATCGTATTTACGTAACATTACTACTTGTTGTTTATGTCAGTAATGTTGTCTGATGTCAGCTGGCGCTTCTGTGAGTACTGAAATGTAAGATGGTTTATTAGAGTATGATTTCCATTTTAAGAGTATTGGAAGCTAGCAAATACTTGAAAACAGAAGGACGATGTCATAAAGTAAAATTATTTTCGGAGAAGAGTTGCGACATTTGGCTTGGTGTTTATGTCTTGTTTATCGGCGGCAACTATCCAGGCGTCAATCCCATGTCTGAGTGTGAACTCCTTTAGTCACCTAATCATACGAAAACATACTCTCTTTACTGCTACACGCGCCGACGTCATGCCAGCCACAATGCAACACCACGTAACAGCAGTAAGTGTGCGCTGTTTACGATAAAAAACTCAACTAATGGTCATAATGATAGTAATAATAAAAAATAGTAATAGTAATAAAACAAACCACAAATGGCCATATAAACATATAATAATAATCGATAATGGTTTCCCAATTTTTGGTTGGTGGTTGACATGCGACGCCTATTTATGGGCTTTGGACCACCAGCTTCTAGACAAAACGGGAATGTTCCCTTGCCTTTAACGCGCCGACCTCATTTGACCAAATTCTCCCAATTACCCTCCCCTAATCAGGATCGATCAGTTCACGACTCGCTAATGTGACAAAAGATTCGTGATATCAGCCGATACAACGCGAGCGCATTAGTACAGCGGATAGGCTTTCCCCGAGGTCAACTGTGCGGGGTTTGACCTTTTGCGAGCACATAGCCATTACAGTGTTCCTGCGCTTAACGGCGAAAACTCATAAATTATTGAGTTTAAGTGCATACATTACTACTACTACTACTACTACTACTACTACTACTACTACTACTACTGATGTGACTGTAGAATCTCATTTCAAGGATGGAGCGGAAAGGGTTCGAGAGACATTAGTAATCAGTCATCATGCGATTGAATGACAAACATTTACAAAGACACACTTGCATTTATTGCTGAATACTTAGTACGCCCAGTATAGAAGATGACAGGCAATTTTTGATAATTAATGAAAAGTGCATTTCGGACTACGAACCGAGTAGAATAGCAACTGCTAAGCAAATTGTTCGTTGCGATTAACAGTCAAATGCGTTATACTGAGATGTGAAATCGGCAATAAGTTTCTATGGAAGGGAGGATAGCGCAACATAACGGCATGGCATAGGGCGCGTCTGTGCCGAAAAAGGGTTTTCCCATTCCTAGAAAGTGAAAATACTGACACGAAACTGACTGTCAGAACGAGAAAACAGTTCGCATACGCAACTGCCTTTCTGCAGTACAAACAGCTACCAGGAAAGGCGATGTCAGTTTGCATGTAAGACCGTCTAAAAATTAGAACAACGGGCCTTGCTTTTGCTTACCTTTTGCCTCCGGCCCTGCAGCCTTCGATCGTGAAACTATGCGCGATAATTAAAAGTCAACCCGCACCAACAAAAAATAGTTCAAAATGGCGCTGCCAGTCTGGAAACGGAACTGCGCTGGTGAATACCGATATGAGTTACAACTAGTATCACGAAAACGAACAAAGGGCGGTTTTTTGTCGGTAAAGGGCGGTCAAGACAGCATGTTCACGAATGCTTCATGGAAGGCAATATGACAGAAATGCCGTAGAAACCGAGTTTCTAGCAAACATAAAAAATTACAGGGTTATACCGCATGATAATCAGTATTAGAACCCCACCTAAGTAATCCTTCTCCATCGGAAGTGGATTTCATAAATTCGGCTTAAATTATATGAGACTGGTTACTCATTACATTGATAAAAAGCTAGATAGAAACGTTCTCTTTGCAAGACGGAAAAGAAACTTATTATTGGATTAATGTGTAAATTCTAACTAACATTTAGTTGTGACCAGACATTTGCAGTGCCAAATAGCCACGACTGTGCAGATCGGGAGGGGGAGGGAGTATATGGTAGTGCGGGCAATTTTCAAAACATAATTCAAAGGTGGCCACTCCGAAATTCATCTTTTTGTAGATATTAATTTCCGCACTATTTTATTACAGACTGTTCCTTCCTAAGGCAAAAGATAACTATCCGGTTTTCTATTTTAGCCAGGATAGAGTGATGTCAATCACTTCCACGTAACGATAAGACTAGTGAACGTTTAACCACGCATATTTTAGGAATTACCATTAATGTGGATTTTACCGGTTGTTTTCGAAGCCTTTATATATTCAACTAAATGTTGTATATAAAATGCACAAATATATTATATCTGGAGAAAATCTTCGAAAAAAATCACTCTCTTACAGATTTTATGCTCAATGACTAGGTATGTTCTTACTTATACTCTTGAGATTTATAAAACCATACTGTTCCCATCTATAAGATATTGCGTTTGTGCGTTGTTCAATGCTTTTCATAAGGTACATGGCATACTCTGGATCTGGGAGGAAATTCATGAACCCTCAATGGTATCATCTTTAATGAAAAGGAAAATAAATGTTTGCTGTAGGCGGGGAGGATAACCCTTTAAGAATAAAATGACCAAATGTTAAAGCATCAACTGATTTGGGCCCAAACATTCGAGAATTGGAAAATTTTTCGAATATTGAAATACCTTTTTAAATATTAAAATGCAAGGACGACTTAATTTGCTTTTAAATTAATAAGAAGCAAATTTTTATGCATTTTAGATCTTCTCTTCATTGAAAATGTGCAGTTTGTGGACGAATAGCGACAGAGGTTAGAGATAGTCACTCCAGGGTTTCCGTCTTTGCATAAACAAGACCGCCTATATGAAATTTAGACCGTCACTTCCTAAGGCAGTACGTTGCTGCCTAGTTTCTATGTTGCAGTCTGTATAAAAAGATATAGGTCAATTTCTCGCTATGAGGTGACTGGTTATAGTCTATTATAGACGAAAGAAAGTCTTATATTGCCGGGCCGGAGCCTAGAAACGTGACGGTCTTGGGTACATCTCCTGCAGTCTCATGCCAAAATGCCAAGAAATTGCAAAAAAGAATTATTAGTCTGATCACACATTTTATAAAATTTCTTCAAACTAGCCCAAATTTAGCACGCAGAAACTTTCGACGCTTAAAACCACATCAAGGTGAATGACTCATTCATACGATTCATGCTTAGTTCATATTGAGTTAACGCTTATATTTGGATCAAACTGCCTGGCCGTTTTTCATCCGGAGCTCCTCACAAATACTTCTATTTAACGAGGCATTCTCGATGATTTGGGTTGTTCATAGCCCTGCAAACCTCGTGAAATGCGGAATATCGGAAAACAAATTTACTAATTCCCCCCTTAGTCATTAAGTATATATTTGAACGAGCTGGTGCAATGTGATGGTCAAGTGCGATAGATAACGCCGGCATACACAGTACGATCGGACATGCACATATGATATACACATACTGGCATATATACTCACACGACATACATACATACCGACATACATAAACTCACATACTGACATACACATACACATACGACCCGACGACCTGGTGCGGTCAATACGGCCGGCATACACAGGTTCCTCCGAGAATGATATGCAATATTAGACAAAAGGGTCGGAAACGAGATTTTACATTTCGTTTGTATTACAGGTAGTCCCACGCCAACTTAAATGGGGTTCTAATTTTGCGTCCAAATTTCAGCAGAAAAGTTAATACAGTGAAGCCTCTCATTATGCAAATTATTATCCTCCAAACTCCACCACACAGTCATTCCTCCTAACCGCCTTTGGCCTGGTGTCAAGACAGATTCAAGAAGACCGGAGGTTGGAGGGGGCGCAAGTGACCTGCACGACGTAAACCAGCACTTTGGTGTGCTGTCAAATTCTCTGGTCCACAGTGTACGCTGATCAGGATTTTACTCAACTAGAGGAGAAAGGAGACCACTTCGATCCCACTAGGTGGAAATGACGTAAGGGCTCTGTGCGTATTTACCAAAGGCCATTATATCACACTCATTTTCGAACGAACTAGATAAACATTCATCTTTATTGGCAAATGGACGATGTTAAACAGAAGTATTAAAGACGTCTCAACTATCCCTTCTAACATATATTGTAGGACGTTCTCCGGGCTATAAAATATCAAATTTCACACTTATAGTAGGTGGGTTAAATTATAAAATGCCAACCAAAATTCTGAAGTGCGTTTTCGTTTCGAAAAGATTCATTACGTAGGGTTGTAAAACTACTTAGTCTGCAAAATAATTCTATAATACCTCAGTTACCATAGGATGGCGGTTTTCGAACAAACATCGTTCCTGCTGCATGCGAAAACTACAGTCTTGAAAAAATGACTACTTATGTAGCATGACTGTATATCACGGATTTTCGATGCCCCTAAAAGTCAAATTATATTTTATTAAGAACATGCATAAAATATTCCTTCTTTCGTCCATTTGGTAAAGCATTGCGTCTTCTCCCAATTTTATACCGAAGGGAAGAATTCGGTTTTCAAAACTTTTCAAAATCCCGAATAACTTTGAACTCGTTATACCGTTACATTTGGATTCAGGGTTTCCAACCTACATGCCGTATATGTTCCGCATACGAAAAACCACACATTTCTATACGGTATTAAATGGGGACCATACAGGATTCATAAAATTAAACAGTGCATTTGATCCATATGGTTAACTTCACAAACCACATTTGTAAATGCAGAGACATGAGGATTTATAAACTGCTGTTTCACGGTATTTAAAAGTCCCACTATTGGAAACATTTTAAAACCGAATTTTGTTCCTCCTTCGAGTATAAAATTGAATGAAGACGTAATTATCTACCGAATGAAGGAAAGAATAAATATTTTTATGCATGTTTCCAGTGCAATATAATTGGACTTTTAGAGACATAAAAATAAATAAGAAAAATTCATGGTTCTTTAGTAGTCATTTTTTACATAGTGTCGTTTTCGCACACTGCCCAAAGGAAGTTCATTCGAAAGTCGACATCCTGAGGTAACTGCTAGGCCGTCTGGTTTTACAAACCTACTTAATTAATCATTTCGAAACAGAAACGCGTCTCGGAATTTCAGTTTAAATTGCATGATTTAGCCCACCTACCATGCATTTAGTCTTAACCAGATTTGAAGACTTTACACGTTTCACAAAGGCAGCGAGACTCATTCGGAATTCATAGGTTTGGGATTAGCTACGTTGGCCACAGGACTAGCTACGGTATGGTTGAACAAACGGACGTAATCGTGGAAACGCGTTGAGGTTGCTGAAACCAATCTTTTCAGTACGAATAACAAAGATGGCAGTTATTTTATTAATAATCGCTTAACTGAACCACATCCAGGTGGATAACAGGAAAAGTGCAAATACTTGCGCAGGTAACTGCACAAGATCCGCCTAAAGGTCGTTCGAAACTGTTTGTAATTTATGCTACAGTCAGCAGCTTCAAGAGCACTTCTTAACATTGTCGTTGTTGATAATGCTTGAAAGATACATTCCCACAGAGCCAAGCTTCGTTTTCATAAAAACGCTTGTGGATTGTTGAACAGATCAGAGGGATTCATAAGCAGCGGAAAACCTATCAGACAATCAGCACCACTGATGCCCATATTTACGTTGCGCTGATTAAAAAAGTTATCCGTTTGATTACCATTTATTTATTAGAAAAGCTTTCTGACGGACAAGACAGAGGCTAGAAGAATTGGCCGTAGTAAGTTGATTTCTTACTTTTTATAAGAAGAAAATTAATATTTGAAACGATGCACACTATATCTTATGGAATGGTAAAATTTTTATTAAAAAAGTGAATGTATAATTTTGAAAAGACGCATCTGGGAAGCAAATTTTGTATTCCTTCAGTACAAGTCCTTTTATTTCACAATTTTCAGTGTACTTAAACATCGGTTGAATATACTTTTAAGTATAGTAGACTGTGACAAGTAAGGCCAAAGACTAAATGTATGCCAATTTATTCTTTGCCCCCTAACCTCTCGATGACATCCAATTCAAATTCATTGCAAATTTCCCTTTTATGGGCAAAGTATCCAAGAAGTGAATTTGTTACTATAAAATCAGTAGATAATATCATTTAGTGACAACTTGTCTTATGCAAATGCCATTGCGGAACTCGATCCGGTTTTAAATTCACAAGTCTGGAGAATTGTGAACCCAGAGCCAGTCGCAGGTGGGATGTTTCCTCATCCCACGGAGTTCAATTAAGGGTACTGGCATGCCAGAGGTCATCTCATTAATCGATCCCACCTCACTCAGGGTCGTGTTAATTTCGCTACTGAAAAATCAGTCACAAGTAGTACGTTTGTCCGGCAGATGTAGTTGCATACCCAGGCGCCAGTCCATGCCAAGTCAACCATCTACGACCAGTCCGAGTACCAGACGAATGACCGGGTTTGAGCATTGGAGTGTTGTGTAGATGGGACATGTGAGATCGAGTTCGACTCTGAGGAAAACGTCCCCACGGCAGTCAGCGCATTTAATCTGGCAAGTCTGAAATCCGTCCGGAAGCTAAAAGCTGTGGCTTTGGGAAGTTGCTAACTCGAGAGATAACTCTGTCCTCATCTGTGCAGGTGGGTTGCTTAGTTTTGTTAGCCACATCTGGTCTTGTTGACACCGAAGCCCATCAGGGTGGGAAGAAGAAACAGCCGCAAATGCAATAAAAGTTTACACATGATAGACTATGTCACTACCCGAGACTTTTCGTCGTTTGCAACGGTCGAACCGACGTGTGTGTGTGCTGTCACTGACTTCGGCATCACGAACGCATTAAAGCAATTTTCAAGGTTGCGACTGCGGATTTAATCATAAACCCCAACAAATATGTTAAGTTCCAAACAGACACTGTATTGACTGTGCGCAAACATTTTGTTAGATATGTGGAAATAATTTGCACTGACAGGAACCGATATAGGCGTTCCACTTCATTCAGCTGCTGTATTCGCTCGATAGCGAGTAACAATCTGAAATCAAGAAGAACGTCTGACGTAAGAAACTCGGGCGTGTTGCGGCCGAATTTAAGATATACTTTTGGCAAGAAAGGGTTGCGTAACCCCCCCGTGGGCTGAGCATACATAAATATCTACCACATATTTTTAGTAGGCATCTTTTAACGTGCCGTTTCATAACAACGGGAAGTCACCCATGGGATTTTACTTATCACTCTGATATAACCATATGCATCGATTGGTTTTAGTGTGACCTTTTGGCAGTTAATTATTTGGCATGAGGTGGCTTTCGGTTTTCGTCACCTTCCTTTAGTCCTTTTCTTCGTAAATGATAGCATGTGCCATGGCTATACGCACAATGCAACGCGTGCTCCGTTCTGCTTTACTTTGTCTCGTCTAGGCAACAAGTGCTCGGCTTCCGCGATTTCTGCAAACAATTTCTGTTGAACGTGTGCACCGTGATTTATTCAATTCTTAGAAAAGACTAACTGCGCTACGTCGGTACTCCCCACACAACGCAGGCTGTAAGGGTCGTCAACTGCTTTTTGGTTTACTTTACCTCGGTTAGAACACAAACGCGCAATTTTCATGATAAATCTGAATGCTTCTGTCGTCGAACGCGTACGCCATGGCTTGTTTGGTTGCTCAAGTTTACTTGTGCGCAGTCTCTCGCATAACTAGAAATAAGACAGTTAAATTCAAATAATTCTTGAACTGCTTTCTGGTAGTAGCCGTTCATGTTCGCTGTTCAGAAAGTTGTTGCACCTAATATGTTTCAAGGAAGTGCAACAGGAATATTTACAACGCTTGCTTTAGGCCAACACTGTCTAATCCAAACCGCAGACGATGTTAAATCTAGTTTAAGCGGCACCATACTGCCCTATACATCACAAGAACTCACTGGGTTTTCCTCCCTTGACATCGGCCGCGACGAAACGCATATCCGTAGGTGTGCAGTCTCATTACTTGCTCGTACATTTTGCGTCTACAATGGAGTTTTTGGCGCAATAGATAGCCGTCAACTGGCCTGGCGTTATACTATCACGTTATTTGAGTTTGTAACTTTGATTTTTTTCTCCACTCTGGTCAGAAATATCAGACTGTATTTGTGTGACATTTCTGCCACCTGGAGGCGACTGTCTCTGTTTAAGAGGGAAAAGAGCAATCACTATAACATACTCTGTTCATAAATGAATTTTATCATTGTACATGAAATTTACATATAAATATTTATTTTCTTTAAATTCTGATTAACAGTATTCCGATGACCTACAAAAATGTGTTTGACTTTTCTTTGCTCATTAGGCTGTATGTTGCATTTGAAATCTTTGGCACCTGCCATTTCTTTCGCCTATTGTTGCTCTTCCTCTGGTTCTTGAGCCGTCATAAATTGGCAGGTGGCAAATTATTCGATTACCTTTTATTTATTAGAGGTTGTGTATTGTTTACTTTTTGATTAGTGCGCTCTCTCTTTTTGCTCTTTAAAGGCGTAGAAATGAGACCAACAGAGGCCTACTTGTTTTTTAGGTTCAGGTGCATGCATGTCGTTCCCCTCTTCGATGTGTTTACATCAGTAAAACTCTTATCACCATCATTTCCAAATTAAGCGAGCGTAGAGTATTGGTTGCGAAGCAAAGTTATACAATCTATTGTTACCGTGCTTTCTACTAAGATTTTTAAAGCCGAACGTTCGTCTGCACCTGCGAAATATGCACGAGGATGATTTTGTGAGTAAAAAGCAGGTTCTTTGAATGAATATGGGAAATTCGTAAAGGGACATAACTGCAACCTAGGATCTCTCTGTTTGAATCGTTTAGCATTTGAATGCAAAAAATGCATGGAAACGGAAATGTGTAAGTCCGTCAAGCTGTGTCCTGTGCTTAAAAAGCTTGTGTAAGCCATGAGTAAATAGTCGTATTTGTTGTGAAGACGGCGGCGCTAAATAAGTTTAATAATTGGACATAGCATGAAGAAAAAGGTTCAATAAAATGAATATTTTTTTAATATACGGACATAGAAGAGGCTTTTAGCAATCACTGGACGGTATAATAGGATCCTTTAAAATGATCTCGGAGCAGACTGAAAGTGCGCCAGACTTAAAAAGTTTCTGTCTCGAGAAAACTGTTTTAAGATGCATCTACAAAGATTTCTCCTTTAAGAGTTCTTTTCTAAATGTCGGCCAAGAAAAAATAAAACGAATTTGTCAGGGCATGCAATCCTTTCATTAATAAGACAGTTTTTGCAGCCGGTGTAAGTCCCTATGGAGCATTCGCATTTATCTTTCTTATTTCCGAAAAATAAGTGCGGAATAGTGGAATGTTTTGTTTGGTGCAAAATTTCTCATGTTTGGCAGATTAGTTTTAAAACTGGTAAGGTTGTGGGTGAAAGACGCTTAAATTAACTACCTTATTAAAGGCAGTGTTGAGATATTAAGAAATGCTGCGTTTTCTAACAAAGTGCAATATCCCGAAATCGTCGAAAATGTCTCTAATTTAGTAACCTTCGTTCTTTGATGTATAGAATGTATCCTCACAACAACAACGTAGAAACTGGAAAGCTAGAAGCATAATAACGTCCAATAATAGTGTTTCCGTGAAGTTTACATCTAAATGACGGTTTGTCAGCTGGCTACATTCTTAGTGTAGATTCCAAATCAGATTTTCAGGGATGAGTTTTATCCTTGATTGTGCTGCGTTTTCTCTGTCAGTTTCAAGGGGTTTCTTGAAATTCGATGTAAACATTTGTCATAGTTCGTTGCTTTTCATCAAATATTTGACATAAACAATCTATTTGATTTTTCTCCAAACTCTCGGATGCTCTTTCTACTGTAGATAATGATTTTGGTCAAATACGCAGAATCACCATAAGATAAAGATTCGGCACTCTGCATGGATATTTAAAGTGACGTTCTGCAAAATGTGTGCTTGAAAAGCGATGTTGCGAAGACAATAATCTGCGTCGTTCTCTGTAGAGAAGAAAAAAACAAATTGTGTGCGTATTTCTCTGGGGAATTTAGAAATGCTTCTGCAAAATCGTCCCATTTACCCAGTTTCGTGTTACATGCACAAAGACTGGGAGATCAGAATGCACTTGACAATTGAAATTGCATGCGCCAATACACCTTCTCCCCCGCTTTATTGAAATTTTTAGTTTCTTAGGCGGCGCATTCAGTTGAATGGTTATTTTCGGCGTTTCGAACAGTTATTTGGAGGATGCAGTTTCCGACATTTTTAAAAACTATAACTTACAGAAGAGACAGATCAACTGAAATTTTATTATTTTTTTGGTCGTTAGGTCAACTGACTTTCTGAATTCGACGGTGCATGGAAAATTTGCGCGCAAAGGTGAATTCAAAGTCTAATTCCATATTTCAAAACCTGTCCAAAACAAAATAGTGGACAGTAGGTAGGCTAACGCACGAAATGTCAACCGAAATTCCGAAATGCATTTTCATTTTGAAAAAAATTAATTAAATAGAGTTGAAGACTTATCAGCCTGCAAAATAATTATGAACATTTCAGTTAACCCTGGATGTCAATTTTCGAAGGAACCTCTTTCCGGTAGCATTAAAAACTACATTTTATACAAAATGGCAACTTATTTAACACGATTTTTTTGTTGATCTCTGATGCCCCTAAAAGTCCAAATATACTTTATGGAAAACATGCATAAAATTATTCACTCTCTTGCCCACTCAATAGAGCATTACGTATTGATCTAATGTTATACTCAAAGAAAGGACAAAATTCGGTTTTAAAAAGTTTCAAATTGTGGGACTTTTAAATTCCGTGAAATGGCTTGTCATAAATCTTCATGTCTTTTCATTTAATAATGTGATCTATAAAGCTAAAAAATGGATCAAACCCGCTGCCAAATTTGATGAGCCCCATGTAGTCGCCTTTTATTACCGTAGAGAAATAGGTAGTTTTCCATACGCGAAAAATATACGGCTGGTAGATTAGAAACACTTAATCCAAGTCTTATGATAGACCAGTTTGAAAATTATTCAGGCATTGGGAAATTTTTTGAAAACCGGAATATACACAGCTTTGAAGTATAAAATTGAAAAAAGACGTAATTTTCTACCAGGTGAGCAGAATAATCAATATTTTTATGCATTTTATTCATGAAATATAATTGGACATTTAGACGCATCAAAAATCAATAAGAAACATAAATGTTACTTAGATAGTCATTTTGTACAAAGTGTTGTTTTAAATGCTGCCGAAATGAAGTTCCCTCGAGAGTCGGCATCCTAGGATAACTGAATTATCATAGAATTATTCTGCTTGATGATTATTTCTTCAACTCTGGTTAGTTAATCGTTTCGAAAAGAAATCTCACTTCTGAATTGTGGCTGATATTTCGTTAGATAGCCCACCTACTCTAACTAGCCCAAACAGTAAAAGTCATACATATATTAACATATTATACTCTACAAACAAGGAATTCTCTAGCTGATATTCCGGAAGTACCTTGCTATTACTAAACGCTAAAAGAGTTACAGCATAAAGCCTTTGCGATAGCTAAATAACTATGAGCAATCGACGGAAATAACGACAAGTGAGTTTTAAAATTGCCGATTGGTCGACTTTAAATGTACACAAATTGCCAACATAGGTTCAAATGTCGACTTGTCCATTTGATGCTGAACAAACCTGTCAGAACGCTTAGAGCTTTAGACGTCCACTTTAACTTTGCTAATATATTGAGTTTCTATTTGGAGTACTTAATGATATGGTTGTACAAAGCCGCATTTGAAGAATAGGATTCCAGACTTTTAGAAACATAAAAGTCCTCACTAAAGCAAGCGTTTATGTGGCAATCTCTTTATGGATATGGTAGGTTGGGATTTTCAAAAAAATCGGCTATATATGTACAGCTTCACACGTTTTGCCTGAACAATTGTTTTTTAAAGTTGTAATAATTCGTCCATAATTGAACATTCGGGATGTTAATTTGGGATGTTAAAACTAATATGCTGATAAACATTTAAGTAAATGCTCGTATCGTACTCCAAAATATATGCAGCAATATTTTGCTGAAAAATATCAATGTGGCCAATATAAATTTCGGAATACTTATTCGAATTCGTGAATAGGCACATGCGTCCTCGACGTTTTTTTCTGTCCGATATAAATGTGAGAATTCTTTTGTACATAGCCGTGTATTCCAGCTTTTATCACACACGTTTTGATACATAATGCCCTATGTAAATTTCTGAGTAAAAGTTACGCAAATAATGACTTTAAGGACTAGTAAAAAATTTTTAAATGGTTAGTTTTTTAGATAAGCACCAAGTTCTTTCCCAATAAATCTCAGTTTCAGTTGTTGTGCCGTTAAATTTGCCGCCAACCAGGCGGCGTAACTTTGACAATCACAAACCTTCTGGAGTAAGTGACCAAATTTATGAGACCTTTTGACAATAGCCAATTTGTGACGTTTCGTGCGCTCCAAACGTTGCGGTTTTATTCGTTCTTTCAGCCTTTTAAATTTAATATCTTTTTAGTGCAGAAAATGTGTTCGAAATATTTTCTCATGCACACTGTTTTTAAATTTGAGCGGATATGGACGTTACGGTATACTCGGAACATTTTCAATGCTAGTGCCCGGTCTCGCCTTCAATGACCAAGCTGGTTATGTTTTCCGTTAAGAGAGAAGTAATTAACGTTCAGGAATTCTTCCTGTGGGAGATTGACGCATTATAAAATTTGTGTTATGTCCGATGGTAACAGTCGAAATCAGTTTGTTGACGTAGGTTATCATCAACGATCAAACGTTGTGTCAATTTATGAAAGATTGCTGAACAGATCTGTACAAAGAAATAACACATGAACGCATTTTGAAAATTGCATGGGCTATGCAGAGGCGACTCAGACCGAAAATAGTTTAAATTTTTGAGCAAAGGGAACATTTATATTTTCAGTCTAGCTTCCATGCACTTAGAAATTTGAAAATTGGCCGAGAAAAACATTAATGGTCTCGATGAATTATCAGTATTGATAGGGCTACATTTCCGTACATATGCAATTGTATAACAAGATAGAAAACTTAAGCATTTTTAACCGCGAAAAGAGAGTAGTCATAAATCTCAGCGTTTTTCTACAGCTCATTGTGTGGTCTCTAAAAAGGCAACTTAAGCGAGAGTGTTTTAATTAGTCGAAACCGTATCCATTATTCACTTATATGATGTACCTTTGTTTCTCTTGACAATAGGGTTTTATTTGTACGTGAGTCAACAAGCATAACTTCAACGTCCGTCTTTAAAAAGAAGAAATTTATTAAGCTCATTACTTCGGAATGTATCTTGTTTTAACGTTTTAATGAACACATCTGCTTTAATGGAAAGTTGATTGAAAACCCTGAAAATCATGACGTATTCATTGGTATTTCAAGGCCGATCTGAAACTCAAGTAAATTCAGGACAAGCAAAAAATGTAAAGTATTTTACGGATAAAAGTTCACTTTTAATGCATAAAATGGTACAGTAGATGTGCCAACTCATGAAATGTCAACCAAAATTTCGAAATGCGTTTTCGTTTCGAAAAGATAAACAAAGTAGTGTTGTAAAACTGATCATGATGCAGCATAAATCTATAATGATCCATTTACCTCAGGGTGTCGGCTTTTGAAAGAACTTATTTTTGGCTGCATGCAAGATCTATACTCTGCAAAAAATGACTACTTAAATAGCATGCAATTTTCTCATTGATTTTCGATGCCCTTGAAAACTCAATCATATTTCATGGAAAACATGCATAGAATTATTCATTCTTTTACTTATTCGGTAGAAAATAACGTCTTCTTCCAATTTCATACTCAAAAGAAGAGTATAATTTAGTTTTAAAAAACTTTACCAATTTCCGAATAATTTTGAACCCGACCTGCTGTTACACTTGCATTCAGGGTTTCAAAACTACAAGCTGTGTATTTTCCATGTACGGAAAACCATGCATTTCTCTACGGTGTTAAGAGTAGACCATATGAGGTTTATAAAATTTAACAGTGGATTTGAGCAATATTGATAACTTTACAAGCCACATTCGTAAATGCAGATACATGACGTTTAATGAACGGCCATTTAACAGTTTTAAAAAATCTCACAATTAGAAACTTTTTAAAAACCCAATTATACTCTACTTTTGAGTATGAAATTGGAAGAAGACGTTATTTTCTACCGGATAAGTAAAAGAATGAATAATTTTATGCATGTTTTCCATGAAATATGATTGAGTTTTCAAGGGCATCGAAAATCAATGAGAAAATTGCATGCTATTTAAGTAGTCATTTTTTGCAGAGTATAGATCTTGCATGCAGCCAAAAATAAGTTCTTTCAAAAGCCGACACCCTGAGGTAAATGGATCATTATAGATTTATGCTGCATCATGATTAGTTTTACAACACTACTTAATTGATCTTTTCGAAACGAGAACACATTTCGAAATTTTGGTTGACATTTCATGAGTTAGCACATCTACTGTATGTATACGATTGCATCTGTTACTTCTATGCAAACTTTATTGGCTTATGTCCCACCTATTAGCATGTGTTCTTGTGAAATCGTTTGTTTTCTGACGACAATATCGAAGAAATAATGTAAAAATGGTATCAAAAAAATTCAAAGCGCTGAAAACAATATGTTTCTGGGAAAGATTTTTACGTCTGTACTGTAGGCTGTTGGTAAACCGTCACACTCGACCTCACTTTAAACCATCATTTTAACTGTTCGTATATTTGCAATATCATACATGCTCACCGATTTGTACAAAAAATCACTCTGTTCATGTGAAATTAAAGTTTATACGGCGTCATTGAAAAGCATATTTCTAGCAAAAATCCGGCAAGCAATAAAAAGAAATATACAGTCGCAGTTTAAAATTTTCTTCTGTATTTTTTGTACAAAAAGTGCAAACTAATGAGTTAAAATTAAAATCAAATAGCTTGCTTTTCTGTAGACGTCTATAACAACCGCAACCGCCTTAACACGTTTTAGGATTTGATGTGGAAGAAAAATGAAATTTAGTTAATTTCCACAAAATCGGCACATCTGCGATAATTTTTCTCGTAAGCTGCGGTGACTCAATCAACTTGAAAACCTAACGTATTAAACTGAAATTTTGTAATTGCCACAAAAATATCACAGCCATAAGGTCTCTTAACACGTCTACTTTAAAAGCACAGATATCTTTTAAATTCCTAAATTCACTGTGTCAATCTTTAAACAACAACAAATTCTCATATTTATGCAACGGAGATTTTTGATTGGTGAGTGCGGCAGCACTTCAAGCAATGCTATACCTTCACAGAGAGTTCTTGGACTCAATCTAAGAACCAACCGCCGATTCTAGGCATATACGAATAAGAATGTAATATAATGAATGCAGTCGCTTCTTTTCTTATATTGAAAAGTTTCCTGAGGCCCGAATAATTTTCGGCCTGATGAGCTGTTGGACTAGCATTTAGCGATATCAGTATACAAGGGGTTTGCCTTAGGGGTAAGGAAAATCATATATTTCTCTATATCTTTAAAAAATATCATGCAGTGTTTACAAAATATTGAAATGGATGCGGCTTATGTGCAAAATCACATGTGCGCTGATGCATGAATAGACAGTTCACGGTCGAAAAACCTCATAGTTAGAAACTTATTTAAAACCTAAACATAACTTTTCTTTCGGTATAAAATGTGAAGAGAACATGATTATCAACCGAACGAGTGAAGGAAAACGTGTTTTATGCGTATTTTTTTATAAAATGTATTTGAGATTTTAAGGCCACCAAAAATAAATGTAAAAAATGCATGCGGATTCTACAGGAGGCCAAAAATAAATGCATTCAAACGCCGGCATCCTAGCTTGTCTAAAACATGTTAGAATATTGCCGAGCGATAACCAACCTTTCGACCGTAACTAAGTTATTCTTTCCAATCAAAAACGCATTTCAGAATTTTGGTCAACATTTCATGACATCGTTTCTTACTGCAAATGTTTGGAGATAGAAAATAATTCTTGCCACGTAAAACACTAAACGCTTAAAAGTATGTGACGCTTGCTTGCACCAAATATCAACAGAGTTGAACACCATAGGCATAGTAATTTCCATTAACCAATTTTAACACATCTACATTATCTGATAAACTTTGGGAATTAGTTACTGGAGGTCTACAACAAGGACAGGCGCGTTATGTTCGGTCATACGTTTCAGGCAAAGTCGTTATATTCTTGCGCTTATGGTTATGCTCGATTTGCGGCTAATTAAAATGAGGACGATATCGCTGGGGTTCATTTACTAAGACGTCACGGGAATAAACGTCTCAAGAAGTTCCAATGCTAACATGCAGGCGACTAATTATTGAATTTAACCAGATCTGACAGGCGCGATCGCAAGCATACTAGTTTGTGCATATTAAAGAAACTGCTTTTCTGTTAAATGCTCTTTTGGATTTATAATGTGCTTGTTTTAAAACCATCAACAAATGCTTCATCATTTTAAATGTTTTCAAGCAATTGCCCATAAAGTTATACGTTGTGGTATTTAATAGTTAAAATCTTTGTATGACATACTTTTGAAGGCATTACCGGTGTAGGAACCGTGGATGTTCATTTTTACGGGTGCCATTTAAGGCATAATCTAATGCTTCCTTAAACGATAATTAGTGCGTACAGTAAAGTGAGTACAATAAAGTGCGTACATATAACAGAAATGTTTTATTTCCTGCCTATTTCTTCTTCAATTTACGCATAAACGGAAAGCACCCTGCACAGAAAATTTCTTTTCGCGTGCTCAAAATTCAAACCAATCATTAATGATGGACATTTTGACAGTTACCCCTGACGCATTTGCAAACTGCGAGATAATATCGGACAGGTTTTATAAATGACTGCATAAAGGTTTTATTACTGCACGTCAGAATTCGAAAGAGGAAAAATTGCAAATATGACTTTAAAATGCAATCTGCGTGTTGGCAACCACTTGCCCTTAATTTTCATCAACTAAACTTGTTTGAAAAACCTTCTAGTTTTAGTGACTGTGATGTTAATCAAAGACCTGCAAAAGCCCCTAGGAAGTCTTGAACAGCATGTGACGCAGGGAATGGCTCAGATATTGGGCGGGATAGATTGCAGCTCGAATTTATGACGATAATGTTTACTAAAATTTCATAGAAGCATTTTACACACAAAAAGACATTTTCCAGAAAAGGCTGTGCAAATTGGCAGAGTCCACTACGTTTTGGGTGCGTAATATTATCATATCAGTCACATGCTATACGTTAATGAGATGAGGACCCATGATCTCTTGTCGATTGATCGATTCGTCGGACAGCTCTTAAGTAAGAGTAACTTGAATAAATTATTTCATTCACGCGTTCGCGCCGTAGGAAGTAAATATAAATAATGTGTCCGAAGGTGCAAAAGGACATTTCTGAGGACACCAGCTGTATATCACTCCCAGACAGAAGACCGGTAATGGCAGTTTGGATAGAGTGTGCAGTGCCTGTACACGTCATAATTGCAAAAGAACGAGAAATTCTGCCCCAAATAGCCTGCCGACTTTCGTCCGAGGCCGATAGGATATAATTGCTCTTTTTCCATATATAACAAGTTGAGAGTAACTCAAAACGCCAACTTAAACAAATCAGGATTCAGACACTGCGTAACGGAGACAATGTAACAGGCATAACGGTGGAAGCATACAGTAGATGTGCTGACTCATGAAATGCTATCCGAACTACTGAAATGCGTTTTCGACTTAAAAAATACATAGGTATTTGTGCAATAATGATAGCCTTGCAGCATAAGGCCACGATCATTCAGTCACATCAAGATACCAGCTTTTGAGCAAACTTATTTCAGCCCGACTGCAAAAGTTCCAATAGGTAAATAGTGACTGCTTAATTAGCATGACATTTTCTGATTGATGTTTGCTGCCCTTATGAATTTAACTGCATTTCCGAAAAAAACATGCATAAAATATCTTCTTTTCCATATATATAGTTTCAGATTACGTCTACTTCATATTTCTGTGTTTGAAGGAAGTGTATAACTCGTTTTTAAAAAAATTCCTTTAAAGTCCTGAATAATTTTGAAACCGACCTGGCATTACACGTTGATGCAGGGTTTCCAAAATACAAACTTTATAATTTCCTTAGGCAGAAAATTATATATTCCCCAATAGTATTAAGAGGAGATCGTACGTGTGTCTATAAACGTTATCAGCGGATGTGCGTATAAAGTAAACTTTACAAGCAACATAGGAAAACGCAGAGACACACAGTTCTATGAATGCGCATTTCCCGCTCTTAAAAACTCGTATCATTAGAAACATTTTGAACCCAAAATAAACGCTCTTTGTAAGTTTCAGATTCAACGAAGACGTGCTTTTTTGCCAAATGAGCAGGTTTCCTATGAAATATATTTGAATTCAAATGGACAGCGAAAATCAATGAGGCAAATTTGTGCTAAACAGTCATTTTCATTCTTATAGTTTTTACGGGCGGTCGAAAAGATGTTTGTTCAAAAACCAGCAACTTGATGATGATGATCGTGGCATTATGCTGAAGGGTTATTTTCTGAGTCTAAAACGCATTTTAAGAATTTCGGTTGACACTAAGTGATATATACTGTACGATGAATAGTTATTAATTTAAAGCACTCTTTTTCAGCTAGATCTTTTCTGTATTTGTCAAGGAGTTCAAGGTATCCAGGGAATTCAGCGCGGAAAATGTTGAGATTAGAGCCATAGCAGACAGTCGTGTAAAATCTGATAGCATATGCAGACAAAGTGAAACGAATAAGTGGAGTGGTGGAAGAAAATGGCCGTTTCTAGGTCCTTAGTCATTATATAGGATGAGCAAACGCACTCCAATCGGAGTGAATCTAAAGGCGTGACGACAGACTCTGGTAGGTGGATTGATGTAGCATTTTTACAGGCTTGTTTGCCTTCATTCAGCCAATTATAACTCTGACAACCAGCTGTGACCAGAAACAAAAACATGCGCTCACAATCCAGGCGCTGATGGTCCAACAATGGGGTACACATGATTAGTTAGAAGGACTTCCTTGAGACGAAGATCATCAGCGTCTCGCCACTTGTTATTCTCTGTCGCTCTAGATCAGGCATGTATTCACTGGGAGACCCCAGGAGTGAACAAGCTGCGCCAGTTGTGTGAGCGCAGGTTTGTCTCTCCGGCGATAGCTGGCGGTAATGTTTATAGTTAGGTAAGTGAAGGCAATTAAGCCTGAAACAATGCTCTTTCAAAAGTCAAGTTGGCTAACACGTGTTTTCAGTAATTCTTCGCCAGGCCAATACAATTACATGACGGAGTGAAAGTGTACAAAATTAACAGTGTTTATAGGTGTCTCAAGGTCAATTATGTCATTAACACTCATCTTTCCCACGCCGCCCGCATGACGAGGTCGGCGTGTTTTGGTCCTTAGGGCTGGGGGAGGGGGGTAAGCGAGTTTTTGAGTGATGCTCTTGGATTGAGTACACGGAGTACCCATCAATGTAATCAGGGATTTGAGGCGGCATGTCGTCATCACGTGAGGTTGGCGTTGGCCACGGCAGAGAGAGCGCTTGTGAGTGGGCTTTGCAATGCGTTCCCCAATATTTCGGAGGATAAATCTATCTGGATATCCGTTCTCGCGAAGTGTGTTCTGCAGATGTTGGAGCTCTGCTTCAATAGCTTCAGGTGAGCAGATGCGCCTCACTCTAGCTGCCAGGCGCATCTGCTCACCTGAAGCTATTGAAGCAGAGTTCCAACATCTGCAGAACAGACTTCGCGAGAACGGATATCCAGATAGATTTATCCTCCGAAATATTGGGGAACGCATTGCAAAGCCCACTGTTGCGACTGCAGAAAAGGAAGATGTATTCATAAGACTGCCTTTTGCAGGGGACGCAGCGAGCGAAATAGTCAGTCGGCGCTTAACTACAGCTGTCACGAGAGCATTCCCCGCGGCGAATTTACGCGTATGTTTCACAAACTCTCCCCTCCTACTTTTGGGAGGTAAAGACAGACTACCGTTGGAGGCCACATCAATGTGCATCTACTCATTCACTTGCTCCTGTGGAGCAGGATACATCGGCCGTACAACGAGACGCCTGGTAAAGAGGGTGCGTGAACAAATGCCCGCCTGGCTAGGCAGAGGTGAGACCCGATCGGTTTCGAGTTCTATTCTCGCACATTTAATCGATACGGATCACCGAGGCGATGCCAAGGAAGCATTTCAGGTTGTCTATCGGACGCCAACAAGCTTCTCTAAAGGCCTTCGCCAACGGATACTAGCAACGGCCGAGGCAGTGGCAATACGACTAACGAATCCGGTGCTATGCTGTCAGAAAACCCTGACACAAGCGCTCTCTCTGCCGTGGCCAACACCAACCCCACGTGATGACGACATGCCGCCTCAAATCCCTGATTACAGTGATGGGTACTCCGTGTACTCAATCCAAGGGCATCACTCAAAAACTCGCTTACCCCCCTCCCCCAGCCCTAAGGACCAAAACACGCCGACCTCGTCATGCGGGCGGCGTGGGAAAGATGAGTGTTAATGACATAATTGACCTTGAGACACCTATAAACACTGTTAATTTTGTACACTTTCACTCCGTCATGTAATTGTATTGGCCTGGCGAAGAATTACTGAAAACACGTGTTAGCCAACTTGACTTTTGAAAGAGCATTGTTTCAGGCTTAATTGCCTTCACTTACCTAACTATAAACATTACCGCCAGCTATCGCCGGAGAGACAAACCTGCGCTCACACAACTGGCGCAGCTTGTTCACTCCTGGGGTCTCCCAGTGAATACATACCTGATCTAGAGCGACAGAGAATAACAAGTGGCGAGACGCTGATGATCTTCGTCTCAAGGAAGTCCTTATAACCAATCATGTATACCCCATTGTTGGACCATCAGCGCCTGGTTTGTGTGCATCTACCATCTCCCATCTGCTATCCTAGCTAGGCCGACTTCGACCTGCTAGGCGTTTGCCTGTGTATGACGTCTATCACTCATAAGGTGCTTGTTTGCTTCGGGAAGCCAAAGGATCGGCGTGTGCGTTTTCCTGAGAGAGTAAATATTTTCGGTCGCAAACCGGCAGGGTAAATGACTCACGACTCGGTTTTTGAACGTCGATCTAACAGGCATTCAGTGACCAAAAGGTACAGGTCCGAGCTCTTGGTCATCGATAGCTAGCGAAAAATGGCCGTGTCATCCCCCCTTGACTTTGTCGGTAATCCCGTTCTGCATATTACTGATTACTAGGCGACCGTTTCCTAGGGCTCTGGCTGAGGGATCAAGAAGCAGGTAGACCACAATGTCGCGAAATCTGATCCGCATTACCCATCTACTGTGTTGAAACCCAGGTCGCTCTGATTAATAAATTTAAATGAACGCATCGGTGTCTAAAAAGATCATCGACTTCCTCCAGTTTTTCTGCTTAAATTGTCTGTTCCTTTTACTCTGTCAGAAAATTTGTTATAAACGAAAGAAGTTACATCAAAGAGCATAAGTTTTTTCACAATTTGCATTCTTCGTTTCCGCTAAGCAGAATTTGATTTACAATATATCTAGGAAGCAAAGGCTTTGCATAATGCCAAATGTGCCTGCTTCATATTATATGCCCCTGACTGAATCGCAGTACTTACTTGTCCGAGCCATTACTTCTCGCTATGTCACATGCACTGTCTGGAATATGTTACTAAAGTTTCGTATTTTCGTAGAGCCACGGACTACTTTATTTTTTACTTTCTATCGCATTTTCAGGTATATTATAAAAGTTACCCGTTGCTCTTTATGGCAATGGTCAATGAAACTGTTAACATTATTGTGTAAAATTGCTGCAAAATTGTGAAAAAGCTGCTGAGTAAACGGCAAAAGGAAAGCAATGCCATATGCATGCCCAGAGACCATGTAGAAATCACGGACGTCTACGTGGTTAATTGCAATTTCTTAATCAAAATGAAACAAGAGTACGGAATGTATGACCCTAGCACCAAACACGACCATGACTTTAATGATAACTCTTAACCCTTAACCTGTAAGCATGTAGAGAAATTTCCGACGCAACCGCAACCGCAACTCTGGTCTTAAAATCTCCAACTCAAGATCTAAAGCTCCAGCTCAAACGACTAACTCTAATTCTAAACCCGAGCCCTAGCCTAAAGTGCAAATCCTGACACTCTCAGCCCCCAGGTACAACCTAGTTCCTTATTCTAATCCTAACTCCACTCGTATCAGTAACCCTAGCCTTCAGCTGGATTCGGCAGACATAACATCAATAACATTAATGAAGATCAAAACCCGCCTATCTTTTTCAGACACACGCTTGTGAGACATGAAGCAGCGTGGCCGATAAAGACAGTGTAGACTATAGCGGCTATTTATGGCTAATCAGCCGTTGTCATCCAGCCATAGTCAACAGTTTTTAAGTCAAAATACTTTAACAGTTATAGTGTAGCTTTCAACCATATGCTGCAGATTTCATCTGCTTGTTTTTTCGGGAGATATATTGGAAGGAGCTGATGAAGTACGGGACAATTATTGCAGTCAAAAGCACTTGCAGTAAGGAAAACATGTTACTAACGGAACCATAGCGGCCTTCCAAAATCAAATATTGTCTTTAATTCAACATGCCATTACTTGTGGATACTTTTATTGTATTTGTAATTCATGCACACAATAAGCGTACTAAGTATTTACTGTTTAATTAAACAGAGTATTTAAAAAAAGGTCGGATGGCTCACTCAGCGTTTATATTTATAAAGGTACAAACATCTAATGAGCTGCTATGATGTTTTGTTTAAAGGCACGTTGATTATGGTCACAACACCCAAATCAATCTGCAGCTAATCGTTATGGTTTAAAGAAATATATGTTGGCTACTTGTTGTCGCTTTTCCGTTTAAGGACATTAATGTGGATATAAACCTTTCATTCGTACGCATAAAAACCCAAGGTAATTTAAAATAAATATATGCTGTGGCTTACTGGGCTTACTGTAAGCTAGATTGATTTACGAAAAGCATGTTTTATGTCTTGAACAGTCTTACTACAGACAAGACTGCGCAACGCCGACGTTTATTTTCAGTTTCCTGCGTTTTTTGATCGAAGTCATTTTACATTTTAAATACTTATGTAGGTTTATTCTCACTGATGCTGACCCTTTTGTTTACAAATGACGTTTAAACAACGGGCACATTCGACGTCGATTGGAAACCTTTTTTCCGGAACAACTGATGTATGCCATCTTTAGGCAACGACGGTTGCTGAAAATGAATGCATCTTCTAACGGTATAAAATAAGTGTTTTGAAGGAAATTTAAGTACATTCCGTGGCAATATCAGGCAACCGGTAGTCTATTAAACGAACGATTTGTCGTTTTGAATTTCGGATAGCAGATGAGAGATTTCGCCTATGTCGGCAGCAGGCTATGGCATTTATTTGTATGATAGTTGCTTAGAATTTAGTTTAAAGGGATGATATGAGCACAAAGTTTTATTACCTGACTGTAAACCGGTATGGTTTTAAAAGGATTCTAAGTTCATACTAACGCAAACGGGCGGCAGATTCAGCGGTAAAATCTTTATTTTGCGTCATACTGGAAGTTTGAATGATAACTTATTTCAGATTTCCCTCATCGAAAAACGTTAATTGCAGTTTCTTAATCAAAACGAAACAAGAGTACGAAATGTATGACCGTAGCACCAAACACGACCATTAGTGTAATCATTAGTCTTAACCCTTAACCTGCAAGCATTTAGAGAAATTTCCGACGCAACCGCAACCCCAACTTTTGTCCTCAAATCTCTAACTCAAGATCTAATGCTTCAGCCCAAACGACTAACTCTAATTCTGAACCCCAGCCCTAGCCTCACCTGCAAATCCAGACACTCTCAGCCCTGGGTATAACATAGGTCCTTATTCGAATCCTTACTCCAGTCGTATCAGTAACTCTAGCCTTCAACCGGATTCGGCAGCCACAACGTCAAGAACATTGATGAAGATCAAAATGCACCCACGTTTGTGAGACATGAAACAGCGTTGCCGATAAAGACATTGTAGACTGGAGCGGCCATTTATGGCTAATAAGCATTTGTTATCCGGCCATAGCCAACAGTGTTTAAGTCGAAGCACTTTCGATAGTTATGGTGGAGCTTTCAACCATATGCTGTTGCATTTATCTGGTTGTTTTTTTCAGGAGATATATTAAAAGGAGCTGTTTAATTCCGGGATAATTATTACAGTCAAAAACACTTGCGGCTATTCGCAGTTGCTTTTTCATTTGCGGGCATTAATGTGAAGGGAAGCATTTCAGTAGTTCGGATAAAATCACGAATTTATTTAACATAAATATATGCCACGGCTTACTGGACTGATGGTAGGCTAAATAGATTTATTACAAGCATACTTTATGTCTTAGAACAGTCGTGCTGCGGACAAGTCAGCGCAACGCCGACGTTTATACTCAATTTTCTGCGTTTTTTACCAAAGTTATTTTACATTTTAAGTCCGCATGGAAGTTACTTCTGAGTGATCTTTAATCTCCTGTTTACAGATGACGTTTTAACACCGGGCATATTCAACGTCGATTGGAAAGCTTTTTCCAGAACAAATGATATATGCCATCTTTAGGCAGCGATACTTGCTGAAAATTAACGCATCTTCTTACGGTATAAAATAAATGTTTAGAATGAAATTTAAGTACATTTCTTGTCAGTATCAGGCAACCGATAGTCTGTCTAACGAACGATTTTCCGTTTTGAATTTCGGATGAGATATCTCGCTAATGACGGCAGCAACCAATGGCATTTATTTGTGTAGCGATTGTTTAGAAAGAAGTTTATAGGGAAGATATAAACGCAAAGTTTTATTAACTGGCCGTAAAACGGTTTGGTTTTGAAAGGATTCAAAGTTCATTCTAGCACATACTAGCGGCGGGTTTAGCGTCATGCGGAAAGTTCGAAAGACAACTGAATTGAGATTTCTCACAAAGGAAAATGCCCAAACGGGCGCCGTAATAGACATAAAGTTAAAACGGAAAACATCGTTTATATTTAAAAAAAATTGAGGAAATATGAGAAAATTTAGCCTTTTCTATACCCCTTCCAATAAGCACTGATCTCCTATTTCCCCAGCTGGCTGATGGAAGCATATGATTTGAGACTAAAAAAGTAATTGAAAATTATTACCGCCAGCTGTCCAACAGTTATGGCCAAATAAAAAATTTCATTCGACCACCTATAATACATTATGCACAAATGTTTAATTAACAGGGTTACACAATGCATCGGCATGATATGCTGCTGTAACAGTTCACTTTGTGGTGTCCTCGATAGGTTTTAGTAAACGCTCGATAGTTTTAATAAAAATTATTAACAGCATCTTAAGAACATCGGTTATTTTTACTGTCGTTACATCGATTGAAATACCATTGTCTATTACCAATGGAATGTTGCTTGGTTTTGCCGGTGTTGACTATAGATAGATAAAATGTTTTATACATGTTGATTAGTAAATCAAAGCAAATTGTCAGCTCCAATCATGCAAATACCGGAATTTATGTATTCAGGCACTTTTCTTCCTCCGTATTCCCTCGTTTTATTACTGTGCTGAAAAACGATGGATTTCAGACGATCCTAAAAGTAAAGATGAGTACGTGAAATGTTAAGGTTTTCGAATGAAAATTATCCATAAATATTGATTCCGATTTATATGCTTAGCAAAACCTTCACAGTTATACCCTTTTGAAGATATTTACCAGAGCTTTGACACATTGTCTAATGCGCTTGGCTGTCTGTGTCGTATTTGTAGACACCAATGGCCGTGACAAGCAAAAACCTACAATAAAAGTCGACAATAATATGCCTTACATTAATAAAGGCGCTCTCTAATAACTCTACACTATAAAAAAGTTTTAAGAACTTGTTGTAACCACGCTATCCTCAAATGATTCCTTTTTTCTAGTGTTAAGTCAAAGATTAATCACGATATTTACTCTGGTTTTCCGTTAACCAGATAATAAATGGCAGTTTTTCTGCGGCAAAGAAAGGACTCTATTTCCTTTTTGTATTGCAGATTTCTCACTTTACTTGCTTATATTTAGGCTCCGTTTTAAGATTATAAAAGTAGTAAACAGTGGAGAAATACGTATTCAACATTGCGTAAATTGCTAAGCTTTGGCGGGGTCAATTTGTGCGTTGACGAAAACAACCCTCATAGAAAGCGCCATGACGTATATATAAAAATAATATCCCCAGTGTGTGGACCACCCCTCTGCGGTAACTTGCTAATTATTCGCAAAGGGTGAAGAAATGTCAGGACGTTTAAATAAAAGATTACCAGCAGGGATTTTGACGGCCTCTTACGATATGGACTCACACGAACTCGCTGCTGAGACCTTTTTAAAATTGGCACAACGTCTGGTTTTCTAAAAGTCACCTCGTTGTTTACACGTTCCATTATCAGATTTACGTGAAGAAAAACGCAATTATCGCGTGTGATAAATTTCGCTTCGCAAATTCTCAAGTCGGTGATTCTGCCCACAGAAAAGCTGTCATGCAAGCATTTACAGAACAGCTTTTATCAAGGAAAACTACCCCAATACGAGGAAACATAGATTGCCGCTTACATTTTCAAATATACTGATTGATAAAGTTATTTTTAAACGTATTCCGCTTCCAAAAAGAGATTTTCAGGGACAATGTCGACGAAGAAAATAAACGTTGGGCATGCCTGTTACCTAAACGTCTTTCCGTGATCACGGTTCATACGTGATCTGGAAAGTGAGTTTCATTGAGCACGGTTGTTTCCTCAGTACTATACCTTCCATCGAAAGAACAAAAAGAGCCGTTTTCGAAGAATTTAGTGTTTTTATTAAATTTGCAAAATTCTGCAGTTTCTATGGATTCAGACACATATGGCTGAGCGAATAGAAAAGGATAAGCATAGTGTGCATATGCACGCATATAAGGCTGCCAGAACTGAGAAATAATATTGGAAAATATTGTTATATGCTGCTGACAGGAAAGGCCTACAATAGGTTGCATAAGGACCGTCGTACATTCCAAGAGCATGTTATTTGCGCACCAGCGACGTTAGTTCGTTTTTGACAAATCGGCTAGCTACAATTTTAGAAGAATAATTCGTTGTTGTCAGGCTGATTTGCCGCTCAGAAATCCTTTATACTTATTTTACCCCCAAATAAACCATTCACGCATTAAGGTTTGGCAATTGGTGGGCGCCTTTGCGTTCAGCGGCACTTTTCTGAAATTTCCAGACCCAAGGGCATCCATTTAAATGACCAAAATATGCTGCAAAATGCTGCCAGCAGTAAACATTGGAGAAATACCTATTCAGTGTTGCGTAAATTGCTAATCTTTGGCCGGGTTAATTTGTGCGTTGACGAAAACAACCCTCATAGAAAGCGCCGTGGCGTAAATATAAAGTAAATAGCGTCAGTATGTGGACCGCCCCTCTAGTAACTTGCTAATTATTCACAAAGGGTGAGGAAATGTCAGGATGTTTAAACAAATAATTATCCGCAGGGGTTTTGACGGCGTCTTGCGATATGAAATCAAACGAACGCGCTACTGAGACTTTTTCAAAATCGACAAAACGTCTGGATTTCTAAAAACAACCTCGTTGTTTACACCTTTCATTATCAGACAAACGTGAAGAAAAACACAATTATCGCGTGTGATGAGTTTTGCTTTGCGAATTCTCACGTCGGGGTTTCTGCCCACAGATAAAAAGCGAAAAACTGTCGTGCAAACATTTACAGAAAATAATTTATAAAGGAAATCTAACCTAACACGTGGATACGCAGATTTGCGCTCAAATTTGCAAAGGTGTTGACTGATGAAGTTATTTATGAACGTATTCCGCTTCTTAAGAGGAGATTTTCAGGGACATCGTCACAATCTCCGTGATCACATTTCATACGTCAGGTCACATACTGTATGTAGAAAGTGCATACAACTAAGTACGATTGCTTCCCCAGTCCTATGTCTTTCACCGAGAGAACAAAACGACCCGTTCTCAAAGAAAACAGTTTTTCGTTAAATTTGCAAAATTCTGCACTTTTCTGGATCCAGACACATCTGGCTGAGCGAATAGGAACAGGTTTAGCACAGTGCGCATATGCATAAATATTAGGCTGCCAGAAATGCGAAACTATATTGGAAAATATTGTAATATTCTGTTGAGAGGAAAGGCCTAGTACAGGTTGTATAAGGACCGTCGTACATTCCAAGGGCATGTTATTTTCGCACCTACCGCGTTAGTTCTTCTTTGAACAATTTGCCGTCTACAATTTTAGAAACATAATTCATTGTTGTCTGATTGATTTGTCACCTAGAGATCCTTTATACTTTTTTAAGACCCACAAAACCCTAGACACATTAATGTTTGACAAGCAGTGGGTGCCTTGGCTTTCTGTGGCCCCATTTTACAATTCGCGAACCCAAGAGCATCCCTTTATATAACCTAAATCTACTGTAAAAAGCTACCAATAAGTAAATTCATCATATAACCGCAGTCGTATCGAAGCTAAATTAATATTTAGATCCGTCGCGCCTGCTGATTCAAACCAGTAAAACAGTTAAACCATAGCCCTCATTATAGTTATAAAAAATAGCAGTTGGATTTGGACCTACAACAAGTTATTTTACAACAAATTCACGATCTTATACTTTTCAAATGTTGATCAGTAATATGTTAAACTTCATGACGCATACCATTTACTTACTTTAATGCTCAAATCCTCTTAGATTAGGTTTTGATTAAATTGGTTCCTAACCCTCACCACTGTTATAATTGTACAGGGTCATTCAGTAATCAATTATTTTTGAAGTGTCAACTGCAGTGATCTTATCCTTTATAAATTTCGCATTGAGTGCGATAAAAATTTACACTAAATGATGAACTAATTAAGTATTCTTCTTTGGCATTATTGCACTTTTGTGCACCCGCATACACAAAGGCTTATAAATTGGAACTTGCAAGGATTAAACATTTTTGTTTATCAGAAAATACGTGGATTTAACACTGTATCTCGCTTAACCAATACAGTTTTAAGTTCGTGGATGTTAGTTTTGGAAAATTTCATAATTCCGATCGACCGTCCATATAAGAGAAACATTATAAAGTTGGCTCTTTGAAGAATGTCGTTGTAGTCAATTGATTAACCAAAATTAAATTTTCTTTTTCTGTGAGAAACATTTACCTTTTGTTTGAAATCCGGTCCAAAATTATAGTCGGCCAATGAAAAAGCTTTTGCTATAACGGGTTAAAGTAATGAAAAAATTCAGTAAACGGAGATTTACATAAATTTTCATGATGACCTTGAACGCGTTTGCCTGAACAAATTGCGCAGTTTTGAAACGGTGAGCACTTTGCTTGAGTTACATGACACATACTTATACATTGATGATGCCATGCTGAAGTATGTTTGTAACGGCTATGTGGACTATAAACTTAGGGTCTTTCGAACCTAATGGACACACTGATATTGTTTCTTACTAAATTCCATGAATAATACACTTTTGGAAGTTAATTGCATGGGTAATATTACTTAAACCCTTTAATCTGGCTGTCGAATAGATTTTCCAACGAGTTTGAGCGGTTTATGTTTAGCTTGAAATTTGACAAAATTGTATCAGTCTGGCAAAAAGTAAAATGTATAATGTATTCAGAACCTGCCCATATATTTGTCTGCTAGGGACGATGGATCCAATGAAACATTGTTTCAGCTTCCAACGCGACCAGCCTTCCGTTTCTAGCTGTTCAGTTACCCGAAAAGTAACCACAAGCTAACAACTTGTTATGTTCCCATGAGTCGTTTTTCATATGATTGGTAGTCTTGTCGCCATCCAAACACAATGATAATATATTTTTATTACAGTAAGAATGTTCTTGTCAATGATATTACAGTAAATATCTGCACTAACTCAGGAGTAATATGCATATCAAAGTTGGCAAGGACATTAATATTTTTGATTGATAAGATTTACCCTGGTTATTTACGGACTGCTTTTCCTTAAATTACTTTTTTGCATGTGGTTTAAGATATATTTTTTCTTTATTTGATAGAACTTTTTAAATGTACACGTGTAAATTTACCGCGGGATGGTTATTTTTTGGAAAATTTTCAAACATTGTGTTAGGTTGGTCTTTTGTTTGAGTTATATAAACTTGGAAATGTGTCGTATGACTAGACGTTCTGTTGTATCAGCGTTTTAAGCTACTGAGTGTCTGTTTTTCTGTTCGTTGAGCGGTTCTAAAATAGAAAAGAGCCTTACGATGGCCTTGAGAGAAATGTTTTCACACTCACACAACACCACAGTGTTTGGTGGTCTGCAAATTACCAGGGCGTTAACCGTGAAAAGTACAGGAAAATGTCTGATAAATATAAATATCAACAAGTGTTTTTGGTCGATGCTAAAATACTAGAAGCGCTGAACGTAAAAATGTGTATATTTTTGATTCGACTGACTTTAAAAAAGACGAAAATCATGAGCATTCACCAACGACATGAAAAAAGAATATGGCTAAGGAAAAAAGCACTTTTAAAAATGTCTTACCCACCTCCCTGAAGTCAATGTCATACGGCCCTAAATAGTTGCTTTTACACTGTCTTATATTTCAAAAAATGAATTTTTTCGAGGGCAGTGGTTGCTAGGAAATTTCTTCTATAGATAACTTTGACAAGCGCAGTTTAGTGAAAATGTTTTTTATGTGATCAGCCAAGGCATGTGTTGCGGAATAAACCCATTCCACAAAGGCAGCGGGCTATTATGTTTACGTTCACAACTGGCAAGGTGTTAACGATCCATAGACCTGCAAGCGTTTGATAAATTTTATTATTGAAACCCTGCATAAGGAGCGGAAAGAGGCCCTTGTGCTTAAGATTTACTGGAAATGTAGTCGTAGACTTAGCACGCTGACATATATATGTTGTAGAAAAGAAGTGGTATGCATTCTGAGACGATATAATGAAAAACGAAGAGGTTCTTCGGAAAAAAATCCAGTTGTACATGTAAATTTTCGAATTGGGGACACCAACCCGTCCTCAGACGAAATGAAGCTAAAAGAGAAAATGAGACAGTCACACTAGACTAGTTGACGCGACAGGCCAAATATTACTGGGCGGAACATTAGCATGTGAGAAGTGATGCGGGCAGGGAATCATGCTGGGTTCTTACCCTGGTGGGGGAAGACAACAGTTACGGCTCTCCGTGTTGGAGGGGAGGGAGAATGGTAGGTTGGCGGAATTGCGGACGCCTGGATTAGCGGCCGCTGATGCGGCGTCGGGCTTTGCTTAGTGAGACGCGATCTTAAGTCCTCATAACGGGCGTCTAGGTGAAAGTGGCGGTTAGAGTGACATGCCTTAAGCAATTCTGTTGCTCGTTTTGAGTTGGCCATGGCGACGACCTCGGTGTCATCCCAATCGAAACGGTGATCGAACTGGCGTTTGTATGCAAAGACGAGGGTCACGGCGGCGGACAGCTAGTTTGTGTTCATTGATTCGAGTTCCTAGGCGTCGTCCTGTATGACCAGCATATACGCAGGGACAATTGGCACACGGGATGCGATAGATGACGTTAGTCTGTTCCTGTTTGGAGATAGAATCTTTTACTCGAGTTAAGACTGTGCGCAGCGAGGATGCAGGCTTGTATGCAACGCGGATACCAAACTTATTTAGCTGGTGGGCGATCATTTCTGAAGTCATTTCTGTTTCACGATTTCTCCATCTGAGGAGGGCCTCGATGTTTTGCCTGACGCCTGAGGCAGGTTTCACACAAAACTGATCGGACATCCGTTCAATCGAAATAACCGACACAGATAAGCTAGTTCTTTATTAGTGAGGTCGTCATTGCTGCAATAACGGTAGGTCCGGTGGAAGAGAGTTCGAACGCAGCTTCTTTTGTGAGCCGCAGGGTGATTGCTTCCATAATTGAGGATGATCTCAGAATCAGACCCTTGTCTATAGACGCTGGTTGCGAGATTACCGTCGTCCAGCCATTGTACTTTTACGTAAAGAAACGATAGGCTGTCTTCCTTTGCCTCCTTGCTGGTAAATTTTATGACTGGAAAGACATCATTCAGCATCTGATAGAACCTATCGACTTCGCTGATATTTATTACAACAAAGGTGTCGTCGACATAACGGAGCCAAATTTTGCGGTTACGAGTTTAAAAGTCTCATGTTCTAGTCGCTGTAGCACTAGTTCCGCGTGCAGTCCAGGTATTGGGTAGTCCCATTGGACTTCCCTTCAACTGTTGTTAGTACTTCTTGTCGAACTTACAATAGTTCCTAAGGCAGATTGTGAGCAGTTTTATAAGGTGCTGCGCTGGAGTGCCAACAGGATTGTCCTGTTAGGCTTTGGCTACCCATTAAATTGCCAAATTGTGTGATATAGAAGAAAATAGTGCAACAACGTCAACAGAGAAGAGGCATTGATCAGTGCCTATATTGAGGTTTTCAGTCCGCTGGAGGAATTCGTGGGAGCTGTTAATGCTGTAGTGAGATCAGTAAGTAAGCGTCTTCAGATGCTTGTACAACCACTTGGATGAATTGTACGTAGGAGATCCGATGAGCGGTAATATAATCCTCAGGGGGGACACCAATTTTGTGAACCTTTGGGAGACCGTACGCGTGTGCGATATGGGGATCCCTGAGGGTCATACAATCTGAATCATCTGGACCTGTGACTTTCAGACGAGCAAGCTTATCAACATTTATCTTGATGGCTGTGGCTTGCTTTTTGTTGGCTCTTCGGCGAGAATGGTGTAAGAATCCATGTCATTGAAAATTATATTTGCTTGTTAACGTAGTTAGTTTTGTCCACGATGAAGGTAGCGTCACATTTGTCGGCGAGAAAAACAATAATACTGTGGTCCGATTTTAGTGATCGCAATCCTTGCGTTTTCTCGACTGGTAAGTTATGCGGATATCTCTTTTGCCGCAGGATACCAGTGGCATAGCTGCGTTTGTCAGCGCGCTTGACTTCAGGTAGGGTAGAGGTCAGTAGAATGGATTCGAGACCAGCCAGAAAGTTGGTGGGCGTAGCATCTGTAGGATTAAATACTATTCCCTTAGACAGGAGGTTGATTTCAGTCGGTAGAAGATTCCTCTACGAAAGGTTAACAACTTTTGTGGCCATATTTCTTTCATTCATGGGGCGGAGCAGAGACTGGAGTTTCATCTGGAGCTCAAATCCCTTCTTCAATCTCGCATCCTTGACTGTGGCATTAATTCCTTGTTGCACCTCCTCGAGTACGTTTTCAGGTAAGGTTGGAGCATAATGATTTTTAAGGTCAGCAAGAATTGCTTCGAATCTGAGAAGCCGATTGTGGACGTCAGATATTATAGCCCCCAGAACGCGCCATCCGTATTTGTACGCAAGGGACCTCCCAGTCTCATTCAACAGCGTTGGTTTGAAACGAAGAGACTTCGGTAACACGCCGTGGCCGCGACAACGGTGGAGGAAGGTCAGTTGTTCGAAACTCGTCACCTGTCTCTGTGCAAACTTCTTCTAACGTTTCGTAAGAATAAGTGTTTGACGTTCAAACATATGTTGTGGAGTAGAAGTGGTATGCACTTCGAGCCGATATAATGAAAAAAGGAGAAGGTTCTTCGGAAAAATCGATTTGTATCCGTGAATTTTTGAATTGGTGACAACAACCCGTCGTCAGACGAAATTACGATAAAAGAGAGATTGAGAAAGTCACGCCAGACTAGTTGACGCGACAGGAGTAACATTGATGGGCGGACCATTAGTATATGAGGAGTGATGCGGACAGGGAGTCATGCTGGATTCTGAGCAGGCTGGGGGAGAGAACCTACCATTCTCCCTCCCTTCTAACACGGGGAGCCATAACTGTTCTCTCCCCCCACCCGGCTCAGAATCCAGCATGACTCCCTACCCACATCACTCCTCACACGCTAATGGTCCGCCCATCAATGTTTGTCCTGTCGCGTCAACTAGTCTGGCGCGACTGTCTCAATCTCTCATTTATCTTCATTTCGTTTGAGGACGGGTCGTTGTCACCAATCCGAAAATTCACGAGTAAAACTCGCTTTTTTCCGACGAACGTCTTCTTTTTTCATATAGGTAGCGTTGCTAACCGACAAAGACAACGTAGATTGGAACGGCCATTTCGGGTTTTTAAGCGGTCATCAGCCAATAATACCCCATCCCAAATGTGAACCCCCTGAGATTTGATCCCGGATAGGCGCTCAGTGATCAGGTTACGCAAAGTGCTTGTTCCGTTGTGCCTTGGGGCTCATGCTAAAACCCTCGCAGGCATTCGCACAGCGGCTAACAGTAGTAAAAACTCCCATTACGTGTGTCAATATTAGTCTTGATCCTCCGATCCCTATCAATACACCTCAAAGTCCCAACCATAACCCTTAACCCGTCCAACCCTAATTCACACCCTGACATTTGTCGCAAAGCCTCATATAATACAGCAAGCCCTTATTCCTGTGTCGCCCTCAGAAGACCCTTGTTAGGGAAGAAACTTCCTTTGCAGATTTAATTCTTCCAGCCATTATGAGTTGTAAAGTTGCGGAAATTCCGACGAAGCAATTTAGAAGAGTATTTGGCGAGCATACGCGAGCTCTCGATAAATCCTCATCAGGCCAGTACATTTATATAGGAACGTGGTACAGACTAAAGTTTGAGTGATAGGTGCAATCGATTGCGGTTCGTATATTCATACAAGCGTGACGTGTGAATAATGGGGGAGGGGGGGCTGAGAGGAGGCATTGAGTGACAGTGATGATTATAGGCAGAATGGTATTACCGACAAAGAAAAGGGAGACTGGGATGGCCATTTCTGGCTTATTAGCCGTCGTCAGCCAGCCATACCCAAGCCCGAAGTGTGGAACACCCGAGCCTCGAACTCGCGACCTGTTGGTTTAGAAGTCCACGCCTCTACCCACCGGGCCACGAGCCGGTTGCCCTGTCCGATTTCGATCGGGAATATACAATGGTAGGGGGTGCTTACCGATCGTTCTTTACGGAACTCACTCGTTTCTTTGTGCCTTAAAGGCTCTCTCTCGAGCTTAACCAGCAGCCGCAAAGCGGCGCATGATATATAGGCAGTGACGTAGACCTTTAAACCAACAGGTCGCAAGCTCGAGGCTCGGGTGTTCCACACTTCGGGCTTGGGTATGGCTGGCTGACGACGGCTAATAAGCCAGAAATGGCCATTCCAGTCTCCCTGTTCTTTGTCGGTAATAGCATTCTGCCTATATATCATGCGCCGCTGTGAGGCTGCTGGTTGGGCTCGAGAGAGAGAGTCCTTAAGGCACAACGGAACGAGTGATTTCCGTATGAACGATCGGTGAGCGCCCCCTACCAGTGATGGTTATGCAGAACCGAGTCACAGGCGGAGGATGGGGGGGGGGGCGGGGACGCGGAGACCTGCATACGGTTAATCGATCCTTGTCCACAGTAGATGCGGAGCGCGCGAGAGGTACTTCTGCGCGCACAGAACCGGCATCTGTAGCCTAATGGAGATGATTTCCGCTGTTACTAGTAGGCGCTGACCCAGTCGCTTAGGTGGAACCTCGTAAGACCCCACGGAAGGCTTCGCTGGGATCCACAAATGTGTGCGAAGATAGATCTGTGTATACTCTCAACTTCACCTTTTCTTAGCTATGTCGGTGGGCGCTCTCTTATTCTTGTGGATAGGTGTCGACTCGTACGACCAATATAGCCTACTCCACTGGAGCAAGATAAGGAGTAAACGCACACGGAGATGGTCTGAGCTGGAAGCGTAGCTTTATCTTCCCCGCGTAAGACGGGTTTGGCCGAGAGCAACGATCAAAATCTTTTTGCCGGGAAGATTAGTAAAACGTCGAGTGAACTCCTGAGAATGCGCCTTGATCAGGCCGTTTCACGGACAGCCCCTTGCAGATTTAATTTTTGTAGTCCTTTCAGGTTATGTTCATTCCCATCTAGGATTCGTACTGTTGCGAAAATCTTGCATAAAACACAAACAGTAGCGGCGTGAACAAACGAGGACCGACAGCCAGAAAGCGAGGTTTTTGTGGCTGAACAGCCTTCAAGGTTTCTTTAGGAGGAAACCTGAGCGTGGGATTAGCATTTGTCCAGAATGCCGACGAGCGCGGAAAGAAAGGGCAGACATAGTAGCTCTCCCCATGGATTTTAGTGACTGCAAAAGCCGAGCTTAAGGGGCAGGATTGACGTGAAAAGTCCTGTTTAAAGAAGTAATGAAACCTTAACTAAACGAGATGTTTGTGGTTTGAGGACATGAGCTCAAGCCCTGTTTTATGGCATTCTCCTCGACATTCAGTTCGCAAGGGAAGAAGAGCACGCCGAACAGCCGTCTGTCACATGCAGCTACCATGCACACCAAACCCGTGTAAATCAGGGATCGACCAGAAGAAGGAGAACAATCTGCTATCTTTTATCAGATCTAATGTCGTGTCTGCCCTCGCTATTACACAGGGCAGACTGGACAATGACTTAAATCGCGAATAACGGAGGAGAAATGGGGAGTCCGAAGGGGTGACCTAACTGTCTCAGGTCGCTTTACACAGACCGGAGGAAGACCACAAAATCAACCTTCGAGAGCACACGGATCATACTGCGATCCAGCTATAAGACAGGCGAGATCTCCTGAAGGCCTGAGTGTATGAAATCAACTCTATCAATATACACCCCGATATAGGTCGGTGCTATTACGCACTCCGTTTTCGCGGCCAGGAGGGCAGAAGCAATTCCCAACCAAGGGTGGTGGCAGTCACGCTGTCTTGAGGCGGTGTGGACACAGCTTTGTCACGAACACCACCGCTCCAATTCTATCCCCCGTTCTTTGACTGCGAAACCGCTCATTTGTTTCAGGACTCTCCCCGTCTCTGGAGATGTCCCTCTGCATGGGACAGAAAGCTCAGGCGCGCGTTCATCTTCTTTGGGACAACGATCGTGTTGGGCTTTTCTAAGGTGACGGCATCAATACCACCATCACACTCTTTTTAGAGAAATAATTGATATCAACCCCAAGGAAATGCGCAATATAAACCCTTGACTTTTCATCACTTCACCACACCCGTTTTCCTGCTGTTACGGAAAAACCTGCCTTTTTTCTGGCACGTGCGTGGAATTCATCATCTGGTAGGTCTCACTAATCGAGGACGTGCTCACTTTCTTTCAAGCAAACGTTTTGAGTAGGACAAAATATAATTTTTTGGCGCCGTCAGGTTGCAAATAAATTCCCAAGTGATCCACACTAGGCAATGACGGTTAATAAGGCAGAAATTGCCATTTTGATCTCTTTTGTCGTGGTCGGTATCATTTTACCTAAATGTATTGTATTTTGTCTTTAGGTATGTTATTTGTGGAATTTCTGATGATTACGATCTTCTGTAATTAATTTATTTTCACTGCCATTTTCGCAAAAAACCTATTGTGGGCACTTAGCCGCATACAGCTGTCGATGATTTGCAGGTTATCGAGCTTTAAGTTATTCAAAGAGTCCAAAACGTGATTTGATTTCTACACATCAAATGACCTCTCAAATAAAACCACCTTCTACGTTCAGTCCGTACGCACTGGGATATGCAAGAATTATCAGTCGAAACGAAAATCAGCTTGTGCTAAGATCAGCTAGGCATGCAGTCAATTGACTTACACAATAGAGACCTGATAAAAATAGATTTCAGCACGACTAATATGCGTTGGCGCCGTCTTATAGCTTATTAACCTGATATTGACGATTACATAGGAGCTATGGATTAGTTTTAGACTGGGAGAAGGGTACTTATATAATCTGCGTGTTCCATCGCAAATTTACATTTTAAGCAAAATATTCTCGCCAAGCTAACGTCTCAGTTTAGGTC
The DNA here is from genome assembly GCA_902702965.1 of Spirometra erinaceieuropaei. NCBI lineage: Eukaryota > Metazoa > Platyhelminthes > Cestoda > Diphyllobothriidea > Diphyllobothriidae > Spirometra > Spirometra erinaceieuropaei. The sequence continues at coordinate 33,118 of CACRXP010000455.1, read as the reverse complement.
CCTTTCCTTAGAGAAGTCGCTGGGGCTTGAAAATGGCTGCAAACTATAAACCTCGTCAACTGCTCATATGTTGCATGATTATGTGTTTGCATTAGTAAACATGTGGCTAATTGTGAAGAAGGATAAAATGATTTAAGTAACGGGCAACTGTAAAGCAGCTTGCGCATATGCATATTTAAGTGTAATCCATAGTTTTCGACAGGTAAATCCAAAAATATATGGCATTTTGCTGAAAGGATTCAGCCTCCTACATAATTTTGCTAAGACATGTCAGAGCGATTGAGTGAAAAAATGCGACCGGTATTCATTTTTATTAACTAAAAGGTTAAAGTACATTACTTTGTGGTTTTTTATTTTAGCTGGTCATTTTGATATGGAGCGTTTGGCTAACAGATACCATATACATTTTGTGAAAATATGTTTCTGCACATGTTCTTGTATCCATTTAAGGAACTACAGTTGATCAAGTTCAATAAATGACATTTCCGAAGGACAGATCATGTCTTTTAGACAGGCATACATCTTGCCTTCATGCAAAAACTCTTTAACAATGAAATTTTTTATTTCAATATTTAATGGTACACAGGTAAGAAATCGAGATACTTTGCGTAGTTTACTAAGTAATGGATGTCATCGCTTCTGACAAATTAGCCAATTATAGCGCTTCAAATGTCATGCATCTGGCCATGTTATTGGTTGAAATGGATGGCCTTTCACCCAATACAGATCAAGGCACGCGTAAGCCATTTTGCCTGCGGAAACACAGCCGCCTCTCATTTATTCTGCAGTCTCAGTAAATCGAGCACAACGATGAGCTTTTCAGCCTCCTTGGCTGCGGGTGCCGCAGCAAATCAGTGGAACCTAAATGGTCCCGGTTCCATCAATTACCCTCACCTAAGAAAAAAGGGCAGTCATCCGGCAGTGCTAAATCTCACACCAAGTGACAGCGAAAGCCACCACCACCATCATCACCACCACCTGCATCGACTTTCGCAGTTCGAAGGCTACCGTCCACCCGTGCCGACAATCTGCCAACCACCCAACTGCTGCGGTATCGACCGAAACCCCTCGTTGACAGGCTTCGCTCGAATCGCTCCCCAAAATCGACCCAGACGACACATTATTCTGACCACAGAACGGACCTCCGCAAAAATGGACTATGTCAACCAGTACTGTGAAGACGTCGCCAATCAGCTAGATATTCCCAATGCTGACCCTGCCAATCGTCTATCCTTACACGCCTGCAGATCGTCGATCCCAGGCAGTCTGGTTGCGGATCTCAAGCGATGGTCAGTAGCTGAGAGCCGCCGAGTGTAAGTAATAATTATGTTGTTGTTAAATTTATTTGACAAACTGACACTTAATCAGACGCCATAGGACGTAAACATTTGGAACCAGTTTCAATTGGTGCTCGTTCCAGGACATAAGTAAAACTTTGAGTTCTGTTATGCAGAGATGTAAAAACGTACCATAGAAAAGTGTACCTACAAAGTGACATGCATTTATCCACCTACACCTTCGAGCTCCTTAGGATGATTATTCCTAATGAAAATACAAATGCCTTCCCGATGTTTTTTCAGAGATCCTCTATCCTCTTTCTTGCTTGATGAAGTTTGAACTGGTCCCACTAGTCACGAAGTGCGGTTATGTGAACTGAGGAAGGAATTTGTAGGCTTTCTGAGTTTTATGAGGTCGTTCTTTCTTCTTTAAATCGCTTCCAGTGTCAATATAGTTTTTACGGCATTGTGAGACAAATCTGCATCTTTCAGACGCTCCCTACCCTTGTTGCCGATCGCTTGTGGCGATTAACAATGACTAATCATTAAACTCCATCGTTCACTGAAAGCAGTCTCAGTTGGTCAGTTATACACTGTTTACTTAATCGCGGAATAATAACCTTAAACTAAATAATCCGATTTGTCTGACTTGGTTTCTATGACGGGTGGGCACTGGGTCTTCAATTTTCTAATTGCACAACTGCGTACTTTAGTTGATTTTAGACTAATTTTTTTAAGTACAGTAAGTTTTTTTGTTTTGTAACTTTTTACAATTTGCCTGAAAAGCTAGAAAATGCCGAGTTTATACCGTAGTTTCAATTTTGCTTGCGATCAGATATCGCAAAATCGGTGCCTTGACACCCTTTGCATATATGTATTAAGGCATATACATATATATGGAAGAGGCATGGTATTGCACTCGCGATATAGATACTGGCTAAAAGCCCAAGCACGTTTTTGTCGATATTCGCCCGGGACGTGACACAACTTTGGGCCTCTTAATGGGTCCGTGAGTGTTCTTTACAAGGCTTCCGGTAAATGGACTTTAGTGAAAAATCAAAGGAATAATTTCAGAAATTATTCAGTGCAGGACATGGTGCTAAGTCTCTGGCGCATGACGTTTTAGGGTCAGACACGAAATTTCAACGAACATTTGAGAAGAAGACTGTCATCTCCTGTGCATTAGCCACGTAATGTATATTCTACAGACGAGCACCATTACAGATTTTATGAGCTCTATGTGGTAAAGCTATTACACCTTACCCCCGATATAGGTACTTACTAAAAGCCCGGACACGTGTTTTGCTGATATTCTGTCGCTGGGTGACACTCAGTGGGACCTCCGAGGGTTCTCTATGTCTTTTGATAGTTAAGATGGGCGCTTACCGATCGAATTAAGAAATTTGTTAGTTCCATTGCGTCCTGAGGTCCAAACAAGAAGCTTTGCAGTGACTAGTGACTAGAGGTGAATGAGATAGTACCGACAGGCAAGGCCGTCATCAGCCAGTCATACCCAACTTTAAGTAGGATCACTTGAGGTTGAAAGCCGTGATCTTCAGCCATTGGGTGCTAGGGGCCCGTTATGATGTTGGTTGCGATCAGGAAAGTACATAAGAAAATATAAACGCTCACTGATCGGGGTACGGGAAATACTTGTTCCATTGTCTCTTTGGGTTCGAACCCGAATCCTCGAAGGCAGTCGTACAGCTACAAGTATTATAGGCATATAAGGTGGTACAGACAATTATGCCAAAATCCATAACCAAAAATCCTTGATTTCAATCACAAACGGTTCGCACTTGGTGTTGATTATGACTAGCCGGTGACGTCAGAAAAGCCAAAAATAGTGATTCCGGTCTCCATCATTTTTGTCGGTACCACCTTGCAAATATATATATATATATATATTAATTTAGTAGCTTCGTGCACGTTTATGTTTTCAAAGCTACATGTTTACTTGATGACGATCAGTTCGAGTCGCGTAACGCATGACTGGTCATTGAAATAGTGTGGTGAGAACACATCTAACGATGCTCATATGCTAATTTTTGTCCTGATTTTGTGGATGTGAATCACCATATGGACTCATAGCTGCCCTGCAGCAATACGTTTTGCTCGTTGTAATAAAACGTTGGAGCCGGTTATGCCCTTAGATTATGTCATATTACTGGCGAGATATCCAGTATATGCACTGACTACGTCAGATGTAATGAATTCTTAATTAATTTGCCAATTTGTCGCAGAGATGATTGATTTTTTTACTTTTAGAAGTGTCATAAAATATTATTTATTAAAGTTTATTTTCCTCATCATTCCTCTAGAAAAGTAAGGACAAAATACGAAGAAATGAGCAATTCTCCAGACATTTTAAAATCTCATTTTAACTTTTGAGTGAACAGTATTCATCCCTTGAGTAGACTCTTAGATGACCGATTTTGTTTTCGAAATACCAATCCCGAATCTGATGTTTGCCCTTAAGGTTGGACAAAGGAATAGGACTTCCCGTACATCGGCCAAGTGGTCAGAGTTAATGTTAGATAAAGATAGTTAGGGTTAGGGCTTGGCCAGATGAGTTTGAAGCAAGTAATGGGATAAGGAGAAAGCAAGAGGACACCCGCTCAGAACTGAGCGGGAGTTTCCTTGACTTTGCATGCGGAAGGATAAAATGCGTAAATGTATCACAAACCGTATATGACTGTAAGTAAATTTACGCACAGGCGATCATTCCTATATCCTCCTTACCACGGAGCACACAGTGTGCATTGTCGTTCGCAACAATCAACTTTCCTGGGAGTATGTCTGTATTCTCATGTCCGAATGTGGTTTAGCCCCCTTTTTCAGGCCATGAGCCTTTGCACAAAAATACCCGTTTATAGCGAACTCATGTTCAAACGATGACAGTCATGTTACCTGCCATTAGACGGAACGCTGAATTACGAAAATATTTGGCCAGGTTGATGCAATCAGGAACTAAATTGAAGTGTTAGAGGGCACGGGATGCGGATTTCTGTTACTATTTCAAAATAAGTAACGACTTTTGACTGATATTAACTTAACCATTAAAAAGACAGTTGGTTTCGAACACACACGGTCTGCATAACGTTTATTTTCTGCACGAAAACGCAACTAGGTACCCATCTCCAGCCGGTAAATGCTTGCCCCTGATGAGAGATATTACCATTACTGCAGACACTCGTAAAGGCTGGTTTTTTCACAGCTACCAGTAGATGCTCTACTCTGTGGCCGATGCAATTTCGAACTTGCAGAGTTTTCAGTACCTTATTTAAGTGCACATTGGATGAGCATATTTGTAAACAGCAGGCCGGCAGAGATCGTTTTCTTCTGGCATTGATGAAATACTGCCAAACCGACCATGACAGTGATTAACAACCAGCGGCGCGCAGCGGAGTGCATCACCTAGGGGATGCCGTCGTTACGTAGTCACACATCCGTTCGAATAAGCCGTGCCCCTACATACGCAACTGGCGCGTGATGATTTGTTGCCTGCTTGTAAAAGTGGTGTTAAACACCGAGGCGCTATTGCTGGTCACTTAAGCGATAATCACGCGGTTAGTCAGTACTCCGGTGTGACTGCTTAAAGCCAAGAGGCGAGTTCCAGGGAGTAGTCGCGAAGATGGACACACGATCGCTGGAGCAAGAGCTTTATTATCCTGACGTTACGGATTCCCACTCGTGTCTCCCTCTTTGTGACTGCTGGAATCAGTGTTTACGAACATGCTGCTTATATGACTGACTGTTTTGTGCGAAAACAGCATTATCACTGAATAGTAAGGAGCAGAGCACTACATCTCAAGAGACTGAAACGGCCGTGTCGTCACGCCCTACGGTTTGCGATCCCGGGAAAATTCAAGTTTCATTCTTGCACGTTGTGTCAGAAAAGCTGCGCGCTAATGGAAGAATGCCTGTTAATATAAACGAAAGAACGATTTCCGTTGCATGGGTTTCCGAAATATCTCATTTCGCCCGAGGTTTAGAAACCTATCCTAAGGTCAGCATCAGAGATAACAACGGATTAGGTCGGCTGACATTTGCTGGTCATAGTAATTGTAAAACGCAGTTGCTAAGCAGTCAACATAATCAACAGAAATAATATTACCTGGCACTATCATGACTGCAGCACTGCATCTGAGACTAGCATCTTGTCTTAAGCGCTCTATTAATTTTCCTGTTTTGGAAGTGAAAATTTAAATTTAAGAAAATATTTTTTTCCTTAAGCTCACGTCCACCTTTTTAGAACGGACCTCTATGTCAGTACTTAAAAAAAGTAGAGGAGTCAAGCAATAAATAAATATTTTTTAAAAGATAGCCAGGTAGGAGTAAGGCTGAATATTATTTTCCTAAGATGTGTGTGATAGTAGAGGTGTATGCACAAAATAAACACGAAGGCCGACTACATCAGAGAAAAAGCAGTCCAAAATATATTTCGGACATGTGTTCAACCAACCAGATAAGCTCCTTTATGACGCGGTAACAATAATCGTCCAGACTTCCATTTTATTGGGCGTGCCAAAGAAGAGATTATCTCCGAAGGTCATAGCGTGCGGCGTGTTTAACTTGAACAAGAATGCAAGTGCGCACCTTCGGTCGCTCGAAATATCCAAAACGCAATAAGTGAAGTAATACACAAAAGGGCTGAAAATCTCAAGGTTATCATGTTTAAATGAGATGGAAATTTGAATTCATTTTAAGGCCAGTCATTTTGAACGAGATCAATGATAAACCGTTTGGTTAACGTCATAAGCTGTCCGGGAAAGCAGTATTATAAGAAATGTGCCTAGCTTATATTAAAAATCTGTAGATTTCTTGTTGCATAATCACACTTCTGACAACTGTTTACCACTTGTCATAAGGTACTTGTACCAAGTTAACCATTACAAGGAGGTTTAGAAGTGTTTGGACTGATGAAAGTATGGACTGGGTTGTAGAAGTTTGGCCTTTTGCTTGCGATAGCATCACACTAATCAGGATCCAAATGCTCACCATAAACCGAAACCCTACCTTAGTGCTAAGCCTCGATAAGCTAACTTTAGTTTTAATAAACTGTTTGAAATCGGAACCTGTAGGCTTTGGCCAAAAAGTACATAGAAAACGTAATGTACACCCACGTACTATCCTGACTTGATTCGGAAATAGACAATCAGTCCACCATATGGGCGTTTTTAAGCCTCAAACCTTGCCGACTAATAACCAGGGTATGAAAAGTGTGAATTTTCTAAAGCATTCGTCTGTAAATTCCCATGTGACCCCCTGCAACAGCAAATCAGTAATACGCCTTAGTTATCAACCAAAACTCGTTGAGGGAAGTAACGTAGCCATACAAGTGAGTAAGCGAGTTTACACCCACACGCTATCGTAAAGGAACACTATTTTGGATGGACAGCTTTGAAAAAATGATGGCTTTACCGTGCAGTCCAGAGACAAAAAATATTTTTTATATTATATTTCATAAATTATGCGCTATAGCCCTGTATATACATCAGAATTTCTCATCAGGTTTTAAAGTATAAACGGTCAACTATTTTGGAGTTTAAATAGATTCATATAGAACGTTGAGTTGCGAAACTAACCGTTGGCAGCCATACCTGTGCTTTCCATAGATTTCCATCGAGTGGGTTTATTCATATGCGAACATGGAACAGTTAGAACATACGAGTTCTAAGAAAAACCACTAGTTTTCTTTCCATGCAAGTTGGTTCCTGGGAGTAGGAGACTCTGGTGGGAGGACGTGGGAGTTAGGAAAGGTCGTATAAGTGGGATGGGGAGAAGCGCCATGGCCATGAAAGACGCGGGTCTTACATCAGATGATTTTGAGCCGACAACAGCAGCGGCCGTAACCCGATGACTGTCGCTTGGTTGTTGTCGGTAAACAACCTGTTTAAGATGTCTTCCTGGGAGTTAACTCGCTTTGTCCTCTTGAAAGGGCATCTTGAGGAGCAGAGCTTTTTTCCTCCTTCTCAGTGATGGGTTTTTTCGAGTCTCTCCGTAATCTTTCAAATGAAACTGACAGAATACCTGTTCTCGGGATGTGTGTCTTAGATCTTTCTCAGCGGACGATGGCTCTCGACCCGAATTGTCTAACTATTTTTGTCAAACGACTTAGAATTGTTCGTTTCCGTTTAAACCAACCTTTCTTCCGATAGGCGCCCTTTGAACACCATTGTCGGATCTTCTGCTTGGATAGACGTTAGTTAAAGGTAGCCAACCTAAACTTTCCAACTTATCTTCAAATCTGACCTAAGGATATGCCTGATGTACAACATCTAAGAAGATAGATTAGTTAATTTCACAATGATAATCGTGAAAATGCCATCGACATAGCAGACACAGTGACTGGGGCTATTCATCTGATGGTTCGATTGGGCGTTTTTCCAGTCTGTTTGTGGGAGGGAAGCATGAAACGATTTTGCAGCATTGCCGCATTCTCGTTTCCAAAAAACTGTATATTTGTTGTGGATGTTGATAATAGTTCCATGATTTACTTCGTCGGTATTCCCATTTCTTGTTGAGAAGCCGATTTAATAGACTGTCTCTCTAACCGGGGTGTTTGTGGAGATAAGGATTTGGCAGCATGCGTACGGGCGGCTTCGGCCTCCTCCTTCCCTCCCCCTCCTCCTCCTCCTTCCCCTCCCCATCACCATCGTCATCATAATCGTCATGTGTTGCGTGTATATGACCGAGTATCTGGTGTACGAAGCTCTGGAAGTGTGCGTTATGCCAGTAACAGCAAACCATGGCCCTTGCAGCCTAGTATGCGTTGGCAGTTCCCTGACACCAGGTTCCCTGCCAGTAGATGCTCTTGCGCTCCCACCAGGTGGTTGGCATGGCCGCTCAGTCATCATCCTCGCTCTTCTGACCCCTGTTGGAGTGTAGTTGTTGTTGTCGAAAAGTCATGGTCACTTGCACGTTGTGGATCACGAAGTGGGTGTCACAGTAAGGTATGGGTTCGACCGTGCCAGCCACCGGCGCTCGCCCGCACCCCGTCTTCTTGACTCTCTCTTGACACCGGGCCCAAATGGGGCAGAAGGAGAGTGTGCAGTAGGTGCGGCGCAAGTCAACATTAACTGCAAACTAATTCACGCGCAAGTCACCGCAGGCGTAATTGTTTGACAATTAACGTCAATAGACCACGTCTGTGAATTTCAATCACTGCTACCTTGTGGTTTGCTAACTTAAGTATTAGAACCAACAGTGCATAATTTGAGGACACTAAGGTTTCGAGATATAAACCCGGCGGAGTCATTATGTAAACACTTGCTAAGCCTATTTGGAAGAAATTTTTACAAACGATAGTTAGATATTCGTTATTAATTACAAATACCTTAGATAGGATGCTCTTTAGATAGAAAGAACTATCAGAAAAAAGTATCTCTTTCCCATCAATAATGGAAGCAGTCCACCAGCACAGTTTAAAATTATCAAAGTTCGAAACTGACCGTTTGCCTATGCTTAAATTTCCACTATCCACTATGGACGAACAATTTCGAGGCACATGCACTGCAGAACGTCTTGTCGACCTTCCATATTGTACGGATTTGCGAACAGATAGACTGCTGCTTCTCTGGCAGGATTTCTTCTTTTTTACCTACTTCTTCTTAATTATCTAAACGGCATGACCACTAGTTTTGCAACGTGTTTTCTTATTAAAGGTCAGGGGAAAGTCATTGTAGCGAGAAGTCTCCCGTGGACACACGTCCGATGCTCCAGACGGAAGTGCATCCATCCGCCAATCCCACTCCCCACCGGCCGTCCTCTCAGTGCCAACGTTCCACCAATCCGAAAAAGAGCAGGTCATCAGGTGGACGAAAGCACATCAAGGGTCTTTGTTGTTCCCTCCTGATCCTTACAATTATGCACTCTTGTTTGTCATGTCCTTTACTAACATTCTGAAAACAACAGAAAATTTACCCAATAGGCATATTTTGTTACCATTTCCATGTTTCATTTTATAAAGTTCAATACTTGACGACATCTTGCTTCAAAATGCGCCTAGACGGCAGGGGCAAGAAGTTTGAACAAATTGTGTACAATGGCAAAAAACGGACAGAAAATGCTAAACGACGTTCTGTATTTAGGCTTATGCAAATCATACCGTTCGGTAAGATGAATCGTATAAAGTGATTTCGAACAATGCAGCAATGTTGCAGGCTTAATAGGATAAAATGGGTACGATTGGTTTGAGCTAGAGGCAACGTAGATGAGCTGACTGATGACTACGTGTTCGACTTGAAAAGATTAGTTCAGTTGGGTTGTTAAATGAAACAACCACGGAACGTAAGTCAAAATATATTTCAAAAAGAGCATGTATAAACATATTCGCTCTTTTACTCAATTGGAAGAAAGTGACATGTTTCCCAGATGTTATGCTCGTAAGAGTGAAATTTGTTGGTGAACTATTGTTAAGCATAAAATGGCCGTCCAAAAACCGCGTGTCTCTGCATTTTATTATTTTGCCAGCACGGTCACAAATATAGTTCAAATCGGCTTCTTGAGTTTTTGAAACACATACGATCTCCATTTTACGCCATATGGAAACGTGCGATTTTCCGTACACGTTATATACACACCTTATAGATTGGAAATCCCAAGTGCAAGTGAGACCTTAGGTCATGTTCAAAATTTTCCGGGAATTGAAAAGATTTTTAAAACGGATCAAAGAGCAGGTCATTAGGTGGAAGAAAGCACATTAGGAGTCTTTGTTGTTCCCTCCTGATCATTACAATTATGCACTCTTGTTTGTTCTGCTGTTTATTAACATTCTAAAAAACAGCACATTTACAAAATAGGCATATTTTCTTACAATTTCCATGTTTCATTTTGCAAATTTAAAAACTTGACGATACTTGACGACTTCCAAATTCGCCTAGCCCGCAAATAAAAAGGTGTAAACCAATAGTATACAATGGCAAAAAACCGACTAAAGAAGTGTTAAATCACATTCTGTAATGTTGCTTACGTAAATTCCACCGTTCGGTAAGACATATCGCATAAGGTGATTTCGAACGATGCGGCAATATTGCAGGTTGAATTCGAATAAATGGGTACAATTGATGGAGCTAGAGACAACATAGATAGGCTAACTGATGCAATGTTGACCAAACTTCTGAAATGTCTTCTCAACTCGAAAGATTACTTCAGTTGAGTTGTAAAAGTCACCACCGCGGAGCGTTATTTCATGTTGATTTTCTAACATCAGGAGGCCGGTTTCCAAACGAAATTCTTTTTGGCAAACTGCAAAAACTACACTCCTTAAAAGTGAACATTTAGGGGGCACGACTTTTTCCCCTAGTTTTCGGTGACTTTGCACGTTCAAATATATTTCAAAAAAGCATGTTTATACATATTCGTTTTTCTTACTAAATTGGAAGAAAATTACTTGATTCCCTAATGTTATGCTCGAAAGAGTAAAATTTGATGGTGAAATATTGTTATTATAAAATGACCATCAAAAAACCGCGTGTCCATGCATTTAATTATTTTGCCAGTACGGGCACAAATATAGCTCAACTCGGCTTCTTGAGTTTTTGAAACACCTGCGGCCTCCACTTTATACCATATGGAAATGTGCGATTTTCTGTACACGTTACTTACACACCTTGTAATTTGGAAATCCCAAGTGCAAGTGAAACATCAAGTTCGGTTCAAAATTATTCGGTAATCAGAAATGACTTTCGAACCGACCATACCCTTTCCGTTTCTGCCGCTGTCTCTGATGATGGGTTCAGTTGAGAACCCGAAACGTCAGGCGAATCAAGCCCTTGACCCAGTAATTGCTTCTTTTTCTTATCAGTAAGCGACTTATTATGGGGTCATGCTGCAGATAACACATTTTCTCGATGATATTTCGGCAGGTGGTCCAAGACAATATTTAAATTAAGAAAAGGACCGTCATTAGCATAACATTAAAGTCCAGGACTAAAAGTAGTATTGCATATTTTTTAAAAGTTCAAGTTCTGTGTGTTTTCTAGCACATTTTATGCCTGGTTGTGATTGCACCAATAATGAAACAAAAATTTTTCGATGCCTCCACAGATATATTACCGGTTATGACTACAAATAATTGTTTTGTGGCAGTAGTAACTAAGTGCAATCATAGTAATCCTTATGGGTTTAAGAGCAGTAAAACAGAGAATACCGCTGACCGGTAAACCCACAATAAAGTAAGTGCAAGGATAAACAACAGGATTTAGAGATGTCAAAATAGTCGTTAATTTTTCTCAAGTATTTTGTAAAATTATAAATATCTGAGCGTGTGCCGTGCGCGTAGTTTTACAAAACGTAAACCAAAAATAACGTCTAGTCAAACAGTTTCTTCTGGCTAACTTATCAAGCAGCTAGAGTAAAAAAAGTTAATTTATTTTAATCTACCCTGTCGGAAAATATGATAAAGAAGCGTGCCAATTACAAGGAGTATCATCGAGACACCCAATATTTTTCATTCCAAGCGCAAATTTATTTTGACATGACGCTAAACAGTAGCCTGAAAACAACCCCATTCTCGCGTGAACGTATCTCAGCAATAAATGTGCCTATACGGAAAACCAACCTCAGTCACAAAGCCAGCTATTAGAAGAATTGGCCTTAAAAAGGCTGTGAAGCACATACTGCGCACGTTTTGCAATAACACACGTCTTCTATCAAACTACGCGTGCCCGCTTGTAAGTCCTGAGACCATCCGAACGCACATAACCATTAGTCAAGGACTAAGAACTTGCATTTCATACTGAGTTACCACTAACTAGCATTTTTAAATTAGAGAAAAACAAACCCTGTCAAACATTCAGTCATTGATGCTAAGGCATTTTTCACTCCTTATCGTTGGCATATCAATGACCTGCTGGGGTCTTGAGATTAGTGCGTTTGCCTGACGGTAATCCACCAAACTAGCGCCGCAGCCACTGACGGCTCCGACGAGCCTTGCGGTCAAGACCGGTGACCTGAGATAGTCAAAGTGACATTCCACCGGCCGTATAAGCCTTGTCACGCACAATTTGGGATCGCGCGTTTTGTAGCCTCTTTTTTCTGTTGTGGTGGCAATAAGTCTCCATGGACTTTTGAGGTCGCAAATAAACGAACGCTATAGAGGATGGTAAGAGCTGACGAGATGACAAGCAACCTGCTGAATTCAACTTAGGGAATTAAGATAGAGAAAGTGATAAGAAAACAGCGAGAACACATAGTTTTTTGAAGGATATAAAAATGCCTTTTGAATAATTTCTGGGAACCCTCTCCCAATTTCATTTAAAATGCAAGGGGTTGAAAGATTAAAATTAGGAAATTGCGCGGCGGAAACCATGATTTCGGCCCTTGATTGACAGGCCCGCAATTCACGACGCATACTTTCAAGACAAAATGTATTGTTGAATTTGAGTGCATTCTTTTATTCGTTTTTCAACGTCTGGGATACTATTTAAAGCGGATTTTGGAAAGGACCTTTCGGTCGTTGCGGCAAATATAATAGATTTTGTGTGTCATATTAATGAAATAACTAGTAAGATTTTTGGCTCTGATATTTTGGAGACTGTGATGTCAAATCTCACAGACTGGTAATTTTGGACGGAGTCATATTTATCCCATGGCGAAAAATACGACAACATGTTCTGAGAAACCCCCCCCCCCCAAATAGGCGACTTTGAAAACAGCAAGCATTTGACCTATAAAAAATATTTTTATGAAATTTAAAATTTAAATACTGACCTCAGTGTGGTTGTGTATAAGTAATTAACCTAGTTTTGAACGTACTATTAAGAAACTTTCAGCAAATATCCTCGAGTCGCGGTGGGTCAATAAAGAATAAAGTGGTGCGATTATGATGAGACTGGCATAATACTGTATGGTTACCGCTGGGAGAGTTTAAGATAAGCATCTGCTTTGCAGTCTCTTAACGCGTACGATATTCCACCATACGGAATTTTTGAATGTCAATATGCAATAAGAGATATGCATGAAGCCACGGCACATTAAAAAAGGGATTTCTGAATGATTAAAATACACAATATCATGCAGAATTTAATTTAAAATTGCTTAAACATTGTGGAGTGGCGCAGTATTTTATAGGGACCAAAACTTCACATGGAAAACTGATACCAGCAGAGGGAATGCGACGGACGCGTGCTAAAATGGACTTATACCTCCTTGCATACACAAAGCTACTACAGAAACACTTTGAAAAAAAAACACCTATTCAATCTAGATGAAGACAGTCGAGAAGGCATGCGCATTTAACCAAATCTCCGGAGCATTTACCCTCACAAAAAGAACCGCTAGGCTGTGTTTGTAGAAAATTTTGCATGCTACAGATAAGAAACCGATTTCCTATTTTAGTCGTCAATCTAAATTATCTGCCACGCAGATGATTGGTCTGTCTAAATGTTATTCTTGTCTGCGTTGACTGATTTATACAGGTGTGAATGACCCTTCGTTTATAACCAATACGCTAAGTGTTGACAAATTACGTACGTCATTCAGCTCTGCAAATAGCAACTCCAAGCGAAAATGATCTTATCTGCTAGTATTTAATGTAAAAAGCTATTTAAAGGATATCCAACTCTTCCTTTGAGGACAACAACATGATGATAAAGACAGACTGCCGACAGCTCAAGAAAACGTTTGGCAAAGTGTAAAACCTGTTTTTATGAAGTTGCATGGAAATCGTGCGAAAATATTAAAAAATTAGTTTGACGTAATTCAAACAAATATCATTGCGGAAGTAACTTAATGCGGTTTAACGTTATAAAATCAAATTCCGCATTTTGAAGTGCTCGCTTATTAATAAATGTCCCTATTCAAGCCTTAGCGAAATACATTTCTGCCACTCTCCCGGACACTCAAATTTAAGAGTGGGCATAAAATGCACCTGGATTCAAAAACTTATTTCCTCTTTTCCATAGTTCTAATGTAAATTTACGTCGCTGTATGTTGTTCATGCCTCACTCGTCCATCAACATCAGAAAAATAATGAGGTCAGCCAGCCAGGAGCTAAAAACAACGTTCAACAAATTGGGTTTAAACGTTCTTATAAATTTAACTGGCAAGCATAGTAGCATGCAGAAACATACATGTAATTTGACTGACTTTATTCAAGCGAATATAATTTCAAAATTCTACGCATGAAAGACATTAGTTCTGCTTTACATTCTTCTACATTATCGTCATTAGAAATTGCATGAAGAAGTATGAGGATTGTATTATAGATATTACCATTTCTTGTAAGCTCTGTCAGAAAACACTAAGGAAGATGCATGCATTTTCCATCAGATCAAAGGCGGCGGCGTGAGCTAATCGTCTAGATTGCTTCTGATAAAACTTAGTCATCATAATGTCAAGGTCTTGCAGACGCACGTTCCGTAAGGCTAGAGTTTACCGTCCCCATAGTAAGGCAATTCTGCCTAGGAGTGTTCTACTGACGATTGGTATGTCTAGATAACCGCTTTTCGTGCTGCAAGATGACAACTTGTAGATGTAACGGCGTTTTCCCAAGTAGTAAATGAACAGTTTTCATGGAGCTTGAAGTTACTTGCTTTTTAATTTCCAAGAGTATCCTGTGCTGATCATATCGTTCTGCCATTAAAGACGACAATATGGAAGTCTGGTATGCCAGTCTATTGGGGGAGATATGTCAGAAGCCACGTCGCATGAGGCGGAACCAATTCAAAGCAATCATTTCAAAGTGATGGAAGAGACAGTACCTTTCATAATTTAATCAAAAAATCGCTTCCCTATGCTGGGATGCCGAAGGGTGGTTATAATCACTAAAGAGATACGAGACACACTGAAGTCTGCAGAGGATAGTTGGAAGACGCGTCATGGAAAGAGGATATGCTTAGCTGTTTGCGCGCATTTCGAGATAAACATTTGCTTTGTCTGAATAAAGGAAGTTGAGATGGTGAAATTTAATTAGTCACGCTCGTTTAACAAATTTTTTCGCGCATTTACCCTCTTCAATATCATTTTAGTCATGCAAATGTCAGTAGAAAATGTAAGTAGTAATGGCTATTTTGTTAGTTTTCAAGGGGTGTTTGGCGGAAAGAATACCTACTTAAAACCTAGTGGGCCGTAGGTTAATAACCGATTTCGTATTTTGTCGTTATCACACAATATTTGTACCCCGATTGGTTATTTTCTCGTAAATGTCCTTCTCATCTCTGTTGGTTGGTTTACACAGGTGCTGGGGGGACATAAATATTTTAGGCGCACGAGCACATTAACCATTTTGAGTAAATGCACTAACGTAGGCTGCTATAAAATTTACTAGTCGCTGCTGCGGTTTTTAATTATTGTTGCCCATAGTTAGCGGTAATTTAACGATTAATCAAAAACACAGTTCGTCTATTTTTAATGTTCACCCACGTTTTTACCATCATTTGACTGTGACCAGTTTAGGCTACTTTTGATGATTAAGGTGTTAGCGAATCCAAACGCGATAAAACTGTGCATTTATCACCTAGGAAAGTTTCCTTGTATTTACAGCAATCGTCCGTGAGTCACTCACAGACCAGACTGCCGTTTGATATGAGCCGTAAATTCCCGCTTTATGAAACTGTGTCTGCAATGTCCTGACGTTGGTTTGACTAGTTTTTTAAGCAGTCCATATAAGCAGCACATACGGTCGCCTTTGAGCCGAACAACGATGCGTGTTTCTTCTTTAGTGTCTCGTGACACGCATCCCACCGCCGACGCTAGGGAAAAATATGTTTCTCGGCTACTTCTCCATGTGGCTCGTCCACCGCTCGTGTGATCTGGGCCTGGGACTTACATTAAGTCCAGCGTTGAGACTTGAATGGCGGCCGGCTGACGCGTCGGCTCAGTTCACGCCTGGTGGGTCCAGAGTAGGGCTGCCAAGGCCCCTTCCTAACCTGACCTCTGGGACTCACACATGTGAGGGATGCGTGTGTACTTTGTGGGCACTCCCTTTCAGTCAATGACAGACCGATTACTTAGCGATTAGTCAGCACACCAAAGCTCTCGCTGTCTGACAAGCGTTGGCAGTTCTCGGGAATCGAGTTCCTTGCCGGTAGATGTGTCAGCGCTCGTGATGCATACGCAGGTCGTGAGCATTTCTACCCTGGTCAAATGTTTGTCGCGAACCAGGGGCGTTGTGGTTCGTCCAGATGCAGATTCGTCCCTGCCATCCGCCTGCGTCTCTATCACCTCCGGTCTTCTTGACTCAGTCCTGACTCCGGTCCCAGATGCAAGTTTACTTCCATTATAAACTTAGCCACGTGCAGTTCACCGTGCCTTCTACACCTTTCTGTGGAACATGCATAGAGCATAGTCGGGCACGATAGTCAAACTTTCAAGATAGATGTAAATCTAACAGCTTATCCGTGATCCGCCTCCATGTGTAACTATCTTGAAAAGACTAGTGGTCTCCAAAATTCGGAAATGTACTAGAAGGTGGGGTTGGGCTACCTTCTTCCATGCAAAGAATGCTTCAGTGATATTTGCTGGGATTGCTTCAGTCAAACTAACTGAACGTTTCCTCAAACTACTAGGGCTGTCGGCGGAATTCGTAAAAACTTGTCGATCCAATTTGCTAGACGTTGTTCGGGGCTACCGGATGGTTAATTCAATCGTAATTTAGCTGACTTTGAGTGAGAGGTGGGGCATAGACAATATGCATTTTCCATTTAAATGTTAGAATGCAAGATTTTCTGCTTAAACGAGCAACGGTCAAATGCAAAACAACGTAAATCTTCATAAAAAACCTTGGGCGAGGGGGAATTTATATTCGACTCATTGTGCATTTTATGCAAACTCTTCTATAGGAGAGCCCGGGAAAGTTGTAGGCATTCATTTCTATAAGAAAAGCGCTTCCTCATAAAGGAGCACGTCTTAATACAAAGTGCGAAGTTATTTTGTTAGCTGCATAAGGGAATTCCGCAATGACATCTGCTTAAATTACGTCACTTTAACATTTTAATACTTCCGCATGCTACCACGATTGCCAGTCAAATGCATGAAAACAAGTTTGTCCACTTCGTCAAACGTCGCTTTGAACTTTGAGCTGGCGTCAATGGAAGAGTCGGCACCAGCAAAACGAATTTTTCCACCAATTACTAGCAGACACGATTTTTTGCTTGGGCAAGCTGTTTACAATGCCTAAGAACAAAAAGTAGATGACTAACGCATAAAGTATTAACCGCAATTCTGGAATTCGTTCTTGATTTCAACCGATCACTCAGGTATCGTTGTAATATTAACCATCACGCAGCGTAATTCTAAAATATTCCGGTTACCCCGGGATGTGGGCATTTAAATGAAGTTCATTTCGACCGTCTGCAAAAATAATACTATGTAAAAGACGACTACATATTCAGTATCAATTTCGCTCACTGACTGTCAGTGCCATTATATGTCCAAATATATTTCATATAAAACATTCTTAAACATATCTATTCTTTAACTCATTTGGTAGAAATGTACGTTTACATAAAATTTTATACCTGAAGGTACGGTATTATTCGGTCTTAACTAAACCCATATGATTCCCAAATAATTTTGAATATGACCTATCCTGAAATGCTCGTTCATAATACATCATGACTCTGCATTCATTAATGCTGGCTGTAACGTTTACAGCATGGCTGGTATTCACTGTTTAATTTTATGAACCCAAAATAGTCGCCTTTACATAGCTTATTGAAATGTTTAATTTTTCATACCCGGAAAGTGTACAACTTATAGACTGAAAACTTAGAATGCAATTAGGACTGCAGGTCAGATTCAAAATTATTTGGAAATTTCAAATATTTTTCAAATCGAATTATACGGCTTCTTTAAGTACAAAGTTTAGAAAACACGTAAGTTTTTACAAAAAACGTAAGATGATGAATATGTTTTTGCGTGTTTGAATCAAATATACATGTATATAAAGGGACGTCGACAACTAATGTTAAAATTCAAATTAATTAGGAAGTCATTTTTGCAGAGCGTATTTTACGCCGACAAAAAATGGGAAGTTTGCAAAAGCCTGTTTTTTGCACCAAGCGTTGCTTTACTGGGAGATAACAGTCCTCCAAACTGAAGAGACTTATGTAATAAAACTTGCTACGCTTAACAATTGTTTTTGCTTTACATATACCGGGTGTAACAGTTTGTAAATGCAACCAATACAGATACAGATACAGACTTTTAACACCCATGCGGTTGTGTGCTACTTTGACGATAAAAAATGCTTCTAAAAGCACACTCATATTTTCCTGGTATTTTTGAGTACCGCAGAAGACTCCCTAACAATTGGTTTTCTTTTTTTACTTTTTGACAAGGTACTTATTGTGCGGTCTAGCTTCTGGTAAACTATAACTATGCAACAAACAAATGTAAAAAAAAACATTTAGAAATAGGCGGCAATACCGAAAACAATGCTCATATAAGTAACTACATGACATATGCCGCAGTTTTCGGGAAGTAGCAATTCCTTTTAAACGTATTAAACACTTTTCTTTATTTTTCCTTAGAAAAATTAATAAAATGGTTAGGAATTCGTTAGCAAAATAATTCATTAATTCGCATTTTAAAAAGGAACCATATTATAAGGTTTCCACTGAACAGATTTGAAATTCTTATTGTTACTTGTTACGGTATTTCCTTCGTTTCCTTTAAAATGTTCATTGTTAGAATGAGTTTCTCACGGTCGCATGCATACGAAGAACGCTTAAAAACTAACTGCCTCGGAAAATGCCTCATATTAGTAATCCTTTTAGGCTTTTGATAGACACCGACTTCGGCACTTGTCTTTTGGGGCAATTGATTACGAACAGTTAAAGCTTAAAATATTTACTAAGTTGGCAAGACTGCCCCGTGACTCAACTGACGTTTTGAAACTGATACGCAAACATCGTTTGCTAAACCGTGCGGCATGTTCTATATAACACTATATGTTTGGGGCTTTTTACCTTATGTGTGGATCAAGAGGACACTTTGACATTCTTACCGTGCTTGCCTAACTGTTTTAATACTCAAGTTTTAGGCTTTAAAAACAGTTTTGGTCATACTGACAGGGAGTTTAACCTTGTCCGCACTGTCAAATTCCTTGAGCAGGTTGTTGTTTTTTTAGCGCGCATAGTATAATATTCGTTTTCATTTTTTTACTTAACTAAGAGACTCGCATTAGTAATTCGATGATTAAGTGAGCGCATGATCACAAGATTTAAATGTTTTTGAGATATTTCTTTAGGCTATTTCGCCACGAACAAAATGGTGGTCCAGCATTCTTAATATCTGCTTGCTAAAAAGTGGACCAATAACAGTCTCCTTGTGAATCACTGATAAACTATCTACAGAATAAATGCTAACAGTTTATAAAAGCATATAAATGATCGCAGTTAGTGTTTTTTGCTGTGAAATTTTTCTTTTCTAAACTAACTATTCTGCGGATTCGTATTTGTGCATTTGGGGTTTGGTCACAGTTCCCGTTGTAGTCGTGGCAGATGGCCTTATGGTACAACTGTTTTCAAAAGCTCTCTTCAAAAATGCCGAAAACTGCGTAAAAGCAGACACGGTTTATTAGTTGTCCTGGTATGAGTTAGCGAATCATTGTTAGCGCACTTCCTTTATCGAAATATGCGGCGATTTCAGCGCAGGTAGATATGTGGAAGGAATGACTTGCAACTCTGAAATATAAACGAATTTGTAAAGTGCATTAATGTAACTCGTCGTTTCCCCGCCTTTATGCTTCGGGTATGGGTGTGCTAATCAAATGCAAGTACGGCAGGATCGTATAGCGTCGGTGTTATAAAGGTCTGTGGAGGCGCTTTTCTGCCCGTGAATGCCAGTGGTTATCCGCGTTCTGACATGTATTAGTAGTCTCAAAAGGATATTATAGTCCTGCGATGTTCGTTCGGCCAGCCCATGTTAGGCCGTCGCGGAAAGTCCAAGCAGTGCTTGAATGTAGGTCTGAAACCGCTGATATAGCCTGAAGGCGTTTGAGTCCGCTGTTTGTTCTAGGTTGCGGATGTTTTCGGGTACCATCTCCCGATTGTTATCTAGTCTTGTTTTGCTGTTTTGGTAAGTGATTATGACACTGCTTAAAAGAAACCTTGGTAAATATGCAAATCTATTGCAACGTCGCGTACCCAACTTTGTTCCACCTAGTAAATCCCAATTTCTTGTGCATACTTTTGTTAATTACTTAAGTAAGCATAATTACGTATAGGTTCGAGAGTTCATGAATGGATATTCCTATAATTTTGTCTTTTAAATCGAGCCTCGAAAAAAGCTTTTCAATGAAGAGTTGACTCCCAGTTCATGCATTTGTTCTTTCGGAAATTAGACATAGCAAAATGAGTATTGAGGATTAAATACCCCACAGAAAACGGAATTACCAGGTAACCCACCGGCGAGCCGACATCCAAACATTTGTCTCGTGCAATCGCAAACCACATAAGACGCATGTATGGGCTTTTAGGTAGTACATGTGTTGGCAGTATTGCGAACTACGTAGCATTTGTATACTACAGACTACATATTCGCAGCTTATGGATGGTATATGCTTATTCCGCCAATACTACTGAATTTCAGCTCGAATGTATGTGTATACACTTGCATATTAAACCTGAAAATCTTCGTCCCGTAGAATTCAAACCATCTACGTGGCCCTATCTCCTCGAAAGCAAAACAAAACACCCTTGTTAAAAAACCCCCTTGATAGCCATAAGCTAACTCAATTTGGGGTACTTGCTTGTCGATAGCGTCTAACTGGCATTCATCGAAACGTTTAACAGAGTAGCAGGTGGGTGGTTTTTATGGCAGTTGAAAGTACTCAGGGTTTGGTTGTCAGTAGCACAGGGTCCATAAATAAGTCTTGGAGGTTACAATGATGCGCTCGGCGACGCAGCAAAAATCTAAGGGAAAAACTGGAACCGCATTTTTTTAGAAACCTTAGTTGCTGACAGGAGAATTTCACCATCCTGTAAATTAATCGCATCACTCACAATTGAGACGCAATCACTTCGCGCGCCTGTTAAACTCTTTTTGCTTCGACGTCAATATTAATTAAAGAATGCTATGCGGCTGGAGAGTTTTAATCCCAATTTTTCAAGATACTTTTCGCGCTAGAAGTGGTAGAATAAAAGGAATCATTTGTTTTGCACATACGTAAATTATTTACGGCTCCGTAATCTATTGTATTGAATCCGCACATCTACAACCCCAGACTGTTAAATCATATGCACATATCGACTCAGAGCCAAAATGGTACGTGACAAGATAGCCGAATCATTCGATATAATCCGTTTTCCGCCACGATTCCTCCATGTGTATCGAAGCGTTGCAACGACTGACTCTTAAAAACCTACAATATTTATGCAACTGCAGACGTCTTACTCATACTAGATTGTCATCTGTAGGCAAATATTTTCCTTTTACAACAGTTAAACTGAATTTTAAAGGGAATCTCATGCGTTAGCTTATGTACATTCGGTTTCCCAGTAGAAAATAGACGCTTTGGTTCTTCCCACCGTCAAAAAGCCGGCTGCGCTAGGTTTGTGATACGCCTGTCATCGCCGAACGAAACCAGTTGAATCTGTCTCATGTAAATCGTAATTCGTATTTCAAATAATATTTCGATGCGCATCCCTTGGTCCTGTTTGTTCTTCTCAGTTAAATGCTGATGGATGAATTCACATCAGTTTATTAATAAAAGGTATGATTGAGGTCATCGTGCATGTTGAAATAAGCCACCCTGTCTCTCACAAACTCAGTTCAGAATACAGCGCTCTTCATCAAACCTAAACACACTTGTCTGAAAAAGAAGGTTTCCAAAAGGAAGCAAAACACCTCTTTAAACGTTTTTCTTAAAATAGGCACTAGCATGACTTTTAAAATCCATGTCAGAGGCAACATTAATTATAGGAGAAAGGTATTTCTAGTGTTAGGGCCCTCTAGCCACCAAAACAATCGCCTGACGAACTCTCCCATTCGTGGAAAATATTTTGGGCTAGTTGACAGACAGCCAGATAGCATCAGACACGCGTTAAATATCAACGGGTAAGTATCTTATACACGTTCTTAAGTCAGACTCGGCTATTTCGATTAAAGAGGCGTTGCCTGCAAAATCGCATGCGCCAGCTGTGATGCCGTCTACTGCAACCAGACTGGGGAATCTATCTTAACATGAACGTCAGCTAACGGCGTGGAACCGAGATCAAATAAACCAACTGGACGTCCATACACTGGAGACTGGGTATAAATCTGTATGGAATAAAACCCGCATTGTTGGCGTTAAGCTAGAAAGAAAATTGCGTGAATTCTTAGGGACACATTGATCTAGATGAACATGCAGTTTTTTCAAGGTCAAGCAGAAACGGACACATCGCATGCCGACCGAACGGCTGCATGCAGTGTGCGCCAGTTGGCCTAAAATTTAACCAACGGCCGCATTCGTTGCCAGGCCTCTTTTGATGTTAACTGCTTTGGGTACACTTTACATTCTTCTAACGAACGAATCAGGCACCGTTTACGGAAATTTACAAAACGTCATTCCTTAAGTACTTTGTGACTGTAACGTATACATAGGCTCGTCATCAATTATAAGGTGCACATCTAAACCAGGCCGAAAGTACCTGATTTTTGAACCTGGGTGGCAGATATAAACTTTCCATCATTTCATAAAAGGCACATATGCTGTAGCCTTAAAACACAAAATATAAATTTCTATAATAGTATCTTCTAAAGATATATCCTGTTTGCGAGATATAAATGCGCATATACGTTGCTCTGGAACCATATTTGTTTTAGCTAGATATTTGGTGACAAATGAACAGGGTAAAAATATATATCTCAGGTCCCAGGGCTTCATGTGACTGATTGACGAAGTCACAGGAAATACGCCATTTTCCCACCTTTTTAAATTTATGTTGCGCATGAAAATACGCCTAAAAATTAAAAGTTGGGAGTTAGAATTTAATTTGACGACAGTTACGTGTCTGAACTAAATATGAAACTGCATTACTTCTTAGGTAGTTCGGATTTGAGAGTTCATGTTAGCAAAATCAACGAGAAAATCGATAATTAAAGGACCAAAGGGAGTTCTCCCAAAATGCATTACCGTGGCAGAAAATAATTTTACGACAAAACTCGTGGGCCAAAGAAGGTCTATAATAACTCATGTAACATATTTTCAATTTGAAATCGACATTACTATTCGTGGGAAGAATTTTTTATCCGCCTCGGTTAGTTTATTATTCTTGGTTAATTGCAAAGTTTAACAATCGTGACCCACGATGTCCACCATGTGCAAGGTGAGAACGGAGACTATAACTTGCGCGTGAATTAATTAGAAGTGATAATAGACACGGCATCTGTCTGCTCCCTCCCCCTCTGCTTTGACGCGGTGTCAAGATGATCGGAGGCGGGGGAGGTTACAGGTAGCTGGTTCGGGAAAAAGTCCGCACCTAGGCTTACCACGACGCCTACTGTTCCACAGCATCCACTGGCCAGGATTTTACACAAACACGAAAGAGGAGTCGGCCTGAATCCTATTGGCTATGACATAAATCTGCGCCTGGGAGTGTCACCATATCGCAAAGTTTAGACTTTTATGCGTGAGCATTCTAAATACGAAACTGATTTGGAATCTAGTCCCTGTGTTGGTTAACCTAACGCACTTAACTTGTGGCCCATTTGAGTGGTTATGCATCATGCCCAACCACAGAATATTTTTAAATTTTCACTTCTACGGGCCTATAAACTTCCTTAATATAAGGGTATTCTTCCCACACCCATGTTTGGCTGAGTAGAAGAACCAAATGATCCATTTGCATATAAGGCACCTTTTTTTGTAGATGCGTGTCCATTCACGTACACACCATCGAGGGCAATAACGGGCACATAGTGAAATCAGTTATCAAAGCGCAAGGTTATTATGTACCTTCATATTTGTAAAAAACCGTAATTCTTGCAGTCGCTAAAGCCGTTACTAATTGGCGCGGGGCAATGTCTTTTATTGACAAATTTTATGTCATGACTATTGTACTCATAGGAGATCGATTAAACGTCTCTAAGGATGCATTTGTGTACTGCGCTGAAAATACGGGTGAAATAGATTTTTAGCCTACGGATAAAGTATTACTACTGCTCGCCGACTTCAGGAAACCGACAACTCAACTAGATCGGAAGACGGTGCTTCATGTAGACTCAGTAGTGCGAGTGAATTTTAACGCTTATGCATATGTATATACATATAGTCCTGAAAATTCTAATCAGTTGGACAACCTAATCGCAGTGTCGAATTATTGCCATCATCCTCGTCGTCACTATCATCATTATCATGACAGTCGCCCCCCATGATCGGAACAAATCTGGTGATTATTTTCAATAACCTTTCATGCTTATGTCATCTACGTAGTTACTTTGACAGCTTATGTCACACACAAACTCTTCCTGGAGGTTTAAGAAGTTTGACAGACCGGAATGGTAAATAGTCAATAAAGATAAAATGACCTTACTCTTGCATATCCTATGCTGACTCATGGCCAAGGAAGTATAGATGGTCACGCGGGAATCGTACAGGCGAACACTGTTCCCAACGCCAAGGTCGGTGGGTCAGATGATAGTGTAATCATTACACCAGCATCCGACACCCGTGATGAAATTGCAGCGATTACCGATGCGAATGTCGACCATCAAACAGTCATAAAAGCAAGTGAAACAATCTCCGATGAGGGATGGTGAGGAAAGTTGTGAATTGTCCTTGGCATGCGTAGCATGGCGACTGTATCCTATAAATACTGCAGCGACCGTGTCCACTTCTTCAGAATAAAGTGCCGTGTCAGCTCATCACACTCCAAATCCATCCCCGAGGAAATATCCGCAATTAGTCAATAAAACCCACCCAACTTGAGTCCAGGGCGTCGGCGTTAGTCATGCCCTTCGACCAGCATCTCAATAACACAGACTTTTATGGAAGAATTTTTAAGTAAGGGATTTCGCTGAACGATGTTTATCTTCTTGCTCCGTACTGCTGAAATAAGTGTAATTGCCTTTTGTTGAATATTTGGTAGGTTATTGTGTTAGTGATATGTTGATTACAGTAAACATACAAATTTTTTAAATTAATTAACAGTTAGTCGAAAGCCTCGCATAAGACTGGCGTGACGTATAGTCAGGTATAATGTTAAATCGAGCATTTGACTGGTAATTTGAAATGTTTTTTTTCTTCTCAGCTATGGCAGATACGTCTGTCATTTACCAAAACTACTCGGAAAGTGGGTAGTGATCGGGTGATGGCCTAGTATACCTATTTAAATGAGTTTTAAGCCGACACCATTACTTAGGTTTGGTGTTTCATTGTGCAAGGATGGGTCGTGTGTTGCAGACGACCTGGTTCATTATCTACAATCGCCTTAACTCAGAAAGTTTAGAAGCGATCGTTAAAGACACTAAATGTCTATTTTTGTAAGTGTCCGGCTTAATTTTGGTTACTATATGTCAATGCATCGGACTATTTCCGCCCGGAAAACGAATTTACCTATTATCTATACTTATTTTGCCATTCCTCTATGCACGCATAGGCCCCGCCTCTAAAACCCCCGCTACCACCTTTCCCGTAGAACAGGAACATTTTGTGTGTGTTTGGGGCCCTTAACCTGATCGTTGTCGGAAAGTGCATCTTCTTGATAACATTTCGTCAAAATTTCCACCGACAGTGGTCATTTAACTCCGCGCGCGATGTGTTTATCGCATGTTAGGACATCTGATGGGGGCACTATCGATTACTTGCAAACTGCTAATTCAAATGCACATATCATGAATGCTGGAACCGGACAATCGTCTGAAGCAAAGAAAACTGTATCCGGAACGTTACGGCGTCACGATACTCTATCATGCCGTTTCGTCAGTAATTTGCAGTTGGATTCATTGACTGTGATGTAAGGCGTGCGAACCATTCAACGCACTTTCTCCCTCCCTCTCAACTGGACGCAATATCAAAACATATTCGAAGGGAAGCGGCGAGAGTACATGTGGTTGGCGCGGCCGCACCCGCGCTTAGGCGTACCACCACATCCCCTGGTCAACAGCATACATTTGACCAGAATTTTAACCAACAACAACAGCACATCAGTGGGTCAAAGACCTAGAGGATGGCCGGGCAGACACGCTCACGACCTGTGTATCCAGGGTGAGTGCAAACGCATCTACCGGCGGAAAAGCAGATGCCAGAAAACTGCCAGCAACCCGAAAAACAGTTGAAACTGTTCGTGCACTATACTGACTTAAGCAGTATTTTCTGGCAGAAACCCTGACAGCTACCAGAATGACTCACGAAACATGTACACGCTCGGAATGCAAATTGGCGTATGCAATTTTTCATAATGCCTGTTAGCTTAGGGGTGTTCACAGGGTTTCTTCCGGCTGACCTCTTCAGAATGCGCAGGGAGTAAACATAATCCCTTTTCAAGTTGTCATAGTAACCTTTTTCCTGGCGATAACAACTGGTTTAAATTGTGTCGCTTAAATATAAGCCAGGTTCGTTTATGACTTTACTAGGTCGGCCAGTCGCAGACGCAAAGCCCGGAGTAACAAGAGTCTGCCGATCTGCTTCGGAAAATTCGACGACATGGACTGCCCCTTCCAATGTAAACCTCCTCGGCAAGAAAGCAGGTGACCATCACTGTGACCGGTCTTTTCCGCATAAAGGTCTACAAAATCCCCAAACTTTCGAGTTTTTTTCCATTTGGAACCGACTGTAAAACTGGAGCAGAGACAAAGAGGAAATAGGTCAAATCTGTGTTCATGAACAAGCTTGCAGCTTTTGTAAGCAAATACGTTGCTGCATTATGGAATGCAGCTCTTCCTTTTTGACCCTCCATGTGTTTGGTTATGTTTCAAAGTCACATTTCTATCCGCCTAATAATTGCTGCTTCCAAAAATGTTTACCATAATTTGGGCAGCAACACTCCTTCCCTTGAAATATGGCATGTCTAAAACTTCGATATCAACTCTGTGTGTTAAAGAACTGGTCATTTTATATTATCTGAGCAATATTTTCGGAATAAAATCTACCTGACGCGCTTTCCTGGATGGCAGGTGACAGTTCGGCTGTCCACAGCGGCAGGTGTGAGGTAGAGCTTAGCGAGTGAACTATGATATAATCAGACAGCCCAACGCAGAATCTACCACACTGTCTAAACTCATCCACCAGGTTTCAATTACAACACGATAAGTACCCCGTCTGTGCAAGTCACTAACGACCCGAACTCCACTACATGCACCAGAATACTGCAAGGTGCTTTGGATAGCTTTGTAACCAGGCTCACAGACATACAAAAGGCCCTATATGTCCGATCAGTTGGCAGTCCTCCGATCCACGACGCATCAGGCATCGTTATACGCCGAAGTGTGCCAGACTTATTTCAGTGCCGATTTGTCGTGGCCTCACTCGCCTCTTTACCACTCCTCAGCTGACCGTCCGAGCCTGTCAGACAGCTGGCGTCCTGAAGGGTCGCATGTGACCAAACAGGCCAATTTGGCGTCTGCGCATACAAAGAGGTTTTACTGCCTTGTTCGCCGCCTCGTCTGGGAGACTACAAAAGTGCAACCGTGGTAGAGCTGGGTTGACCCTGTGACTTCACCGTCGGCCGTTTTTTGGCCTCCAGAGGACAAGCATGTTGTGGTTTCTTATGACCTTTCTGGCAGGGGATTAGATCGGAGCCCATATGAATGCAAGGGATCTAAACAGTCAGGTTCGCCATGTTCGTTATCATACATTTCATTGCACTATCTTTGCAGTTACTTACGGAAATTTAATACCAGTTTTTTTATAGATGTTTGCATTAATTAGACGTATTTTTGCATTTTAAGCCAAAAACATGGTAGTACTACCGGACACTCCTTTTACGCGGATAGAGCACATACGGAAAGAGTGCAGACTGCGTTAACAGAAAACATAATGTTGAATATGCTTCTAAGGGACAAAATTTTTTCATTAATAAAACACAATGCCGGTCGACAGCCGAACAACACGCCCAAATCCTTATTATTTAAGCACGCCATACTGTGAATGATTAGCGATGGCTCGAGTAATTCAGTCCTATCGCAAGGAAGTTGTTGAAATTAAAGGGTTTTGGAGTATTACACTTTTAAGGAAACCAAATGATGTCTGAACATCACTTTATCTGTCTATACCAGCCTTAACTGTCTCTTTGTCTGCCGACAGAAGGCTCCTTAATGTTCATATTATATTACGGTCGATCTTGACCGTATCGCTTATTCTTAGAACAGCATTAACAAATCTCTATATGTGCAAACTTATGAGCATCTCAGAAGTTTACTAATCACAAGTCCTTTTATATCCACAAATTTCTCGATTTAGTTTACAAAACAGAAGGTATTTCAGATTGCTTTTTTTAAAGTCTTTGGAAAGCTGCTGATGAACTTGCACCGCATTGAAATTCAGAGACTAAACCGTGTTACAAACTAACGAGCGATGGACATTGGCAAAAACAACTTTAAATCCGTTAAGTTAGCTTATTAGGAGGAAAAGACCGAGTGCATTTTAGGCCTGTGCCTATTTTGGAAGAAATGTGAGCCTGATTCGCTGTCTTTGATTTATTACTTCCACATGCACACAATATACTGGCCACAAGAATCCAGTAACAGCACCTCGCAATTCACAGCCTTCAGTGCCACCATCATGAACTGATCACACCTATGCCACGTGACTGAACATTTCTGTCATCGATGGACGTTAAGAACGCCAGTAATGCAGCTGTGGCGAATCTTCCGAAGAGTAGTTTCCATTCCATTTGTATTTGGAGGAATCAGGCTCTTGGGGTTGAAGGTGTAGATAAAGGGTGCAACAATAAATTAACCACATAAGTACAGTGAGTGACCTATCTCATGAAATGTTGACTGAAATTCTAAAATGCGTTTTCGATTAGGAAGGAGTACTTGATTGCGGTTGTAATACTGATTATCTTGTGGCATACTCTTATAACATTTCGAACTTGGCAGGATGTCGGCTCTTAAATGCACTTCTTTTAAATCTCCTGCAGAAGGCCTGCTCGGTAAAAAAACGGCTACTTAAGTAGACTGCATTTTTCGCATTGATTTTTGATGGTCTTGGAAATTTAAATATATTTTATAGAAACCATAAACAAAAATATGCATTCTTTTAGCCAAACAATAGAGAATTACGTCTTCTTTATATTTTTACTTAAGGAAGGAGTATAATGAGGTTTAAAAAAGTTTCTAATTATGAGACTTTTTATGACCGCGAAATGTCCATTCACATAGCATCCTACCTGGCCGTTTACCACTGCTCCTCATGGAATGTACAACATGGTCCGAATCCATTGCAAAATTCTATGAACTCTGTATGATATCTCTTTAATGACATAGAAAAATATGTGATTTTCTCTACGCGGAACGAATGCACCTTGTAGAGTGAAATCACTAATGCAACGAATGACCAGGCTCCAAATTATTCGGCCATTAGAAAACTTGTTTAAAACTTAATTATACTTCTTCCTAAAGTCTAAAATATGAAGAAGACGTGATTTTCTATTGAGTGACTAAAAGAAAACATATTTTTGCTTGTGGTTTCTATAAAATATATTTGAATTTCTAAGACCATCAAAAATCAATTGGAAAAACGCATGCTCCTTAAGTAGTCATTTTTTACCGAGCAGGCCTTCTACAAGAGATTAAAAAGAAGTGCATTTAAGAGCCGACATCGTACCGAGTCCGAAATGTTATAAGAGTATGCCACAAGATAACCAGTATTGTAACCGCAACCAAGTACTCCTTCCTAATCGAAAATGCATTTCAGAATTTTAGCCAACATTTCATAAGATCGGTCACTCACTGTAGCACAGCCTCGGTAATATTCTTGGATCCGTCGTTAACCACGTAAAGAAAGTTAAACCTTCAGGGGGCCATTTTCGGACGTCACAAACACCAATAAGGCCTGTTAACGGCTGAATTCAGTGACATAAAGCACAACATTGTGTTTTGCCTTTTGTAAAAAGAAACACACATTTCTTTGAATAGCGATATGTTTTATAGTGTGCGTGCTGTTGGCAAAGAGAGCTTACTTGCCAAATGTTTAATCACGAACCTAAAACCTTGTCAGAAGTGGAGTTCACAAAAATTCATAAACTCAAAAAACTAGTTCGTGTCATTTGGAGGTAACAGTGAAATTAAAACTCCGTCCGAAGTGTTTAGCCGTTACTTTTCAAACCCACGACACCAAACCCTCCCCAGATAAATGAAAGGGGTTGTCATGCTGGACCAAGTGGAACGACAGAACAGACAAAAGAGACAATCGGTGTGCTAGAAGGGTAAGCAAATAATTGCGGCTGGTTTTGGGACAGCCCCTATGTCGCCGGAAATGGGTGAATAGCTATTCAGCGGGACTACATACGGCTGGATTAGCCATCATCCATGCGGAATGCGGGTAAGGACCGGTGCGAAATAGCGCCACTAATTTGCTTGAGAGCACTTGGGCCGTCACGGTATTTCTGGTGCCTAAAACACCTAAATTTAACAAGTTATTTTTGCATTATATCTCCTACCTTTTAAATGTGACAAGATATAATTTGACAAACATTTATGTTTCTTCTAATTCAACATGCTCTCAGCAGTTCGCTTTGTTTGGCAATTATTTTTGTCAAACTACGTTTTGTCAAAGCGTTTGAATGTCTGAAAGACTTAGTATGCGTGGTACTCTAATGTTTTCGTGTAACGCAAATATTAGCAGAACCAATGTAAAAGTCAAATGTGATTATATAGCTTCACCTGAGGTAAAAAAAACCCAGCCACCTGTAATACGGGACCAATTGTAACAGGATATTTCGCATGTGGGGCCGGGAAACGCACAGGCGAAGGGGGCAAGTAGTTGTATGCGAATGCGCGGTTGTAATTTGTGTGGTTTATAAGTAGTTGCCTTAATCCATAACCCTAACCCTAACCCCTAACACTTAACCCCACCCCCTCGCCTCAACCACAAAAGAATTGTATCTATCAGGCGGGACTGCATAACCACAATTTATCAGTGTAGATTCTGAAGGTCAGGGGTTTTGAAATCTATTGATTTTTCAAGCGGTATGTTGCCTTAAAAGTCCGCGAGTGCACAGTCGACCCGAGTTTATTTTTGACCACAAAACGACGCGTGCAAATCCGAGCTCCCTAATGAACAACCTCCTCCAGCACCTAAAGGACGGCATTTCCAGCATCGACGACATCATCTCCCTCTATGAGTCCGAGGATAGTGAACAAAATAACAACTTCTTCCTTTGCAAACGACAGAAAGCAAAACAACCAGCTGAGGTGCCTAATGCAGATTCGCAATCGGAGTCAGAAAGCTCAGATTCCGAACCCCCAAACAGCCGCAGACTGAGTACTAATGAACCAATGCAGCCCAGAGGCAGTCAAAATGTGGAAACCCAAAACAGGAATGCGCCACAACAACGACTAAGTGTAAACCCGCAGCAGGATAAAGTCGCACAGTCAGAGGAAAAAAGTCCTCCAAGGCTCAAAGCCACTGGCTTTGGAGATGAGGAAATCACACCGCAACCACGGAAGCCGGCAAAGAAGCAGTGCCACTGTGGAAGGCAGTTGAGACGCAAAACGGTCTCCGAAATCTGCCAGCTAACGGCCATCAATGCCCAACTGGGAGAAAAGTTCGCCCAGTTACGCACGGAGTACGTCAAACTGACGGCTGACTACTCGCGACTGCAGTATCGCCATGATTTGCTTAAGGTTGCGGCGCTTAAAGGAAGACAGGTTAGTTGAATATGCTATCTTTAAAAGTCGACGTTGGCTATGCTGTTCATGTCGATTAAAACCTGTGCGAGTTTGGCGGTGTGGACCTAAGGTAGGCAATTCCTGAATGTTGGAATAAATGAGACAAACTTACGGACGGTACTGAAAGGAGGGAATTCTCGATATAGGCCAATTATCAATTAGGAGACCAGTGTATGTCATAATTACCATCGTGCCAATTCCTCGAGACTGCCTTAGATGTTAGAAATTTCGGCTTG
The DNA here is from genome assembly GCA_902702965.1 of Spirometra erinaceieuropaei. Taxonomy (NCBI): domain Eukaryota; kingdom Metazoa; phylum Platyhelminthes; class Cestoda; order Diphyllobothriidea; family Diphyllobothriidae; genus Spirometra; species Spirometra erinaceieuropaei. The sequence continues at coordinate 840 of CACRXP010000455.1, read as the reverse complement.
GTTTACAGCACGTCCGCTAGAGAGTACACGGCTGGTCGTGTTAGTCGCTAATTACAAAAACAAATTTAACAACTGTGCTTACACAGCAGATGCTACCCAGCTAGCGTCAGTTGCTTAATGCTTGTCCATTTTCCTGGGCTTTGTATATGTACAAGTCAGCCATTGCAACGATGTTATCGTAAGTTTTGCAAAACATCGTCTTAAAGTGCAAAGCAGTCCTGGGTGTGGTCGAACTCCTTTCGACCTCTGCTGTTGCGATCCGCAATGCTTAAATGTAAACCAGCTTGCCTGCTTTCAATGGAGCCATGGAATATAATATGCATTTTGTTATGTCCCTCATAGAATCGAGTAGCACCCAAATTTCAAAACAGTTATGATAGTCAACATTCCCAAAGAAACCGATGACTAATCTGATCTTTTAAAACTCACAAATATGCAAATATAAAGTAACATAGTTTGTAAGTATGTCCCAAAAATTTAAAAGAAAATATGTTAAGTCCATAGATGCGCAAAGTGCAAAAGTGCAAAATTTCGTATCTACTCTGTTCGTCATCGATCAAAAAATCCGATTGTAACATTTGATTCATAATCAGTGCTTTGACGAAATGTAAACACAACATACAGTAGGTGGGTCGACTCCCGAAATGTCAACCGAAATTCCGAAATGCGTTTTCGTTCCGAAAAGATTACTCAAACAAGCTTGTAAAACTAATCATCCTTTAGCATAAGTCTATACTAATCCAATTACATCAGGATGTCGGCTTTCGAATAAAATTCTTTGCGGTTGCATCAAAGAGCCATCCCCTGTAAAAAAAATCACTACTTAACTAGCATGCACGT
>CACRXP010000454.1:474276-531792 GCA_902702965.1 Spirometra erinaceieuropaei | reverse complement strand
TCTGTCGTCGATGGATCGGGACTGTAAATGCTTGTTATTTGTTGTATTTCAAAAGGGATAGATTCTCCTAATTTTCTGCACGGTATGTGCTTTAGAATCCACACAACATAACAAGTTGTTTTTTCTTATGTTCGTGTCGAGAAGAGTCCTCCTGCTCTTCGAAACTAATTTGTGGACTGTGGACTCTTTTCTGTCGTTGTCTTTTTCGTTTAAAAAGATAATAAAAACCGTCATCTCAGGCGTTGAAATCACACAGTACTAATCGAGAACTTTAACGAAGAAGAAATATGCTGTAGGCAAGAATATAATAAAAGCTTGTACTCAGCTCCTTAAAAACGATATGATTTCTAACTTTAAGTAAAAATTAAATTTTTTTAACTGAAATTTGATTACGAATTTGACTACCCCAAGTGAAATTTTCGCAGTCATCTTTACTCAGTCCTTCAGTTTTGCCACAGACAGGAAGCGTATGCAAGTGTGCCTGTTAACTATTTTTCCTGCCGAGTAAAGATTGTGTGCTCTGTGATCTCTTTCTACTTATGTACCAGCTAAGCTGCGTTTATGACAGTTGTGTAAATCTCCTTCACACTCCTCAATCAATTCTGCAGAAATTACCAGAGTTTCTTCCTTTGACAGGTATTATGAACATTTGCAGTCAACAGAGAACACTGGGGTTTTTCGCGCTATTAGTCATCTACAGTAGTGGTTTTGCGGTTGCGTTCCTCAGAAAACATTTTTTTAAATTTGGGAAATATGCCCAATATAGCGCACCCTTTATCGACTCGAATTTATTATATAGAGGGAAGAGTTAATCTATACGACAAGGGAGAAGCATTTAAGTGCTCGTTAACGTTCCTTTGACATTCAGACAACGTTATCAGCCTTCCTTTTAACACGGGCATTTTCTGACAGTAATTTGTTGACATTGCGACGTGCAGATGTACAGATTTAAAATATAATTTGATACGGCCTCTATCCACGTTAACGTAATCCATCTTCATCTAGAAGGACAGTAGCCTACAAAGACCGTTTATTGATGCAAAAGTAAGATGAGTATTGGTTTGCAGGCACGTTTAAGAAGATAACTGTTTTTCACCTTTACTGTACATATGCAGAAAAATAGGAACGGGAGCCGAAAAGTGAAGTAATGAATGTTTTCCTTCTTGGAGAACTTATTGAAAATCATCTTATATTTTGTTGGTAGTCTATTATTCAATTTATATGTGAAACGGAGGGAGTATGTATTTTAAGCTGATATAATGAAAAAAGGAGGTTCCATTAAACGAAATCAAATTGTACTTGTAAACTTTCAAGTTGTGACAGAAGTGCTTGGGCGAGTTGACGTCAAGAGATAATCAAAGCCTGGCAATCTGACGCCAACGATAGTAACCGTAGTATCGGCCTGCCAGCGCTATACGAAGCTGTCGGACAGCACTTGAGGACGATGTGAGGACCAGTCTGAAGAGAGGTTGATAAAGATATCACAAACGGGTCAAAAAGGCTTACTTAAAATCTGTAATTTTGATCATTTCTGTTTCCAAAGGTTGTTAGGCACAAGTTTGAAGCACATATTGTCTGGCCTTCTATCTCAAGACTTAGTGTCGGTGTTCATTAATGTAGATATGTATGGAGAACAAAGGTATTATGCATTCTTGGCCGATAGGATGAAAATAAGAGGAACTTCCCCGGAAAAAGCTGGATAATTACGCTTGACTGAAACCCACCAGTTTCGATCCTAAGAGGCCCCCCCTATCACGCATGCGTATGGCCGCCTAAAGATGCACAGTTGAGGATTAAACGGCCTCTCGGAATAAATTAACTAAAATCTTGCCAAAAGTTTGTACAGACATCCAAAACACCTAACTAAAGCACGCAGTTTAGCGTTAAGAACTCGCGCATTCCTTCATAGAACCCATGGTCTGAAAATCATTGCTAACTTTCGGTGACCAAAGAACGCAAGTTCGAATCTCACGTCCTGCAAATCATGTGATTGAGTGCGATTGGCTGACGACAGCTAAGAAGCCAACAATGGCCATCGGGTTCTCCTTTGTCTTTGTAAGTACACCTATATATTAACTTGTCGCCATACGTCTGCCACCGTGACCGTAGGCTGAATCCCAAGACACAACAGGACGAACGTGTAATAGTATAAATGAACGCACCTCCACCTCAATGTGTAAAGTGAAAAGACACTCACCGATCGGGTTATTAGAGATGCTCGTCCGTCGCTAAATCGTTAGACTACTTAACGCCAAGTGACCAATGACCAGGAGTCCGAATCCATATCCGGCAAACCTGGGGCTGCGTGTTGATTACTGTCGTCCAATATGTCAGAAATGGCTATCCCCGTCTACCTTGTTTTTTTAGAAAGTCTCGTTCTGCCCATACCATTAGCCGCTGCATGGCTGCCTGCGGTTATCTTGATCTAGTCACAAAGTACAACGGAGCGAGCGTGTCCCGTAACTAGATCGACAAATGCACTCCTAAAATACGTACATATATAAGTGAGTACCGACAAAGACGAGGGAGACCGGAACGGCAATTTCTGGCGTACTAACCGTCATCAGTCAGCCCTGCCCAACCTTAAGTGTGAATCACCTGAGACTGGCTACTACTTTTTGATGAGGAATAATAAACCAGAGATGGCCATCCTGATCTTCCTATTAGACACTGTGGGAATGCCTACGGGGACTTTAGTTTTAGTCCCAAGGCACAATTGGATGAGCATGTTCCGTAACCCGATCGGTGAGCGCCCATCTACCATTATACGTATATATATTGCTAATAGAAGTGAAGATTCGAGTCATCGGACATAAATGGGAGGAAGAGGCGATCACGAAAACCATGGTTGTATTGTCCTGACGTTTCAATAGCAGAAAAGCTTTCATCGTCGGAGGTGAGTATCGTGCGGCTATGTTTCCCTTGATCGCCTCCTCCACTCATCCATATATATATAACGGTGGAGGGGCGCTCACCGACCGTTCTTACGGAACTCACTCGTTCCGTTATATATATTTATATATTGGAACGCAGGCATCCCAAAACATATAATTTAAAAGTAAATATCTTCTTTGGGAAAAGGAGAAAACCTTATTGAGTAAATTTTCGACGTCGGATCCCTGTGTTGTCGTCAAACTCGAGTAAATGTGCAGAAAACAATTAAAATTTCAAACGTGCTACAAAATCAATACTCATTTGCTGCTTCCGCCAGTAAGCGGCCGTCATGTGCGTCAGTCCGTATTGATCGGCTTTCGTCTCTTCCACTTTTCTCCGAGATTTTTGTACGTGGCATATAACTCGATATGCTTGTTGATGCATGAATAATCGGAGTGCATGGCTTCAAGAAACTCTCGGCCTTTTTAGATGGGCAAACTCCGACGATGCGAGTTTTGTCCCATGCGAAAGTGTGCCCAGTATCAAGAGTGTGCATGGTCATTTGAGACAAGTGGTCTTGCCTCTTAATTGCTAGCTGATGTTCTCGGATGCGTGCAGAGGCAAATTTTCCTGTTTGGCCACAATATACGGCATCACAGGCATCGTATGGGATCTTATAGACGGCTTTCTTTTATCGAGAGAGCCAGCCCTATCCTTCGGGTGTACAAGCTGAGTGCGTAAAGTAGTCGTCGGCTTGTGCGCCACTTTTATCTGGTGTTTCCTCAAGTGTCTTTTAACAAGTTCAGACACATTCCTGATGTAAGGAAGGATTCGCCAAGTTTTTGCTTTGGGCGCTTGATTGGAACTATCTAGTTTCTTTGTTTTTATTTCTTGTTGTCTCATGCATCGAGTTGCGAAATCTCTAGGGTAACCGTTCTGGGAAAATAATTCAAACAGTTAGTTTAGTTCAACTTGGTTGCTTTCTTCATCAGAGCAATGTGTTTTGTGCACGATGTATCAGACCTTTGACAGTACTCCGCCTGTGAGAGATTGGGCTGTTGCTCTCATAGTGCAGAATTATTTCCGCATTTGTTTTATTGCGGTAAACGGGCGTGTGTAATGTTTCCTCAGTCTTGCGCTGTGCGAGAACATGTAGAAATGGGAGTTTATTGTCAGCTTCTTTTTCGAGCGTGAATTTAATTTCTGGAATATCTGAATTGATTGTGTTGTGAAGTATTTCTAGTTGATCCGTTTTAACGACGACAAATGTGTCGTCTACATATCGTACCAACAACTAAGGGTTAAATAATGAAAGAGCTACCGATTCCAATTTCTGCATTGTCACCTCGGCAAGAAAGCCAACTATAGGTGATCTCACTAGAGCACCATTTACTTGTTGATAATATTGGTGATCGAACGAAAAATTTGTTTCTAAACAAAGGTCCATGAGTTCAAATCAGGCAGCTGCAGGAACATACGTGTCATAGGACTTTAGGAGTTCATCCGTGCATTGCCTTGCGAAATCTAGTGGTACGGATGTGAATAAAGAAACGACATCAAAGGAAACCATTATCTCATGCGCGGAAACTGTGATTCCTCCAAGTTCATCTAGGAACTCTCTGGAGTTCTGAAATGTTAATTGTTTTCTGTACATTTGCTCTTGTCTGACGACGAGACGGGGAACCGACGTCGAAAATTTACTCACTGAAGTTTTCTCCTTTTCCCAAAGAACGCATTTGCTTTCAAATATTTATATATATATATATATATATATATAATGGTGTGGACGCTCAGCGATCGGTCTTACGGAACTCACTCTTTCCGCTTTGCCTTACGGGCTTTCTCTCTCGAGCCCAACCAGCAGCCACACAGCGGCGCATGATATAGGCAGAATGGCATTACCGACAACGAGAGGGGAGACTGGAATGGCCATTTCTGGCTTATTAGCCGTCGTTAGCCAGTCGGTAATGCCATTCTGCATATATATTTATCAGGGAAAGAGGACGACAGAGAGCGTGGGCAAATTAATACGGAACTGCTTAGGGCTTATTATTTCCTCATTCAGACAATAATAATCCTGATCACAGTCTGTGACCTGAAACACAAACATGCGCTCGCAAATGACGCAAATGGTCAACAGACGACGAACAGCAGATGGGTCATAAGCACTTCATGGAACCGATGTCCATCAGTGCCTCGCAACCCCTCGTTCTTTGTCGCTGCAGATAGGGTATTCATTTAACCAGGAATGAATGCACATCGATTTGTTAGTTGCCCGAAGCAAGCAAGCTTTTTATGGATGACAGAGTTCACGAAAGGCAACGGTGTGCGTCCATTCCTGATTTAATAAGTATCCGATCCACAGCGATAGATATGAATATAAAGTGAGTGACCAATCTCAGGAAATGTTGGCGGAAATTCCGGAATGCGTTTTTGATTGGGAAGGATTGCTTGGTCGCGGTTGTGATATGAATTATCTTGCGGCATAATCTTATAACATTTCGAACTGGGCAGGATGTCGGCTTTTGAATACAGTGCTTTTCAGTCTCCTGTAGAAACAGTACTCGGTAAAAAATGACTAATTAAGTAGCATGTTTTTTCCCATTGATTTTCGATAGTCTTGCAAATTCAAATATATCTTATAGAAACCTTAAACGCATTTCAGACTTTCAGTCAACATTTCATGAGATCGGTCACTCACTGTATGTCCCTTTTCATTGCTTTCAAAAAGATGTGAGCATTTTGTTCGTTTAGTTTTTTATTCTTAGGCAGTTTCTAACTCACTTGGTCACATTTTTGCCCTTGGTTTTAGTCGGAAAAACTGGAAGAGGAAATCAAAAGTCTGAATATCGTTCTGCAACTGAAAAGCAATGAACTTGTTTCACTGCGGCGCAAAACAATGGAACAGGAGCAGCAGGTCAGTGAACGTTTAATTTTGTAAGTTTCGGCTGTTTCATTGCCTGTTTACGAAAAAAGTGAAAGTCTGGAGGATCAAAATCCCCTTTTTTAAAACTACTAGCGGTACAGATAACGGATCTTCCTTTTTATTTGATGTTGAAGGGTGTCACCTATGCCTGTCCTTGTAGAGTTATATTAAAAAAATAATTTCATGTTCTTTGCCTGATTAATGTTTAATCTACAAAGGACTATGTGTTAGTATTCGCATGTGAAACACCAAAAGCCGATCACACACCTGTCACATTAGTTGAAATTATGTGTTCCAATTTTTTTGCTCAAAAACCAGTTACCTTTTCAGCTTGAGGAATACAAGGAACTAAAGTACGAGGTTAGCCAATTGCGGCACAAGAATGAAAACTTGAACGCACTCCTGGAACTACAGACAGAGGAGAAAAAGTGAGTGTATTTACATTTGTTTCGGATCAAAGTCGAGGTGATCGGAGATATCTGAATTCAATGGTAGGGGGCGCTCACCGATCGTGTTACGGAACTCACCCGTCCCGTTGGCCTTAGAATTCTCTCGAGCCCAACCAGAAGCCGCACAGCGGCGCGTAATATAGGCAGGATAACATTACCGACAAAGAAAAGGGAGACTGGAATGATCATTTATGGCTTATTACCCGTCGTCAGCCAGGCACACTTACACTTTGGGGTTGGGAATGATTGGCTGACGAAAACTAATGGGCCGAAATGGCCATTCCAGGCTCCCTTGTTATTGTCGGCAATGCCATACTTGGATCCGCTTAAATTAATTACACTTGTTGAGGTAAGTGAAAGTAGCTAAGAGTAAGCACTCAGATTCGGCTCCAAGACATGGAGATATGGACGCATGGTCGCTGCTGTTGTCATTAATAGTACGTGTTTAGCTGATTCTAAACGACCTTCTTAGCATCAACTGTAAGTATGCTAACTTTACTCGCCAGTATGCGATTTATATAGCGTGCTTTAAGGCCATGCAGTCTCGGCAGCAATTAAAATCAGTGTATAGGTTATAGGATGGGAAACGCAATATGCAGGCAAACCTGACCGTGTATGAGTTCAGATATTTCCTATTTGCACAAAAATCCTTGTTTCAAAAAAGCACATTACCGTAACAACTTCCGTCTTTTTCAGATCGAGAGTGCCTGTTTTCGAGTTTTGTGATCACACGGGCTTTTTAATCTTGCCGTTTTGGCAGATTTTTTCCCATCAGCATCTTTTATGTAAAAATTAGGTTCTATACATAACAATGTCAAGTAAATGCTTTTTGCAATTATATGACGCATGAACACAATTTTTTCTGATGTCAGCAGACGAAGCTTATTTCTTTCGGGCTGATTTTAGACCGTCTGAATGTGATTTGACTAGGTTAATGCACCTGGACTTGTATCATGTCCTTTGTGCTCAAAACGAGGACGGATTTTGTAGCTTGAGCGGAGTAAGGGACGATTTAGTTACTAAAGTGTCTTTACAATCGTTTTATTTATGTTGAAAAATACCTAAAGGATGCCGTAGTCTGGGAATAACTTGAGGCCTTATGAGGGGGTCCTTTTAAGTCTCTGGAAATCTATAAATATATTTTTGTTTGCATCCCCGCCTTGGAGATTGGTTTCTTTTTCATGTTTCTTTGTATTACAACAGTGAAACCGAAGCTGAAGCGCGCATGTGATATCAAAAGTAGCCATTTGTGACAGCCTTTTTCCTGAATCGGGCTAAACGATTCATTATATATGTGTTCTTCCTTAGAAAATACTATTCCGAATCATTTCAATTCGAAATGACCCTGTGGGATTGACGTTTGCTAATCCGTTTTACTTGTGAGGCAGAAATGAATATCTTCGGTGTTCTCTTAAACTCTGATCTAGGACTTTCGCTTCCATATAAAGGAAACACTAAGATTATCATAGCCTCTTTTCCTTATGTGCGGATATTATTCGACAACACCTTTTCAGAACTAAGTCTTCTATTGTTTTCTAATGTACTTTAGGGCGGGCGCATAGCGTGTCAAATTTCTAATGCATACTAGTACCTTGGCTGATATTTTTGAGAAAAACAATTTCAAAGTTACATTTAAGTGGCGTTTTCAGATCTATTCTGGTTGGCGGACTGGGTACTTGTGTTTTGTTTTTCTATGGAGCTACATTTTTGAGGACATCTTGACAGTCCCACGTCGATGGCCAATTAACAACTAAGAAGTTTTTATACTAAATGCGAAAAAGGTTTCAATAATTATTTGCGGTTTAATTCGTTTTTTGATGTTGTGATTAGTTCCTACCCAGTTATGTTCCCATAACTTCATAATCAAAAATGGTTAATTTAGCATCTCAAAATAGACTGCATATCTGAACGTGACAGTTGGAGAGTTAATGAGATGAGACTGACAAAGACAAGGGAGACCGGAATGGCCACTTCTGACTTATTAGCCGTCATCAGCTATTCATACCCAACCCCAGAACACAAAGGAAGGAGCATGTTCTGTAACCCGATCGGTGAGCACCCATCTGTCATAGTTTGAGAATTTTTTAACTGGTCAGACAACTCAACTCTATGTAGGATTGAGGACCAGGCTGGAATGGCTCCCTTCTAATGTCATTTTCGTCAGCCATTTCCCGTCAGCCATAACCGACTAGGTGACGTCAAAGCTTCCGTTCTGAGATTCACATCATAAGTTGTGCACGAATGCCCGTACGTCCCGCCATGGTCTTTGTTTCTGCCAAATGACTTACTAGGAAAACATATAAGGGACAAGAATATATTACCTAACTGAACGAATTCTACATAATGACAGGATATTTTGTCGTTTTTTCAACTCCAGCCAATTTACTTGCTAATGTTTTGGACTTCGCATTCTGCTGTACCTTTTGCATATTTTATGACGTTCAGATTTTATTTTTGGTCTGCAAAAGGGCTTCTCCACTGCTGTCAGTGAGACTGGTCTGTTCATTGCAAAGATATCGCAGAAAGCCTGTTTTTGAAGCATGCTAAAAAGTATTTTGAGGGGGATTCTGTATGTTTCTCTGTAAATTCTACAATTTTTCTAACAGCTTTTCAGTGTCAGACGGTTGTCCGATAAGTGTTTACGTCTAGAATTTGCCTGAAGGAAGTAATCCACTGTCGATTCCGCTAAATTAATTAAACACACACTTTAAAGTCCAACCTGGGGACAAATGAAGACCAAACATTACACAAAAAGCAAGGCGATAGCCACTTTGCAAAAGACGTCGATTAAGCGAGAAAAGTCTGCGAAACCACCCAAAATTGTCCAAACTGTCTTTGGTTTTTCTTTTTTATAAAGAAGATGGGATTTTGGAATGGCTTGGAAAATGCCTCGTTGCACTCTGAATTGGCATGTTTGGCTAGGAATGCAAGGCGACAATTTCGGTGGCCCGCTCAAAAATTAGTTTTAATTTGACAATTTTTATAGTAGGTGGCATACTCGCGAAATGAAGTACATTTGCGACATATCTCCTACAGCACGGAAACCGGCCCATATAAATCGATCAAAGCACCATGTTAAGAATAAACGAGCTTTGTTAGGCGAAGACTCAAAGTAAGTATTGGAGGCTTTATTATCTTGGTTAGAAGTAACGACTTTCCCGAGAAAAGTCAAACTGCTGCAAGGTCGGAATTTCGTGTTAAATGAGTGAGCTTACTTTGCAGATGCGCATGAAACCATTCTGTTCAACAAACTCATTATGTAAAAACATATGATAAGCAACTTTTAAAAGGCATTATGGACATTTTAAAGAGATGAATAACCTTCAGGAATTAACGTACTATGTGTTGTTTGAGGTCCGATTGCGTGATTTTAAACGGCGCAAAAGGAATTCGGTTTAGGCTTTCTGTTTTGAATTGTTCAAGATGCGTTTGACTACGGCGAAGATGCTTTGGCTTAATCTTGCTGTCAGAGACGTCACAAAAATAACGATTTTAAGGTCACATATCGGGAGGTCGATCAGGGACTAGGAATTGAGAATATAACTGGTATATACAGGGATATGCATGCTAGTTTATGTATATCAGGAAAACTTTTCTGTGGAATTACTTCGTGCTTTCTGGCGAAGACAGTTTCCGAAGAGTTACATGGCGTCCTTGAAATGCTTGCGAAAACTGCGATTTCCCGTGTTCTTAGGGGATTGCCCAAATGATAGGTTGCATATTTAGTGTTTAGCAAAACTTTCAAAATAAGACAGTTCATGTGAGCTTTAACATAGATAGCAGTTTATTAGTTGTCCTTTTTATGATGATGGTTTTTGAGTCATGGTTGGAGACTCACTTAAACATGTGACAGTCAGAAAAAAGTGGTAGTTTACGGTGACAGTCTGCGATGCGTATACTTTTGTTCAGTTAAAAACCTCTAATAAGCTATCTGTCTCAAAAGCAGTATACTAGAGTACTCCGCTGATAACTGTTCACTCCGTTTTTTTATAGGAAATTCATGAAGATTCTTGAAATATTTTTGCTCGCTTAAGCTCTTCTCTGACAGACACTAATTGTTTCTGTCACAGGTGAAACAACTCGCATTTTCCCTTTTGCTGGAGCTATTTTTCGTTATCTCTGATTACTTTTAGGCCCACACTATTATGATAGATGTACTAAAGAGCCTTACGGACTAGTCAAAAACGTTTTTCTCACCTAGACTATAATCATAGTTTATTTTATTAGTCGCAAAACGCTCATTTCCAGACGGAAATCAACCCTTCCCTATATCCGGACGACGCCCTATGTTAATGTCCCCCGTCAACAACGTCAACATATTTATACATCTTTCTCTGGTAGTGGGCATTAATCTAGATGAAAAAAGTTTCCCATAACAATCTTTGCCAGCTTAAAACTTGATTTTTCAGTCCACATAAATAATCTGAGTTAAGGAGTGAAAAACAAAGCATTTGCAGGGGCACGGAAGTCACCTCTTCTTTAGACATTGTGGTTTATAAACATAGGCGATTTTGTGAGCTAAGTCAGAATGAAAACGCCGAGAGACAATTTCCTCCTTTACCTTACTCTTGATTTTTAAGGTTCCACCAGCGTTTTATGCTAAACCGGGAAAGCCCCCAAGCAAATGGGGATTTGAGCTTTTCTGTATAAGGCGCGATATTTTTCGTGCTGTTTGCTTTTATCAAGTCCGTAATCTGGGAATGGAATGGGTACCGCATTACCGGTTTGGGGATATTTTAGCATGCTTGTGGCTTTTATGGTACTTTTACAATAAGAGAACGGAAACAAAATGTAGGCAAAGATTACTAACGGATTTTAAAATAAATATGAGACTACATAGCAGAAAAATCATCTGATCTTATATCGACACTTCTTTGGAAAGTGATGGAGGATGTGAATATCCACGTTCAAAGTGCTCCGGCAAAAACTTTTTGAAGAGATAGCTTACCGAAGTTTTTGTAGCTTTCAGAGAACATTTACTGCAGACCTTTATTGATGATGCTTATTTTTCTCGAAGTTTGAGTTTCATGCTCAGGCTAGGCCATGAATAAGGCCTTAAGCGTAATCTAAATGAAAAGAACGTCCGAGAACACACTGCATAGGCCAATGACTTTAAGCAATGTCTTGGATTTTGTGAACCACGAACTCTGTAATGCATCATGTGGACAATCTCTTTTTTCAATTTTTGCTGGAAGGGCCACAGCGAGGGTGCTTATCAGTCGTTTCCAGAACAAATTATTCCTTTTTTACTGTGTGAATATTGGTGAACTAGTCTGTAACACCCTCTTATTGGATTGTTCCAACTCACATTTTGGTAAGATGCGGTTTAGCAGCCGCATCTGATGGACACAATACTGTTGGGGTTGGTGTTAATGTTTAGGATTGGGGGTTAGGGTTAGGGGTTTGTAGTTAGGGGTTATGGATAGAGGGTCAGGGTTGGCGGTTGGGATTTAGGATAAGGGGTTATAGTTAGGGGTTGGAGTTAGTGCTAGGGGTTAACGCAACTATTTCTCAACCACTGCAAGTACAAGCACGCACTCCCAATAGCTTTTCTTTTCCATACAACTACTTGACCTCGCCGCCTGTGCGTTCCCCGGCTCCACCCATAAATAGTTCCTATTACCATCGGTTTTGTATTAGAGATGACTGGGATTTGTTTACTTCAGGTGGGGCTACCAAACCACATCCCACCCAGCTTTTCTTTGCGACTGACAACGGAGGCCGGTGCTGGGGATGGAATAATTTCAACCTTATTTCAAACTGATGACTTTCGACGAAGATAATGAACTGGGCCTTTAACTCCCGGCGTCTAATTTCTCTTGTATGTTATAAACTAACATGTTTCGTCCTCGCTCGCTCAATCCGTGTGATCGTTACTCAAAATTTCCATTAAGTAAGTTATATCTGAAAGCAGACTAAGTGAAATTGCTGGTCGAGAGCCTAGAGTATGCCTGAGGCGACTTAAGACCCAAATGCCGACATCCCCCATTATGCCCAGGGTTTTTTTCTAACTTAGCTCAAACGGTTTTTATTTACCAGGATCTTATTACCAAAACTCTTTTTAGGATTAATAAACAACTTATGCTGTATCAGAGCTGGCTGATTTTTCGTAACCTGCTTTTCGTTGTAACTGCCTGAAAATGCGCCAAACGTTATTAAACAGGAAAAAAAAGAAAACTCGATGAGTGTCATTACGCACCAACACTTATGACTAGTTAAGTTGTCGTTGCTGAAATCCAGTATTTGCGTCGTATCTGTTATGTCTATTGGGAACTTTGGTTTTCTGGGAATGATAACCTCTGCTGCAGGCAAGAACAGCAAAGAGGGCCACCTGGCGCAACTAATACTGCAGAGCGTTTGAATTGGTACTGATGTCCTTTGGCATAAGTGAGGTCAATTTTTTGAGTCATCGTTTGTGGGACAGACGGAAAGGTGAGACTTGGCAATATCTGGGGTTATTATTTATTTATTCGGTTTACCATGGCACGAGAAATCCCAAAGTAAGTCTGTGCGTAAGCTTTACTTAGTCATTCTCGCACAAATATTCCAGCAGGGATGATTTTCACGGCTGATCTGCTGTTAATCTCGCGCAGGAAAGTTAAAGATCTAAAATTTGACCCCGGTAGGTTCCTGATCAAGGCATTACTTCTCCCCAGAAAAACTCACAAAATTGTCAAAGTCTAAAGACCTTGGCGGTCGCTATTTCCCCAACCTCCCTGGGAATGCCATCTGATGACATCGGCAGACCGCTTGTACCTGCGGTCACGCATTCACATCCATCAAAGGAAAATCCTTTGTAGACGTGTCTTACAGACATTCTTGTTGTCAGAGCAGATCATAGTCGCAGATTTTCAACCATCTGGCCTGTTATTTCATCATGCGCAATCGGTCTTTTATTGTAGAGCCCTAGAAGAGCGATATCAAACTTTGTTCCAGAATTTGGATAAAGAAATTCGTGAGAAAAAGAAGTTCAAAATGGACCTGGATGAACTGAAATTTAAAATGGATCATACCGAATGCAGAATGCAAACGTCACTTTACGCTAACGCTGGAAGAAGCTTTTCTGAAACAGGAGACACGGACATAGCTCCATTATCCATGACGAGGTTTGTTTGCCCTTTTCGACCAAAGTTTTGTTTTATTGTGCACATTTGTTGATAAGATGAAATCAGCCAATTTTTCCCAAAGCGCCTTAATTAGCTTTGTTAACAACGCCCCTCTGATGTTACAGAAATCTTGTTTTTATTATTTGAATCTGAAACCGTTTAAGGTGACTGGATGGACAAATCTACTTCCGTCACTTGAAGCTGACACATTTTGGCCATAAATATCGCATTATGAAGCAGTCTTATATTTTCATGCAGATCGGTGCACTCTGCTGTACGAATGCGAAAACCTCCCGGTGACAGTGTTAACGCGCGTCCCAATTCTGAAATCCCGATACGGGAAACGAGTATTGAGGGCCCACCGGTCGGCTCCTTCATCTCCGTGAGTGCTAATCCCTCATTCAGGCCACGGGGAATCCAACATGATCGCAGCAAGCGCAGAACACTAGCCACTAGCAGAGAACTGGAAGCACGACGATAAGGATCGGATGAAGCACCTAGAAATCGTCCGACTGTCTGCATAGGGGACTATTTCCTGGTTCCATGTCTGCGCACTCCATCTTTACTTTCACACCCCCCGATCACCATGAAACGTCCTTTCATGCATGACCACGCGGAAACGCGTTACTGCCGCCGAGCCCTATTTTACACCGACTAAGACCTTGACGAGCCAGTCGCATCGTCGTATTTTCGCTCTTTCTGTGTCCACTGTTTATTTTCTTCTTCGAATTTTAAAAAGGACTACAAGTTTGCTTACAATCAAGTGGAATGCCAGTAAATAAGTTTGATACCACTACCGTCCTAAAATAGCCGCATACTTGGACGGAAAAATTGGCCTCTTATGCCGTTCGAAGAGTCCATTTTAGCCTTTGAATTTGAAGTAAGAACTGCTCTGGCGGAAAGCGTCATTTGCAATTGGGCTGCTTTTTCTCTGAAAAACAGCCCCCGCGGCCATCAAATAGGACACCCGAAATACATCTTGCGAACAATCTACACGCTCAGTCGATAAACGTTAACAAATGCTTACAAACGCGGCAGGAAGCTATTCACTGGCTCCTAAGGAATTGACGGCAGTTTGCAGCCACCATACTCTCTTTCAGGCGACATGTTCTCCTGTAACGGTTTACTTAGGTTTACCTGTGCTTAACATAAGGATGTAATCAAGTAATTCGACCAAGGAATTTTCGCATGTAGACTCCATAATCTAAAAGTTTTTTTCGTACCTCGTTAGATCCTGACGAATTAGACCATGAGATTTAAAACTGGAAAGAAAACACTGGATGAGTCTTTTTCGATGATTTTATGGTCGTCTCTTGTATTCCCGGTCAATAGGCGGAAAATGGGCTATTGAAAGCATGCCGACTTTCCATTGACATTTTTCGCATTTGATCCCAATATTGCTTTTATGTCTACTTAAGAATTAAATCACACTGTTTCTCTGGGGCTGGCCAAGCGTGCATTGGATTTCATCTTATGTTCGGCGTCTGGGTATCGCAACGCGCGTGTGCTCAACGAGACTTGTTTGGGGATTGTGTACTTTAGTAGATGTTAAATTTGACTTATATGCATCCCGTCACTCCTAGTTAGCTTTCCCATTGCCTGCTTAGGTGAGACCAAGACATGACTAATTCTGATCGAGGGCCTCCACCGTGGCAAACTTAATGTGGAAAAAGATAACGTGTCGTTCATCGAAGAGCGATACAGGGCTATCCATGATGAAAGTCCCTTTTTCACTGACTTATCAGCAACAGGCGATAGTTCTGCCTTCTCTGAGGACATAGCTTTTGTCTTGGGGTCTGCTATCAGTCCATATACTGGGACACAACAGGGGTTATTGGGCGTTCTCGTCAACTTCGTCAAGTAGATCTTTCGAGATACGATTCTGGTGGAGACAAAGGAGACTGAAATGGCAATGAATTTAACCCTGGCTGGAGTTTTTGGTAGGCTGACTGAAGACGAAAGAATAATATGATTTCTCCGTCTAGAAGGCAGTCGACGTGAAATTTTAGGGGCAGATTTCATCCTGTCTCCAACCAACACGACTGTTAATGCTTGCACAGGACTGGGTTGACCGGAATGGCGGCTGGATGGCCAGCGAGGGACGGACTGAAGTCTGCTAGAACAGGTAAACAATAACAAACACATCTGAGTTAAATCACGGGAATTTTAAAAATTCAGTGACTGGCTATCCAGGGATACTAGGTAAGCCGGCTCCATAATTATCTGCACATGATATTATCCTGACCAACCTAGAAACCCTCTGAACTGAGATCAGTTATGCCTGATAGGCGGGTCATTGTCGGGTCAGCAACAGATTAGTTAAGTCGCCAACTGCAGGAATTATGGGACTGAGGTGACGCTATCTTGATTTTTCAAACGATTGTACCTCTGTGAGTCTGAGTTAGAAGACCCACTAAATTGAAAATGACGATGCATTTCAGGCGTTCACCTTTTCCTACAGGTGAACCAAACGGGTAAGTGGCCATGGCTTCAAGTGGGACGCCAGTTATTTCATTAGCAGGGCGCCATGGAAAACATAAGAGAGGTTTGAGGCGTAGCACACAACATCAAGTGTCATTTCGACTTTAACGTGTACTTTGAAGGTCTGCGAGGAATTTTCAATGTTAGTTGACACCCGCTTCCCTGGAAATTCAGCGTTTGGCTGATGACAGTCAGTCTGTTTTTGTGCAGCCATCCAGCTTTCGCGAACGCCGGTCGTAAGCCTCACAATTCGACCTACGTACGTTAGGTGCTTATGGTCACTATACCCCTCATCCCCCTCCTGTTCATTCAGTTTGGTCCCCATTTAGTGTGAAGATTTTAACACAGGTGTTGTGCAGTTTCATTGCTGCTGGCCGTTCCTCATGCTGGCTGGATTTTTCTATGACCTAAGTGACAATTTTTGTTGGTGACTCAGATTTTTGGCCAAGGGTTTTTAAAAAAATTACTTACATATACAGGACATTTCATTTTCCCGGACGGTGTATGTAGTCTTTCTCGCCCACGAACATTGCGTTTCCGCCAAAGCTACCTCAGCATTCAGTTTAAATTTCGACTTGCGCGCATAGTATTTGCGGAGCTAGCTCCTGATTGGTTGAGAATGACTGTCTCTGCATCTACGATCTACGTTTGATGTCTGACTGCCGGCACCGCCTAATCTCTTACCAGAAGCACTTGTCATTGGACTAGAGCACTTCTATAAAAAAAGGCGTTAACCTGAGCGGGTTAAAAGTAAGCGAAACCCAGTCATAAAAGATCTCGTGTATCTAAAGGCAGTCTGTTGAGGGGCAGTTGAAAGTTTTTCGTTCTTTGACTATCTCCTTGATAGGGTCGGCTGCTTCAAAAGAATTAGTACTCTCAGACGTGCCCGTTCGTCCATCAAATGACTGACGTCACGAACCGCCCCCTGAAAAAATTTGTGAAGATCGGAGTTCGTAAATATTTCAGAGTTATCCGCCCACACTTGCCTCAGCCATTAAACGTGAATTGTAAATGCTGCATAAAGCCACTTTTTGTAGGCCATGGAGACAACGAAAACTGTAACGACCCGGTTTGACGTATTCACCATCAGTTAAAAACCAATGCAAAATTTTATTTTCCGTACTTGGAAATTGTAATGAGACGCCTTAAAGACTCTTTCACAAACCACAAGAAGACAATTAATACAGATCTTGGAGGTTGAGTACATAAGAATAAATAAATGCTAAAATTTGACGAAGTATCCAACTTATCACTCAAGCCGGCACATTCACCAGCTCAATTTCAGGCAGTCAACAGGCATTTCTAATCTAATTATGGAAAATTTAATTTCTTATCGAATGTCATTCAAAGGTAGGACCTTATAAGGGTGCATAATGATTGAATTGGTGGTTACCAAACGGCGAGGTGGATGCGGGTGACGGGTATAGTGGGAAAGTTTAAGAGCAATCGAGGAAGGAAATCTAGATAGTATATGCCATAAAGATAAAAGTAAAGGTAACTCTACTTGATCACATGCAGTATAGGACGTCTAATACAGGTGCTGTCTCGTTCTTCACATGCATTTTCCCGAGGACATGACCCAAAGGACGCTTAAAGACATGCGTTGAGATTGCTAAGTCAACTCATGGGGGGAAACTAGATGTCGCTTATGTTGAAGTAGGTTTTTTTCAAACCATATAATTGCACACTTGTAAAGTCTTTTTGTCTTCTTCTGTTTGCACGTTCTCGTATTAATTAGCTTTTGCACACACCCGCTCATGTTGTTGATGTATTTGCCTCTGTAATTCACTGACTCTTTTATATCTAGATAATAATTCATTTTGTTGATAAACTGCAGGCTTTTAGCAACTGTTTCAGCTCAGTTGCGTTTGTAGTGAGCCCTTATTGATCAGCAATGTGATAAGACAGCGAACGATTATGAGAAACACGTGTCAGATCCCTCAGTCGTTGACTCCATTTTCAACTCGACATGGGCCTAGATAATGCAAATCTTTACGATAAACACCAGGATGGGAGGCGTACTGTCAGACTTTCGACCTTCATCTCTGCCAGATGCGACGTTTATGCACTTCACAATTTCTTAAATGAAAGTTGTTCATCTATAAGTCACTCACATTAGTTTTCCTAGGAACTGTCAGAGTTTAAAGCTCAAACCCACTCGCAATTATACGGAAAATGTCTTTCGGCCAGTCCCCATGATGCGCTTGTACATCCTCGTCTGAACAAAAAATGCCTCTGCGTTTTTTCTCACATTGACTTCTCATCTGTCACGCAAATGAGAGATGTGTTCTCGGGCCTTACATGTTGCTTCGGCTATACTTACACATATAAGACCCTTCCTGGTCTTACGAGTTTGAATAGAGCATGACACGGCAAAAGCCCTGGCCTGAAAAGCTGCCGACCGGCTATTCAATTCCGACCTCGAAGTCAGCTCAGGGTGCTTTTTTGAGGACTGGGTGGCTGGTGGACCTTGAGTCAGGCATTTAGTCAGCTCCTTCTTAGTATGTCCTAACGGGCTCCCATGCACGTAAGATCTGAGACGAGTACTCCTTTTGGTGAAAACCTGGTGTGCTATATGAGGAGCCAGATCGCGTGTGGTAGTGCAGACGGCATGCTCTGCTCTGTCAGCCTTTTGTGCTCAGTCCCCACATCAGTTGACTGACCGGCTCGGATAGTGGACTGGTAACTGGTAAAGAGAGGAGAGAGTGCGGTCGACTATTTCAGTGCATATTCCTCCCTACAGACAATTTTACAGTCTTTACAGTTATCAAAATGCGCTAAAAGACATAGTATGGAGGTCTGCCAACTGACGGGATAATTCGGTCCTCCTTCCAAGACGGGGAATGGAACTGAAATCGTCGCTCCTTAATGTTATATCTATGGAACACCCACTCGAAAAGATCCGAATTGACCACTGCTTATTTCTGCGAAAACCTGGTCCATTGTGCGCGGATCAGGCGTATTTATCGCATGCAGACGGTCTGTTTAGCTTTGCCAGCCAGTACGCCCAATCCCGCCTCCGGTATTCAAGACTCTGCCTTGACACCGAACCCAGGTGAATGAGAGAGGGGCGAGTGTGAGTGGTGCGGCACAAGATGCTGTCGTCATAAACTAATTTACGCGCAAGTCGCCGTTATTGCATCCACCCTGCTGTGGAGCACACGGTGGACATCGTCGGTAACGACGGTCAAGCCGTCGCAATTCATTTTGGTGAATCTTGTATTATGGTATATTTTTAATCTAGTCTAAGAAATCGTGCTATTCTCTTTTAAATTTGCTGTATATTTCACAGTCAGATAATAGACCGGTTTTGTCCTTAATAATGAGCAGAATACTGTCAGGAGGTTTTGTTTTTGATCGTCTTGCTTGTCAATCCAATGGTCGATGTTGCTCAAACAAATTTTTATTCCAACCGTAAGTGCGAAATCCACAATTTATATTTCAATGAGTATGCATCAGCTGCTCCGGAGATGGAAATAAGGCTCAAGAAAGACGGGCAGGGTTGTAGTTGTCGTTTTCACCTTACTCGTCATCGTCAATCAACTATCCTTACCGAAAATACTTGTTATTTGAACTCCACTGCATTATTTGAAACAGATGACGGGGGAACGAGACGTAAAGGCGGCATTTCTGCACCTGTTGTACACGAGTTGGTCTTTTGTTTGCGAAAGGCGAGAAATGGTATTCGCCGTTGCAGTTGGTGTGTCTCATCCTCCATGTTTCATAACTTTACGGGTGAAATCACTTAAATTCAATTTTCAAAGGATGTCTCTGACCCTTGTTCGAGAGGGTTAAGATATGTGAAGAAAGCATGTGCCACTCACATATGTTATCTCCTTATGAAGCTGTAACATGCTGTGAGCGAAACAAATGGGTTCCGTTGCCTAGCGTTACCTTAGGAAGGCAGCTATTTAGGCGAATTTTGATATGTATTAGGTAGTTTGGAAAATGCTGGTCGATTATTCGACTCGCTTTGAAAAAAGCGGAAGTAACAGACATTTTTGTATTGGTTTCTGCAAAATTTAACAAGCTTATTGATTGATCTGTTCTCTTCAATAGCTCTCCTATAAGTTCCTCTAGAGTACTGTTATGAAGCATATCGGCCTTTAATAACGAAAATGAAAAAAAGAGATGCGTTTGCTTCTCTTGCATGAGATCAAACTCGTCCATAATGCTTCCAAAACAGCTGCCAGTATCAACGGAGCATGGGCAGAAGGCTCGGCAAGTGGTCTGACAGTACGAAGGTGATTTCATAAATACCGCAACGGAAATAAGAGTCTTAAAGATGAAAAACTTCGAAGGCGGCAATGCACTCTTGAAAGTGAACTTTTGAAAGAAGACCTAAGTCAAATCGTCAGAGGAATGTTCGAGACACTTGACTTCCTTATTTAAAGGCGTCCGGTCATCTGATACAGATAGCTAAAGTGAAAGGGTTCGATAAATGGGTCCTACGTGGGCCGAATGTAAAGTAGTGTTCGCTGTTTTGACGTGTTTTCGATGCTCTCTCTGCGAAACTCTAATAATCCATTTCTTGGTCTTATAGTGACGTGTGATGAAAATTTGAGCTTTTATAATAACCGTAAGCGATCAAGGCAATGGCTTCTTCGTGATTAGGCACTTTTTAGAACAGGACTCAGGTAGAGGCTGCATATAAAGATTTCTTAGCATCAAAGCCCCTATGTTCTTTTCGACGAAGTATAAATGCACTTGTTCATCGATGGCAGAGCTGCATAGATTTTCAGGAGTCATAAGTTGACTAGTTTTAAAATATGTCATGTTGAAGTTTTTAAGAGTAAATGCCTGTTTCTGAAATCGGTTAGTAGATTCTGAACAAGCTAATATATTTATCGCCTGAAAGGGCCTGCATCACAATTGGATCTAGTCCAGGACTCTGTATGACCTTCAGACCTTGACTGATTTTGCCTCGAACAATGTATAACTAGGAGAATATTGCTATTGCAGACACTTAAGAGGTGAGGTCGCCCGTTCAGTCTTATTCCAATGCCTGAAAACAAACAGAAATCGCATCGTCGCATCCTTTTCAACTTTTTGTCTTAAGGCCGGTAGAAATGATATCATCATGGCTTAGAAAGTTTTCAGCTGACGAAACAACTCAGAATTCGCCGCCGGCTGTCTGTGGCATTTTGTGGAGAGGTTGACTGGTGGGCTGAAGGTCAGGCTAAATGTATCTTTCTTCATATGGCCTCTATGGCACTCACACGATGTGAGATTGGGGTAGCCCACACCCACCTTCTGTGAGAACCCAATGTGATGTGCAGGGGACGAGGTCGTGTGTGGTGAGCGTTGACGGACCGTCTTAGCCCTATCGACCACATGCGTCTAATCCTGCCTGCTTTCGTCCTTTACTTAGTTTTCTCCCTGGAATCTGGTGGGTGGGGTAGGAGGGTGTGCGATAGACGATGTGTAGGTCCACCATAATTATAAGTTAATTCATGCACAGGCCACGATTCCTGCGCTCACTCTGTCGCGGGCCATATGGTAGACATTCTCGCTCAGGATAGTCCGACTGTCGCATAGAGAAAGGAAATCGATTAGTAATTACGTATCAGTAATAAGTCAAATTGTAAATCTCACCATCATCCTCAAAAAAGCTATTTAACTAACACGACGAACTAAAGTAACATTTTATTTGATCATTTTCATATTCTTGTTTTCTACTGTACTTCGACCGCTCGGGCCGTGAGACCTACCTCTTCTTCTCTTTCAGTAGGCGGGCGCAGTGGCTTCTTGTGTAGTACGTGTTTGTAGTCAGTTACACCTGCACTGCATCTACCTTGCGCTCTACATCTACACCCCATGGAAAGACAAGATAAAGTATTCGGCGGCGGGTGTAGGACGGCTACAGAACGCAGTAAACTTTTCGAAACCCAGTTACCCAACCCTATCCTACGAAAGAAAAAGAATTCCGCTGAGATTTCATTGTCGACCTAATCAGATGCTAGCTAGTCAATGATGCGCAGGCAAACTTGACGGAGAACAATTTCTTAGACAAGTTTACCAGGAGTACACTTATTTAACCACCATCAGCAGACAATTGACCGATTGCTGCGATGTCCGGTCTAGCAGCTGGGCAAGATGAAGCTAGGAACGCGGTCTCAGCGCCAGTCAATGAAAAAGAAGGGAATCTAGGGGACGGAGCAAACGCGAAAATTTTCATTGAGGACAACTTTCGCTTTCCCCGATGTTGCGGTCATTGGAGTTCATGATTTACAGCCTGAAGCCACGAGTTGGATTAGAACCTGCCAACGTAATGGTTATTTATGGTAAGGGAATAGACTGACTTTGACGTGTAGTATGCTCTGTCAATCGTCTAGCGATCTGGCACAGTAACAATAGTTGAGGACGCGTCGAGGGACGGCGACAGGACAACGAGACCGTGACCCAGTGGTTAGGGTATTGGACTTCCAATCAAAGGGTCGTGGATTCGAATTTCGCGAGTTACATAATTGCAGTTGGGCATGGCTGGGCGATTACGGCTACTAGGCCAGAAATTGTCATCCCAGTCTCATTTATCACCATTGTATTTCAATAATAAACTTTACTAAAATAGAAATGAGTAGTTGGTTTAAACTCACTAGGTAAGATAGCAACGAAAGTCATCGGTTAACGGACTTGCAAGGCATACTCCACCCCCTAATGCTTTGTACTCACTGCATAGGTCAAAAGTTTAAAGAGTTTGTTCAAACAACTCTATACAATTCTAAGCCTTACCTCAGGCGTCGCGAATAATTATCCTTCAAACTAGTTGGCCAGGGGAAGTTTAGATGAAGTGCGAATCACTGACATTACTGACTCAGGGGATATGGGGGAGGAATTATATGAACTAGAGCTTCTGTAAGTAAGCCAATTAAGCAAAAGTTCACGGAATAAAGTTCGAATGCAAATAAGTCAAGGGGGAATTAGCTGGGATTGGATATATATGATGTCACTTTATGGCCAACGCATCAACGCATCTCTATTGTGCATATGAACTCGTCGCAATTAACAAGGCGTTAGAATACAGTAAAAACTTGTTCGAAGTGGTCGTTCATATTCTACGATCTCTGGAAATCGGTATCTTCCGGAGACATGAGGCCAGTGTGCATGTAGCAATATGACCTATGTCGGAGAGCCATTTAATCGATTACGAGCGTCAGACGGTCGATAATAACAGACTTACTGAGCACTACGAAACATCTGACTTCTTCTAGGTGTGACTTCAATGGCACTCCCACTCAACTGGGATCCAGGCTGATCACTTTCGATTTTGAAAGCCTAACCAATTATGTGAGGAAGAGACGTGGGTTGCACGGTTTATTTGGTTTTGCCCGTTACCGCCAGGGCTCTGCTACAAATCGATCTGACTTGGCTTTGCCATTGAGCTCAGGGAATGAGGGAAGAAAGACTGCTGTGGATGCAGCACAAGTCTGCTACTGCCATTAACTACTTCATAAACAAGTCACGGTCCTTGTGCTTAACATGCTGTGGGACGGTGAGCATCAACGTTCGCGACAGTCAAAATGGCGCACAGTAATAGATAAGGACTAACATAGTCCCGGCAGACAGACTGACACATGTCATGAGCAGTTTGGATTTCCCTTTTAATTTAATTCACTGATCAGGCATTTCTTTCACGAGCAAATACATGCGCAGATGATTTTCCGAATAATGGGTTATATCTTATTTGTCAACACAATTATATGACCGCCGCGGTGATTTAAGGTGCTGTAATAAATGAGCTAGTTTATTTGGCGCAACGACGGTAGAATGAGTATCCTGGTAGCAGTACACTGCCTGTAGCAAGACGAATGCGCAGATGTTTTACCGGATTAGTGGTTGGTTAGAAGAGACAGAATGGATAAATTAGTCTGTATCGGTACTGCTGTCGGTTGTCGTCTTGCTACTTTAGGATTGCGAGGACCTGGGATTTGCCCACCAAGGGTCACCGTATGGGGGAGGTTTCTTCGATGACGTTAGTATACTAGGAAGTACAGGACGGGTTGAGAGTGAGTATAGTGGTCTGGCATGGTCAGTCGGCACCCTAAACATGCACTGGCAGTGGGGACATGTTTGGTAGGTATGGAAGATTGGTGGCGTTGGGCCTCTCAAGTTGCGTTTTACGTGTCTGCCGCCTCGCCCTGCCTACCTGTATGTAATTGACATCGAAGGTGGCTGCTCAAAATTTAGCGGCAGGTCGCCATGTCCCCCAATGCTGCCAACAGTTTGCCGTTTGCCCTGTTTTTGTCCAATGCGTTTCAGCAGGTTCTTCAAGGTGTTTTTGTGGCAGCGTCCCTAAATCTCTTTCAGACCAGTATCTGTGACAAGATCGAACAAATAGTTGGCGCTTTAGTCGTGCTCATGAGACGGCGGCCACATTCCATTTGAATGTCTCCCAGCCTTTCACATACGCTGGCCGTGTAAACTGACCCCAGAACCGGAGTCCGCTCTTGCAGCTGCACCCCCCGTATTATCCGAAGGCAGAAATGGTATAAGCGTGTCAACCTCTTTACGTAATTTTTATAGGTTGTCGGTGCTCCGCGTCATAGTGAAGCCTTTTTAAGGTAGCAGACCTCCACTTCTCTAATTAAATGTTTAAGAGAATGCACTGGGGCAGAAATACACGCAATAGGGTCTCTCGCCGATCTTTGGGAAGCTGGCAAACTTCACAACGGGTGCATGCAAGCACTCACACATCGTACTTTAAGTGTCATTCCAACAGCGAAATGAAGTTTATTGATGATTTTGAGTCAGTCAGTCTTCCTTAGGATAAAGTAGGAATTCGCGCACGCTGACTTATTTGACCTTCCAGGGAACCAACTTTGCATTTACAGTTCCCTCTACGGACTCTTGATGATGTGGCAAGGAAGTATACAGAATAATGTGCACTTTGTTCCCAGATCACCCGTGACAACCGATAATCACCTTGGCTCATATGAACGCCTCCATAGGCCCCACCGATAAAACCCTTATTACTACCTTTCCCGTAAGACAGGCCGCTTTGGCTGATAGTATTTTTGGGGGCCCTCTCCCGATTGTTACCCCGATAAGAGGCGTTAATGGTATGCGCAATCGTTTCCTAAATGATGTCGTAATTTTCAAGCAGGACGAAAAGAGGCCATTTTCGTAAAAATGCATGCGCACCAGAATGTTTATTTTATGACTAGATTCGCCAGTGTGTTCGCTCTGTGTGGTTGACTGGAAGGAGTACCTGGTCTACAGACAGACTGTTTCCAGACAGCACGTTGGCTTACTGAATCGGCAGAATTTAAACAAATGCTAGAGAGATAATCAAGCGTCCTTTTCAAACAAAATGCGCGAACTTATCTCCGGTTGCGCCTTCTGAACTCCTTGTTTGTTAAAAACACGCAGAGGTCTCCTTTATGTGTCACCCATGAAGGCTTAAATCAACGCATTCCAACGGTCGCAACATAACCGAAAGTGTAAATTGCGAGCTTACTTGGCCGACCTTGGTAGAACAGATAGAACGCAAACATAAAAACCCTTCACTGCCTTGTTTTTTGCAGAAAACTTTGCATGTGAGCACTCAGCACCACACCATAAAGCCGTCGCCTTGCGAATTGATCCGACCCAATCATTTGTGGTGACAACAGTTTCGCGCTTCTACTGTTTATGCTAACTTTATCCAACGTAACTGCGCCGCTGAATCAAGTTCGGATGGCTGTATTTTGTGAGTCTCTTCATCCAGTCTAGGATCTCGCAGTTTTCAGGAAATTACTTTATACGTTCGGCCGGAATGAAACGAGTGGAAGTTTGCTCTGGAGTTTTGAAAGTGCTACTTGTTCATTAAGAACTGATAAGATTTCGATTTCTCTCCTCAGTGCTCTTTCTTGCTCTATATATACGAGCCGTAGAGAAGCGTTGCAGGGACTGGAGTTGGATGAACATAAATTCGGTTTTCGGGAAAATACTCTGGTGGTTTTGCACAAGGGATTGAATTCTACATAAGAAATTGTTGGTATTGGAAACCTGAGGTACGATTGCGTCGTCTGTCTCGATGCTTTTAGAAATGGTGTCCCCACGGACAAAGGCGTGCTTCACGATGCATAGAAGTCATCGTTGAAAATGATCATTGACTCCGCCCTTTTTGCAGTTGGTCTCGGTTGATTTATGACGTTTTACGGCTAATTCGACTTCGACGTGTGCGATCGGCAATGAGGACAAGGTATCCGTGCATATCTATGTTAGGCATATTGTTCACTGTGCAAACGTTGGCGAACAGATTATCATTTGCCTCTGTTTTAGAGATTTACGCGACGGAGTGAACTAAGTGGTTGCTGAGTACTTGCCCTCTGGTTCGACAGCTGATAACAAAACGCAGCCATTCTTCTGAGCACTGTAAAACAATTGATGCACAAAAGGATTCAGGCACGTATGCAACCACACTTCATCTAATTGTCCACTGTGAACGTCATCGAGGTCGGTCGATTACGTTTGGTGCGCGTCCTCATGTTACTATCAAGCTGACTTACCGTCAGCGTGAACCATTCTATCATTCACAGTTCCCCATGATTTTGGGAAATTATTTTGATTCTCGGTATCGAATGAACTTGTGCGATCTAGGAAGATGATTTGGGGATCGTTGTCCCTTTTCAACATTGTTGCTACAATTCCTGAGATACGAAGGTCCCATGGGTGGTTCTGTAGTTTTTCTAAGTCCAAAATGACTCTGAGCAGGTAACTTTTGCCAGGGGTGCAAAGCTAGTCTGGGTGAAGATTCTCTGGCAGTATAGAGAAAGAGTATCCTACAGTGACCTTCTCGGATATCTCAGAATTGGTTACGGTAATAGGAACCTCCTCCATAATACAAGTGGACTTGCGCTAAGTTCCAGGTGCGCTAGAGTTAGGGTTGAGGTTGGAGTTAAGATAAGGGCTAGGACTATGGTTAAAGTCATGGTCATGGTTCAGTTTAGAAAAAGAGTTAAGGTTTGGATCAAGGGTATCGCTGGGGTTAGTTGTAAGATACTGGAATAATTACCCTCCCTGGAATTTACTGAAAGACCGCCTGCACTTCTGGGTTACCTAGACCCCTGTCATACTTATATCGGTTCATGGCTCACTTGTGCAGATGGACAATGGTAGCGTCCTTAACATCTTGGGGAATTCGCTTTCGTCTCACACATCGCGGACCAGCGACGGGAGCTTGCTTTAAAGCTGTAGGCCATTGAATTTGCGGGCCTCCATTCGGACTGAGTAAGCACCTGGCACGTTTCCACTGCCGTATAGCCTCGATCGTCTCATATAGGGACGCCAGTGGATCAATATTAATACTGACTTCCTCACGGGTGTCTGCTAATGACCTTATCAGACTAAGGATGAATGACTGCGGACGCACCTGAACGTGCTTGACCTAACGCTCCCGAGTCTGAAATTTTTCCGACGGCAGGGCGCATCCGTCTGATCCGAGCACCGGCAAAGTCGCTGTGCGTGGACATTAACAGACCGGCTTTATGGCCGTGAAAAATTTCGTCACTTCAGCACGGATTTCGCATACTTTGCTTTCCTCCACTTTTCAAGCCAAAGTGTCAGCTGGTATCTTCCGCGACCTCAGTAATTGTCGTTCGTACTAGATAAGGTGGTCATGTTAGCTGTGGCCCTGTTATTTGTGTGTAGGCCATATGAGATTATTCGTGTCGAAGCAAAAGCGCTGGTTGTTCACGTTGTATTTTAACCAGTCATCGTATTGTCGACCTGCAAGCTCAAAGATTTCGGGGTAAACCTGACGTCGCAAAGCCTGTTGCACGTGTTTTTTAATCTTTCCACCCGAGATCGCGTTTACTCTGTGGTTGAGATCTGTCTGCCTTCCGTTTTCTTCAGTGCTGCAGTATTGTATCTCCTTGTTGATGTTTCCCCTTGAGATCCTCTTCATGGTTTGACCTTCAGCTTAAGTTCGAGATGACCAGGTGGTAATAGGTTCAACGCTCGGCGTTATACGACACTTTCACTGTCATGAGTGACGGCGCCCACAGTGTGCGGGCACTGCAATGGTGACTTGCATTTGAATTTGTTTACAGTGATACAGACCTGTGCAACACCTACACTTTCACCCTCCTCACCTATCTGGCTTCGATGGCAAAACAATATCAACACGAAGGGAGACGGGCTAAGACGCACTGGCTGACAAGCTAAACAGTTCACTTCACGCTTGCCACACACGACCTAATCCCCATTATGAATGCCAGATTTCCGGAGGGAGGCTCGGACCCCACGTTCATTAAGGTGCTATTGAGATCCCATTACGAAGGAACCACCGAATTTGACCATAAGTACACCAGTCTGTCACTACACACAGGGCTGCCTGCGAGATCCGAGCTGTGTCATCTGTTGGCAACCTTCCAAGCCACGACTCCTAGTGGGTTGTAACAGATTCAAGCGCGTCAGTCTTATTATGGTGAGACCGTGGGGCTGGATTCCACAGTTTCAGCTTCATCCTCGCCCCGTGTCCAATGCATCAGTCGACTGTCCGAGGCAGTAAGTATGGTCTTGCGCGGACTGAAAACAGCCTGATAAACGTGCTCTGTGAAACAGTTTGACTCCCGTTTTGGTTCAGCACATCTGCAGCGTAGCCCGTTGTGGGGACCAATTCCGCATCATAAGCTGACTTTGTCATTGGCACGCTAGGAGGGTTTCGCCTACTGTCTAGAAAGTATTCCAGTAACTGTCGGTGAAATGAGCTGAAAGATGGTGTTAGTGACAAGAAGGCTTTGTTCCACACAAGTACTCTGGTGGCATGATTTGTGTATAGTCGCTTTCGGTAGCGACGTGAGGACAGCGTGCACGTCTTCATTGAACCTCTTCTTCACATCTTCATTATTTATTGGTATCGATATTCAGACGTTAATGGAGATGAAAGCGGAATTCTCCCCGTGAAATTGAAGTCTCGCTGGGATGGTGTAATTGTTGATTCCGTCAAGGAGGTCATTTTTGCTGCCGAAGGTAAGTCCAACATCATGGGGTTCACCTTTATAGTGACTGTCTTGCGTCAGTCGGATTCAGCTCTCGTTGACCCGTGTAGCGAGTCTGGTTGAATTTGTCATGACCTACTTTCTACAGAATCAATTCTAGAGTGAGCGGGATGAGAGAGAGAGAAAGAGAGAGGAATTCGCTTTATTTTGAAACCATAAATTCAGAACTTTTAACAAAAAAATTGGCTTCATACACTATGGGCAGTAAATAAATTAAACGATTACTCAAGAGTCAACAAGTTTAACACAAAAGGGACGATTATTATGGGAACAGTTCAAGTCTTAGCTTCTGTATTTCATTCTCTTCACACGTAAGATAGAGCGCCAGGAATGGCAATACAGAAGCTCGAAAAGCCGATGTGAGACAAAACATAAGCCGGAAGCTGCGGCGCATCGGGCGGGAAGACTTCGCAGTAATATGATCAGTATCTTAAAGAGAACGGACATCGCATGTTGCCGGAGTTGGTGAAGTCCCTCTGACGGTAGGGGTGAGGGGAGTTTATGGTCCCTTATAGCAGTTCAACTGTGTATGTGAGGTCCAAGAGCCACGGTCAGATTTTAGATAACGCTATTGCTAGGATTTTTCTAATGCTCATTTTCTAGACACTTGCTCATTGGGGGGGCAAACAGTGCTCCCGTAAGTAGGGCTTCGTAGAGATCCCACTCGGTTGGTGTGTTGCAATCTAACTTGACTTCGGCTTAGCGGAAAAACAATGCAAAGTATCCTGCACTGCCTGCAGGATTCCATCTTCACCTCATCGTAGGAGTTGTGTGCGAGGTGTGAATCGGTGAGTAATTTAGCAAATAGCCCCGTCTACAACCTTACCGGTTTCTCCCTATTGACTGAATCAAACTTAATTAAGGTTCACTAAATACGGAAAACCCTACTGATCCCATGCACCTTGTACAATCCGTCAGTGGCGGAAGTTAATTCGGCGCAGAGATTTGTGAATTCACAGATAGAGGGTGGATTTCGTGTAAAATTCTAACTAAGTAACCACCAAAGCGCTGAGAGATACGATACCGCTCATCATTCTGGCAAGGTGTATCCTTCATCTCAACACCCTGGATACACTTCGTGAATGATACACACAGTTGAAGGCGCGTTGGCTAGCCATTTAGCTTCTCCACAAGCCACACAAACACTGACTTTTACCAATTACGGCAAAGTCCTTATTTTTGAATGGCTTATGCACCATGGTCATCGCGGACTTTGGAATGGTACCATGAGCTGCGTGAACTCCCACATCCAACCTCTAACTGCCTTATTCGTGAGGCCATATTTAGGACTCCTAATGGTACGCTCGCTTGGTTCCAGACTTTTGGCTCTTCAATAGTGCTGCGAACTGCGGACTAACTTTCGTAAAAACAGCACTTTTATAACAAAAATGAATTCAGCATCGGCGTATCAGAATTAAGCATACAGTGCGTGACCGATCTCAGGAAATTTTGGCTGAAACTCTGAAATGCGTTTTCGAGTAGGAAGGATTACTTGGTCGCGGTTGTAATATCGATTAGCTTGCGGCATACCTTTATAACATTTCGGACTCGGCATTATGTCAGCTTTTAAATGCACTTCTTTTAAATCTCCTGTAGAAAGCGTGCTCGGCAAAAAGTGATTACTTATCTAGCATGCATTTTTCCCATTGATTTTTGATGGTTTTGCAAATTCAAATATATTTTATGGAAACTATAAACAAAATATGCTTTCTTTTAGTCAATAAATAGAGAATCACGTCCTCTTTATATTTTATACTTAAGAAAGGAGTATAATTAGGTTTTAACAAACTTTTTAATTATGAGACTTTTTAAGACCGCGAAATGTTCATTCATATAGCATCGTACCTGGCCGTTTACCGGTGCTCCTCATGAAATGTACAACATGGTCCGCATCCATTGCAAACTTTTATGGACTCTGTATGATATCTCTTTAATGGCATAGAAATATATCTGATTTTCTTTACGAGGAACGCATGTACCTTGTAGAGTGAAATCACTAAGCGCTAATGAAAAGAATGATCAGGCTCCAAATTATTCGGCAATTAGAAAACTTTTTTAAAACCAAAATATGCTCCTTCTTCGAGTGTAAAATATAAAGAAGACGTGATTCTCTATTGATTGACTAAAAGAAAGCATGTTTTTGTTTATGGTTTTTATAAAATATATTTGAATTTGCAAGACCATCGAAAATCAATAGGAAAAATGCATGCTAGTTACGTAGTCAATTTTTATCGAGCACGCTTTCTACAGGAGATTGAAAAGAAGTGCATTTAAAAGCCGACATCCCGCCGATTCCGAAATGTTATAAGAGTATTCCGCAAGATAATCAGTATTACAACCGCGACCAAGTAATCCTTCCTAACCGAAAACGCATTTCAGAATTTCAGCCAACATTTCATGAGATGGGTCACTCACTGTATGTTCAGTTTTTTGTGGTACCGAGAAAACCCGTAGCTGGTCCATGCTTCCTAAGCCGGTAACGAAATCTTACAGCACAGATGACAGTAATCATCCCACAAAGATCATGACGCATTTCGAATTAGATTATAACTGAATATTACGGTCAAAGGCACTAGGTTTTGAAGACATTCAGTCGACGTTCGAATTCATGAAACAGTCTTGTCGGTTTCACAAGTAGTAATTTAACCTTCGGTGGCAGTCTGCTTTCAGGTGATGATGACTCGAGTTGCGGTGGCAGAAATCGTAAACTGAAAAACCATCTTTGCATGGATAGCCTGTCGTCGACCTTAGAAATGACTAATATTGCAGAAATGATTAATTTGCTGAACTAATGGAATTATTTTGGGGTTCAGTCACCTGATTTCGCAGGTCAGGATTAAATGCATTGTCAGGTGGAGGTGAAGTAAAATGCACAGTTACAGATGCTGTGCATAGGCGGGACACCAAACAAGAACTTTTCAAGATGATTTAGGGTGTGACTGATGATTACAACAGTGCGGCTTATGTGGCGCACTGGCACGCAGACCACGGTTTTAATTTAATCATTGAGGTCGCGCACCACAGAGCTCAAAGCGGGCGGTAAGTTCTTTCAAGCAAGTACCCAAAAGCCCTTCGTTGAATTGGCAGATTAAAATTTATTTCCATAAAGCATTCACCGAGAGAAGAGTAGATTACTCACCCGATTCTTAAAAAGCAGTATTTCATTACTGTTGCATTTCATAATCTTCCTAGCATGCGCCTTAGTTCCCTTTTGCCAATACCGCATGTACAGACATTACAAAGCATCGTTTTAATTTTGTTTCCCACCTGAAAAGTAACCAAACGTAATTAAGCGCACCGTGCCAGATCGGGGCCTCGCAGCTCAGATAGTTAGAGTGTTGGCTGTACACAAATCCATGCGCTTGTTGCCCTGCATTTAAACCCCATCCAGGCCGTTGAGTTTTTCATAAGGGGATCAGGTGGGCGTTTGTAATTCACAAAAATGTCCCTTCTTTCATTGCAAAAAACCACTTAAGTTAGTTAACATGAGGTAGACTCAAAGATCGCTGTTTAAGTTCGTTCAGTGCCAGTAATGTAAGTTATGGGAAAGTGGCCTCACTTCGAAGTTATTGGCACAATGAGCTGTTTCATTTGTTGGGAGCTGTGGTAGCCACTCCATTGCCCCCTTCTCCAGCTCCATTTTGCCGGTCGATGGCCGCGACAAACATTGACAGGCCGTTGACACCCGGCCAGCCTCGCCGGCTAGAACTGAGGCACCTCCTGTCCATCTGCGGTGACTCACGGCTGCCCTCACAAACTTTCACCAACAATCACGCGTCGGAAGGCTTGTCTTGACACCCGTGAACCCTCGTGAGTATGCGCCCTCCTATTCTTCTCCTGATCCGCCCAATCTCATGACCAACACTCAGCCAGTCAGTGCCTCCTGCTGGCACTTACATGCACACCGCATAAACGTACATACGGCGACTGACGTGCTCTCGAACGGGCGATTTTCTCTGGCACAAACAAACAGTCAAACCACGGAAACTTGTCTTGTGTACAGAATAAACCTATTCTCATGGTTACTTGACTTCGGACATTTGGCGGAACGAAATTATTGTGTGTGCTTACAGTTGATCTTACATCATTGACGAGTTACTGGTAGCTAATGGTCTTGCACTTCTCTCTTTTAGTGTAAAATGCTCCATTACATTATCTTTCTCATATATGGCCTAGCTTTTCTTGTTGACGTGGGCGGAACTGCTTTCTATGCAATTTGTACCGAACTATTTCTTCATTTGTACATAATCACCAACTTAGCTTCCGTCGTCAGTTTGTCTGAAAACTGATAATTTACACTTTGCTCAGTGGCCGTCAGTATTTATATTCGCACCAATGCATAATATCTCTCGGTAACCGTTGTTTTCTAGATTAGTACAAGCACTGTTACCTGAAAAATTGTGTCTGGTTAAATTTATGGATCTAAGACCTCAGAGCTGTGTTGCGCAAGCACATACGGCCGTCGGATAGAACAGTCATCAGATAGGTAGGACGAGCGACTATATTTCTAGGAAGAAAAACCCCACTTTATCAATGGCCTGACAAATAAATGCAAATGCGACAAATGGACAATAATTGTGTCGATTAGTTAGAACATCTCGTGACACTTATAGATCATTTTCATGACAGTCTGTTATTATAATGCTCCTTCTTCCTGGGAAAGACAGCGCTGTATGTCGGCTGTGAACATGTTTGCGTCAGAGGTAGACCACCAGAGGACGCCGACGGCACGTAATTCAGACTTATTCCCGTTCGCTTCAAGGAGGTATGTGTCACAATAACACCCACGAGAGGCCACAGGCCGATTCACTTACACACCCAAAGCGCAAATATCACTGAAAACTCGAGGTTCTAGCATTCACCTCTCCCCCCTCTATAACAGTTCGACATTATTCGAGCTTCATCGCTAGTAACATGGCATTTTGTCCCATTTCCCAAATAAATGTAAGTAGTAGGCAATATTCTATTATCATTACCGATGTGGGGTCTTGGTAGATCTATTTAAAAGAACAGCTATAACCGAGAGCTAGAGAAGAAAACTAGAAAAAGAAGCTACTATCTGCTATTAAAAAATCCCGAGCTAGATTTGAAGGAGTATCTAACCAAAACTGGGCAACTCGTAATTAGTCATCCGAAGTGCGGAATGTTACTTCTACTTGACTGTCACCCTGATTTTTCTCTTCCTTCTTACCTGCCTTCTACCCACCTTAGTGTTTATCCTTACAGCTCCTGGCAACTACGTGGCGCTTATTTGCATACACAAACAGTCCTCCTGATTCAGTGAACCCCGCCCTGACCTTCAAATAACGAAGAGATACTGGTAGGGACAGATCCGTATGACAGGGTAGCAAGTTAGACGGATGTGAATTTAAGAGCACCCATTCACTCGAAAACACGCCTGAGAACAAACATCCGCAACAAGGTTTTGTTTTGCTTGAGTGTGCGAGTGAGTAATTTGGATGCACACGTCACAAGGTGCGGTTGTGCCGTCGACGATAGGCGCGTGTGATCTGTTCGGCGGGGGTTGGCCCTGAGGTCTGAATACGTGCAAGCTTAATCACGCTCATGTCTGTCGAAATCGGCGATTGTGGGCTACAGGTGACGCATGACATGTGCAGCGAAGAGATCTGACAAAAAGAAGGCCTGGTGTGTGCGAGTTTATTGTGCAGGCGCATGGCGCCGCATGAATGCATACACCCAAGACAAGTGTGTTTACTGCATGTACAAAATGGAACGCGAACAGAGGACTGTGTACGAGAAGACAAGAACGAGAGATTTGTGCTATGTGCGACAAGCTACGTGAAAAAAACCCAGAGGTGCATGGTTAGCCAACGATACTCACGGGTACGGCTACCATGGCGCGGGAGAGTAAAAACAGTTTGTTAATCTAACCGTCCGGCTGGGGGAATGAGTGTCGGAAAAGTCACATCGGTTACTTGATTTGAGATTTCGACTAGTCATCTGACAGCGCAGCCGGAAATCGAGGCATGTTTTGAGGCAACTCCTGCTCTTCATCCGACGTGCACTTCGTTTTTGGAGGCACATCGTCCTTTTAAAGACCTTCATACACGTAGTTGGGACGTGCAAATCTGATTACATCAGTACGCCCAAAGTGACTATTTTAGTTTTTGTCCTCGTTGTCGATATACCTTTCGCACTAATAACTCATTGTCACAGAGGCGACCCTTGCGAATTTGAAGGACAAACACAAATTAAGACTTCATTACTGAAGCACGATAACTCATTCATTTTGCCGCGAAGGATCAATGGGGCCATTGGAGCGCCGAACCTAATGTTTCCAGCGCTCCAATCCAAATGAAGGTATGTGAGCTTTCTGCATGGGTTTTACTAACACTGCAAGAAACATAAGTGATTGTGACGCGGTATGTTTTATCGATTAATCTAGATGAACTGGCTACCTCATTTGACAGTGAAATTAGTCTGTCATGCCCGCAACGTATGCTGTAAACCGAGCACATGCATAGATCAAATTCACGTTGGAGATGTAATCGGCTGGTTCGCTTCCTTTCTTAGATGTCCTTTTAAACAGCAGATCTGACGGTAGCATCCAGAGGAGCGTCTGTCCGAAGAAAACCGGATCTGGACAATACACGAGCTTCGCTAGTTTCGTACCTATCCGACAAAAACAAAATCTAGTAAGGTGTTTGGCACAAAGGGCTAAAAAAATTTGTTTAACGGATAGTATCGATGAGGAACTTAGGAGAATCCAAAACTGGCTTCGCGAAAACGGGTATCCTGACAGGATCATTGCAAAGAACCTTGCGGAACGATCCGAAAAACCCAGCAAACTGACCGCCGAGAAGAAAACGTTGTTTCTCAAAGTCCCTTTCAAAGGAGACGCTGCAAGTGAACTCCTAAGAAGATGCCTTGAACAAGCTGTCTCGGGAACTTTCCCAGTAGCAAGGGTTCTGACTGACCCTATTTTACGCGGAGAAGGCAAAGATAGGCTGCCAGCTCAGACAGTCTCAGGGTGCATTTACTCATTCACTTGCTCCTGTGGAGCGGGTTATATTGGTCGTAAGAGTCGTACCCCGTCCCATATAACTGTACTAGCCTGACTAGAAGTTATCGAAAGCAACGTTCGCTCGCCACCTTTTCTTCTGAATATAGCTATGGGGATGTTCACAACTCCAAAAACCCAAATACTTATTTATTCGACTGTTACGTTTCCAGGTGACGCAGCTGCAAGGGTTCCGGTCTGTCACGGAGCCCATGAATGTTCGCCATATTGCTTTTGATGTAGAAACAGTCCCGTTATTTAAATTCATACCTTTTAACTTCGCTAGATATTAATAGGAAGAGTTAGGGTGAATTCGCCAAGAGATGGCTTTTTAGGTTCAGCTTAAAAATTGACAGTAATATCTAAACTCTTTCCAGTAGCTTCGGCGGTGTGGTTGTGTAGTATTCCCAACACACAATGGAGAAGTCTGTGGAGTGCAAGTATAAACAGAGGGTGACTTTCCGCACTCATATCACATGTTGTAGATGAGAACTAAGACCCAAGTTTATCAGTTTTTTGTCATTGCATGTCAGCATTCTATATTAGTGTACATTTTCAGAATACTGACTGTCCGTTTCCAAACTGCGCATTTATTAAAGTGAAGCTGACTGAATTCGGCCCACATATTCATGTTGCTTTTTAGGCCGAATCTGGAATGCGTTGTCTCGACCACTTTCAGTTTTCCCATTTCCTTCTGAAGAACATATAAGATCCAACAATTCCTTCATTTAGAAAATGGGGGCAAGGAATGGGGATATGAACCCTCCTATTCCGAGGGCCTTGCGTTAATTTTCAGAGAGATTTGGGCCAGTGCTAAGGTCAGGACCAAGGCTAGGGTCTGGGTCAAGTTTAACGTTAGACGGAATGATATTACGGACAAAGAAAAGGGGAACTGGAATGGCCATTTCTGGCTTATTAGCCGTTGTCAGCCAGTCATACCTTACCCCGAAGTGTTCAACACCTGGGGCTCGAACTCGCGACCTGTTAGTTAGAGGTCCAACACCTCTTACCACTGGACCACGGGCCCGTAAGGCAAAACGGAACGAGTGAGTTCCGTACGAACGATCGGTGAGCGCCCCACTACCAGAACCTTTAGGGTTAGGGCACGGGAATGTTTGCTCTTCCTGGAATTTTGCACGAGGGCACCTATTTTACCACGAGGGTTCTTATTTCTGCGTCTTACCAAACTGGGTTCTCGGCAGCAATTTTGTCAATCGGGTAGCTTCTTCAATTACCAAAATTAGAGAGCTCCAGAACAGAATGTAAATGCAAGCATAGATCGGGTTAAAAACTATTTGGGAATTGAAAATGACTTTAAAATCCCGCAGATCCGTTTTATCAAGCATAAGTCAAAAACTTAATTTTCAACGAAATGAGTACGGAGAAAAATATTTTAAACATATTTTTCTATAAAATATATTGGAATTTGTGAAGGTAATGAGAATCAGGGGAATAATAAATACCACTTAATTAGTCAGTGGTTACCGAGTGTGTTACCGATTGAAAAGATGGGCATTCGCAAGTCGGAACCCTAGAATGAGTGAAATGTCCTATGATTATGCCGCGCGATAATCAGTATTACAATCTACTTAAGTAATCGTTCAAATTCGAAAATCCCTTTTAGAATGTCGGTTAAAATTAGGTGAGATTGGTCACTGATTGCGTGGTCTTCATAAAGATTTCAGGCTTGACACATTCCGAGTTGACAGTTACAGGCAGAGCGGCTTTCGGAAAAAATAATTTGTATTGGATCTGCTGGGTAACACATCGCACATTAAATAATGTACACCAACAAAATTTAGTTCGGAAATTTTTGTCGCTTGCAGAAAAATGACGATAACATGTCAACGAGAATGTCTGAAGTTTGAAGTCTTTTGAAAATGAGATGCTACTAGATAGCAAAGTAATGTTGCGTCCGTTTTATAAAACCTTTTTTGATTCCCAGTATGCCTCTATTTTGAAAATGAAGACAGAGGTGTCAAAAGATGTAAGCTGATTTTTTTCTGCCTAACTGTGCTAAATTCGGCAGAAGTCGGTAGATTCCCTTCTGAAGAATAAAGACCAGCTGACGTCTACGACAACGCAGTGACATTTTTATGAGCTCACTTACGGTCGGTTGGATGTCGAGAGTGTGTAAAAGTGCTGGTTGAGCAAATTACTCAAATACAGATCTCCGGCGCCAGTCCGGAGTCGAGATGTCACTGGCCGGTAACGTCAAACAAACCACGAACGGCCACTCCAGCTTCCTTGGCCAAGCGTTTTGATTATTAACCTTGATGGGTGTTTTGGCAGATTTTGAGATTTATTTTGGCTCAACTGTGAGAAACTCGATGGCCTCGGTGGGATTCGAGCCCAGATGTGATTAAACGTTCGCTCCTGGTAGGACCTTGTAGCTCAGGTGTTAAGAATGCTGGCTGCACCAAAGCCTTCCCATTGCTGTCTTGGGCTCGAATCCCACCGAAGTCGCCAAGAGTTTCACAGTTGGGTCAAAATACACTAGTCGCTAATCACTTTGACCGCCATGTAGGTTCTAGACCCGAAACCTCAAGGAAAGACAGAAACACCGCTTCCAGTCCTGCAATAAGAACAAGCTGGTGAATACTATATCAGACCACACGAAGTGGTTTCCACTTTTACAAGTTCGGTCTGTGCACCTCACGAACTGACAGTGAAAAGTCTCTCGTCAGTGTCCGACAACCAAAATGAGAGCATTGCAGCACTGTTACTTTTCGTATGTACTCAAAGCTCAAATTCTGGGTTTTTTAAAGACGACGAACCCGGAAACGAACACTCCGTTGAGCCCATTCGCAATCTGTATACTGAGCTCGGATGTTGTCCTGCCATCCATTTCTCTATCGACCATCGCAGACTGACGCACTTGGTGCCGTGCCTTTTCGCCGAGCGTTTCGTGCTACATCAGACGTGCACAAGGATTACGCCGATGCAGCGGTTGCCTCTGTGTGAGCTCTTTGTCATGTGAGAGCCCAGTTAACCACTGATGAAGTTGCACGACAGTCACACTGTGTCAAGTGTGTACACACTCAGGCCGACACGGTTGCTCTGGTTCCTGCGCCTATTCTCTAGCCTGGCTAGCCTGCAGGTGCCTATCAGTGCACCCTTGCGCGCACACTTCACAGCGTAGTCTGCTTTCCATATTCGCGACAGATTATGGCAATTTTTATTGGTGGCTGACAGTCTGTGCGAGATCACATAATCCGGTAGCACACTGAGGCCTCTCAAACAGTGCCTTGGACTTCTCTGATCCATACGTCTGAGTGTGTGTGTGCGCATACTGAAACAACAACGCACGGAAGCCACCATGAACAACGGTACCCACCAGTTCGATGAGGAACAGTTGGCTGATCTGTATGCCGCCTTCCCTGACCTCCAGACTAAGGGGGCCATTCCAGGTGACGAAATTCGTGATGCCTTACAAAAACTTGGATGCCCTATTGCTGGCCATGAGCTTCGAGAATTGCAGGGAAATCAGAAAAAAGGTGCATTGTGTGATCTTGAGGAGCTCTTCAACCTCTACGTGAGAGCCAAGACATTGAAGATTGACTCAAAGCAGATCCGAAAGGATACTTTATTGAGGGGCGCCAGCGAAGTAAAGGTATGATTCGGGGTCGCTGTTATGTGGAAAGTTTTGAAGGGAGAATTGTGGTGTGATTTATCATTGAACTCCGAATTGCCTACTCTGACATGCCTTTGCCAGCATATGAGCAGTCGGTGGCCTTAGAAGACGCTTTCGCAGCGTTGGTATCTGAAATTTGTCGGTGAATCCGCCAGCTGTCATTCAAAATAAAGTAAAATAGACCAAGCGCTAGGAGCCAAAGCCATTGTTTGACATAACTGACA
This sequence comes from Spirometra erinaceieuropaei, assembly GCA_902702965.1. Classification (NCBI taxonomy): domain Eukaryota; kingdom Metazoa; phylum Platyhelminthes; class Cestoda; order Diphyllobothriidea; family Diphyllobothriidae; genus Spirometra; species Spirometra erinaceieuropaei. Next base: position 492,094 of record CACRXP010000454.1, on the reverse strand, counting down.
ACTTACCCAAGCCTAGATTTAAAGTGGATGAGGAGGTTGGCAAAACGTCTTAATTCAATAGGCTGTGTCCAATAGATGAGTGATTTAATTGGATTCTGTAAAAGTAGCTTTAAAACTTGGGTAGGATACTGGACTTTAAGCTCGCGTCAGCGCTCCTACAGGCCTGCTGCTTACAAAAACGGTAAATGCTGATACTCGCGAGACATCATCTTTTTTACCAACCTGCAGTTACTTATCTTTTTCAAACCTTTCCAATGTAATGCTCTGGTCTGAATGTATTCTGGTCTGAATATTTATTCTGGTCTGAATGTAATTTCACTTAGTTTAGGATCCAAATTTCAAAACCGGTTATCTGCATAGAACGTTTAACGTCAGGGTAATGGATATATGGACTAGAATAAATAAGATAGAAGTTAGACATCCGAAGAAATGTAATTTGAAGTCAAATATATCCTTCGGAAAAGTATGTCACATTATGTTTTAGGGTTCGAAATGCACCTATGAGTACGCCTGAATAAAAGTAAACCAAGTCAATATTGATACTTAAAGTTAAAAACAATAATCTAAAGATCAAATATATGTGTGAACATAGGAATGCAGGTCGTTGGCGCTTTAATGCCTCAGACGTGATGTCTAGGCGAATCATAATCTTCCATAGAATGTAAATGAGTTACAAAGAATGACTCTGCAACCATCGCTCCTAACTTGAGATATACACCCTCAGTTTACTTTTGTCGACGAGTATTTTTATCGGCAGAGGACCGAAATGTTCCCAAGAAAGGATTTTATCGCGATTCTATTTCATTGCTGTATGTGTTGACAATTTCTTCAACTGCTAGGGTATTTTAGAGTCGTTTGATAATTCAGGAGATTTTGTGAATTCTCTAAGGAGCTGGGGAGAAATAAGCTGCACGTTTGTTCTGCAAGTTGTGTCGGCTTAGATAGTATTCTAAACGTGCCAAACTCAAAAACGCTTTTTTCTTATTTTTAAAATATTTTTGTCTTTATTTTTTAGATTTCAGGTCACTTCGAAAAAAGAGTAGATAATTTGAATTATTTCGTAATGTGCGTTGTAGTTATGCAATTCTTTACATAGGAGGCAGAAAATGCTGCCCCAAAATGTGGATTTGTGCAAATGCACACAATTGTTGGGGAACAGATCAAAGCATAAACTGATAATTGAATTAAAAATGAAGTTTAGAATGGTTCATTTTGCAGTAACTAAAACTTATTTACTAAACAAGCATGTCAAGAGATAGCCATGAATCCACAGTTGCGGCGAACTTTGGCATACAATGACTGAAACGTGTGGCCGGGCAGAGTTGTTGCCTTTTTAACAAGGCCCAGTTATTTTTGGTCCATTTAAGCCGCGATAATATTGAAGAAAATTTTGCAGCACCACACCTCGCGAGGGCTAATTGGAACAGATAAACTAATTAGGGTGTGTCTAGCTCAACCTGCGTGAAACACTGATAATAAAGAAATGACGGACTATTCTAAAAGTGCCTTTGGCACTTAAGTCACCGAAATGCTTAGCACCTGAAAAAATAAATTAATAAACTTACCGTGTGTAGGCGGACGCCGGAAATATAGATATTTTAAAATAGGGTTTAACTCGGGAGAACAATGGAAGTGAAGTCACGATATTTGTGTTATATGATCTACTGTACGGACAGCACAGGTACTGGCTACAAGCCTAGACACCTGTTTCGCCGATATTCCGTCGCTGCATGACATAGCTGAGAGGAGTTTGACCCGTAAATGAATTCCCAATGACTACCGTATTCTCCAGGTTAGCAACTACTCTGAAGATACTAAGAATCTTAAATTTTAAAAATGCAGTATCTAGCAAAAATCACACGGGCAGCGTTGGGCTGCTCACTATTGATTCGAACCCCTCTCAGAAGTGGGCGAATCAATTTCTAGGGAGATTAGATAGCTAAAAAATTCCAATGGTGGCTGCATGCAGTATAATCCCAAAAAAACCATTATATATTAGAATATTAGCCTTTTAATGAAAGTTTTCTAGTAGCCTTGAAAAAATAAATTCCTACAGTAATAAATTCATAGTTTAAGGTCAACCTATCTAGTATATTTTGTCTGCATAAGTTGGATATTTTTTGAAAACACGCATAAAACGTGACTGTCATGCTACTTTTTCAGAGATATGTGCTCGAGCTAAATTTTGCACATAAGGGGAACGTTGTTTTTCTTTTAAAAGTTTGTTATTATGAGGCCTGTCGAGATTGTGAAGTGATTATTACAGGAACAGTGTGGCTGCAGTCTAGTTAAAACCGTAGCGACTTCGAAATCAAATAAGTGAAGATGACACCCTTTCGTTTTTTAAGACAAGGCGCTAAATTTACATCGGGAAAACTAAGCCGGCAACAAATGAGTTCAGTTATTTCTTCCTGTCGAATCCTAAATCTAGAACTTTAACGACTTTTTTTATCAGATTAAAACGCCTCTTTCAGAGAGGCTCCTCTCAACGGGAATCCGGACCAACGAATATCGCATGGCTCTTAATGAAATTAAGCGCAATCATGTCTCGATGGAACGCTAATGTATTAGGGGCATATTCAGGTGTAATAGGGTTTGTCCCAAGTAAGAGAATCCTTCAGTCATACAAAAAGCAAGTATTTTAGTGAAAAGTGTAACCACGACGTTTTTTCATGAGTTTCTAATTTTATAAATAAACTAAACGTTTTTTTCTCTCATACGCTAAGAAAACGTTGCCCAGTAGCCGGTAACTATAACTTATTGATTTTTGGACGACTGACTCATTCCGGATAAGCATGACCTTCCCATCAATGAAAATAAAAATCATGCAATTGATTTCTGATATATCAGTTTACAAAAAAAGTGCTAAGGTCATAGCTATCTGCCTATCCATAGGACTCCTGTTCGTTATCGACCAGAAAAATATGTATAAAGCAAGGAATGATGCTGACTTCTATGCATCCAGGTATTTCTAAAATAAGTTTTCTAAATACAGTTGTGTTTACTAAAAATACTCTTGCTTGATCGTTAAGCCATTAAAAGTTTTTCTAAATGCATTCAGGTATACAGCATAAAGCATAGGCGTTTTAATTATTACTCGGTAAACCGAGACATTTCTAAAACGCCAGATAACGTAGACCGGATTAGCTTAAGAAAATACAAAAATAATTGAGTCAATTGAGAGTTGCACGTTCGCCTCTGATTTTTGAGCAGACATCAACTACTTTTTACATTCAGAGGGCAAACACTAAGTTAGTGTCGAGTCACTTAGCATAATGAAATGAAATTCCGTTTTCATTGTGCACAAGTTTTTTCTATCGCGTTTGTTTCCTAATGCCACTTATCAATAGTAGTATACTATCGAACTGAACCTAGAAGCCGCTGAGATCTGTTGAGTCAGAAAATATCAGTAATCTGAGGAATAGGTTTTCGCATCCCCGCGTATAAGTAAACGGTTACATGTACGTTTAGCAAACTTCATTGCCCTTCCTAGCGGAGTATTCATTACTTCTTTGTTTCACAGGATGTACACTGTTTAAAATATTTACGGATAAAATTCACGATCCCTCGACTACAACCCTTCAAATCGTCTTTTTAAGTGAAGTTCCGATACTAATTGCATGTTGCCTACACATGGTACTCTGTTGAAAGTTCGGTAATATTTTTGGACTTAAGTGTCGAGCTACCTTGCATTCATGTATACGTCTAAAATATGCTTCAAACGAAATTCTTTAAATGTCAGGTAAGCGAACGGACTCGATTAACTTCATTAAGACCAACACAGCTTAACCGATGTTTTACTGTGTACAAATTAATTTATGCAGCCCACTGATCCTTGTCAAGTTGGTCGTCAACTTATAATTGATAATCTCAAAAGGTGGCTGATCTAATTGTGCAAAATCTATCTCTCTGCACCTTCAGATCTACTCACTATGTGGTTATGGGACGAAGAGCAGCCTCCGTATTATCAGTGAATGACCGACCAGCTGACAAAAATTGTTTAGAAATGATTGCAGGTCAAAGTATATCCCAAAAGATTTTGGTTTACCCTAGCCTACAGTAGTGCATTTGACGGAAAAACAAGATAATATGCATATTTTTGGCATTCAGTGAGTTTGAATGTTATCCCCTGTTGAGAAAAACAAGACATTTAAATAAAGACTATTTTGCCGTACCATGTTTTTTAGGAATACGACGGTGTCGTTGGTGGCAAACATACGGTGACCGAGTCGGAGGAGAGGGCATTTACGAATTGGATAAATAAGCACCTGAAAGACGACAAAGAATGCACTGAGCTGGGACTGCTGCCAATCAGCATCGAGGTCGATGGACAGCTGTATAATCGTTGCAAAAACGGCATAATTCTCAGCAAAATTGTGAATATCGCTGTTCCAAATACAATTGATGAACGTATCATTGAGAAAGGCGACTCCATGAGTGCTCTCTTTAAGGTTAGTGGACTTTTCATTAAACCACCATACAAAGAATGAAGTAAACTAAGGCTTCTATAAACTCGGTAGTACTTGGTGTCCTTCTTCAAATATAGACGGATAAAGTTTCGTGGTGCAGAATATAAAAGTTTGACGAAAAAGCACATGTGACATAGCTGGATAATTTTACTCCACTCTAAGGGAAATCAGAATTAATGTTTCCAATTAACTATCATTTTGACTATTCGCCAGATAGTGTTTGAATATCATTACTGTCGTGCTCTCTGTACTTTACGGTTTCATATTATACACCTATTACTATTTTTCCCATGCCAACTTTTAAGTTGTGCTTAGCCACTTTAGTCGTTGACACAGAAATTGGTCCAAGCAGGTCCGAATACTACATTGTTTAGAAATCCGCCAATTTTAACGGTCGCTCTCTCAAAACATCCGCGATGATTGAGCTAATGATATTTGGCGAAAGAAATGTAACATAATTCAGGGGCACTGCTATTTTTTGAAGTATTGAGATGTCATAGTGGTCCGTCAAAGTAAACTGAAAACATATCTTTTCAGAGTAGGTTTTTAAACTTTGCGTTTTCAGAGAACGCACAGTTTTTAGACTACTCACAGCACTGACATCTGAAATAATAAAAAGATAAAGCGACGCCGGATACTTTTTGATGTCATTTTAAAATTTAGTGGAAAGGCGGTAAAATCGAGTCCACAGAGTCATCAGCTGTCCTGAGTAACCCACATCTACGCCACGCTGGGTTCTTCGAGGTTCATGGCTACCTTGTGAATGACTAAATCGTATCATTTTATCCTTCTTTCAGGTCATCACTATTAGTCTGTTCATGCTGATAAATATGACATGCTATGAAATGTCCCACGAAGTTTAAGTTATAGGGAAAAAAGCAGTATTTAAAGAAAAAACCGTGCACAAGCGTTCAAAACAAGACTGCCCAAAATCCTTATTCAAATTTGGCGGATTTTCGGAATTACACATTAGTTTTACTGTTTAAATGGGCCAGCCAAAGGTCCTTCAAATGGAAAATAAGATTTGCTGTGGTCACATGCTACAGCATGCTTATCCCTGCTGGCCAATAAAAATTAATCTTACGCGACAAGCAATTTGGAAACCCAATTGTGACAAGTTCAAACGAGGGTTCAAATGCCAAACTTCTTTGCATTAGGCATGACAGAAGAAACCAAAACCATTTTGTCTTTCAGCGTACTTGGTAGAGAGAAAGCCAGGGTCGTTTTTCCATGAACATTTCTAATTAACGGTCTGTTGTTCCAGCTGTTAATGTTTACGAGACTCCTTATACAATGCTTTCCTATGCTTTCTTCAGCGCAATGAAAATCTGACATTGGTGATCAATTCGGCTGCTGCAATTGGCTGCTGCGTTGTGAACATCGGGCCGGAAGACATCCTTCAGGGCAAACGTCATCTGGTTTTGGGTCTGATTTGGCAACTCATTCGAAAGGCCATTGTCGACACCATAACCCTCTCCCAGCACACAGAACTGGCGGCCCTTTTGCTGCCTGGAGAGACTCTGGAGGAACTAAGTGCTCTCAAGCCCGAAGAGTTATTAATGCGGTGGGTAAACTTCCATCTAGCAAATGCTGGCAGCGACCGCAGACTCACCAACTTCCATTCCGACATCAACGATTCAGTCATTTATGCCATTCTGATGGAACAGATAGCCCCAATAGACAAGAAGGCTCACATGATCAATAGCAAGGCTATCTTAGATGAGTATGATATCCAGAAAAGGGCTGGCATTGTGATGGAGAACGCAAGGATTCTGGATGCCAGCACTCTTTTATCGCCAGAAGACATTTATCTTGCAAGTGACACCAATCAACGGGATAAGCTCAACCTGGGCTTTGTCGCAACCCTGTTTAACATGTATCCTGGGCTGGAGAATCCCGGAGATTTAGAAATACAACCGGAGTCCCTGGAAGAAAAGACCTATAGGAATTGGATGAATTCAATGGGTGTGTCGCCATTCGTGAGCCATCTCTATAGCAACCTCAGCGATGGACTGGTCCTGCTTCAATTGATTGATATAATTCGTCCAACCACCATAAACTGGAAAGCAGTGACCACGACCTTCGACGAAAGACGGAAACTCTTCCAGAAGCAAAGCAACTGTGTTCTCGTGGTTGAGTATGCCAAGTCAATTGGACTTAAGCTGGTCAATGTGAGTGGCGAAAACATTCGGGAAGGAGCTCAGAAGCAAGTCTTGGGAAGCTGCTTCCAGTTTATGAGGTCTTACACAAACAAGCTTCTGAGAGAGGTACGTAACTGTCCTTACCATTTTATATTCCCTTTATGCTTTCTATCCTTCCTACTCGGTCAGAAGAAGGATTTCAAAATAAAAGGAATATGAAACCAGTTCTGCTAACTTCCTTCCACTTTAAACATGTCGCTTTCGCCTATTTTTTGCTAGAGGCACGACCATTAGTAAAAGAGAACAGCCCATACTAGTTTCAGGTATCAAAGCAGAAGTGTCCTATCGTTCCAGGACTTGAAAGCGCGCAACTAGTCTTCGTCACTGACATTTCTTTTTAACTGGGAAAAAACGTCCTAGCTAGAAGACAAAGGAAGGGAAGACGTAGATGGCTGAGTATCAATCAATCGCATATTTTGGTTCTTTAGGCCGCAGGATCAGATAAGTCTGCACCAATCGAAGATGCTGAGATACTGGCATGGGTTAACAAACACCTTCAGGCCGTTGGTGAGCCGCCAATAACGAGTTTCCGCGACCCCAGCCTAGCTACCTCGAGGCCTATTGTTGCTGTGCTGGAGAGCATCGCCCCGCGAAGCACGACCAGATCAATGCTATTGGATGACAACTTCGCCAATGCCGTCTACGCCCTCTCCTCGTGTCGAAAGGCTGGAGCCCGGGTCTACGCGCTGCCGGAACATATTTGCCAGACAAATTCGAAAATGATTATCACCATTTTTGCTTGTCTCATAGTGCTCTCTTACAACTTGCAACAAAATGCACTGGAACAGCAACAACAGCGGTAATATAGGAGCTCGCTTCCTTAATCTAGCGCTTCAAAGTGTCTAGTCTACTGAGGGCGTTGGCCACCCTTCATTTCCTTGTCTTGGCTCTCGCTCTGCCAAGATTCCTTAACTGAAGGTTTTATTTGTTATATTAACTTAATCATACTTTAAATCGAGAAAAGCAGAAAATTGATTCTCATTTTGTCTATTTTGATCCAGGTGGGCGTTAAACTGTCGTTGCAATGTTCATCGTCTACATATATGTACAGGTCCCTCGTACCACCATCGTGCCAGGAAATTTATAACAGATTCTCAGTGCTACAGTGATTATGTAGAGCGGGTGCAGAGGGTTATACTGCAGCCATGGTAACAATCGAAACAGTACCTTTACTCTGACTAGTAGCAAGCTTCCGCCTGGGTTACAGCTGCAAGTTAAAATGATTTATTTGCGTATATGTGAGATTCTTTTACTTAATATTGGTTTGAATTGTGGTTATCATTTAATAAAATCCCAAAAAATAACCAACATGCTAATGACAATGGAAAAGCAGGACCGCTAACTACTAACTTGAAGGGAAACCTAGTGAGAACAAGAGGGTTCCTGTGCGCACTTCATGCAACACAGTTTTTAAATGATATTACAAGCCGGTAAATGTGAATTAAAACAGGCAGTTTGAGTTTCAATGTTTTTGAACGCCGAAGTAAAAATAAGACAAATTAGTTAAGTGCAATCAAAAAACAGTTAGAAGGACCAAAGCTCATGGGAGGCTGTCATTGATATTGAGCTTGAACTTCATGGGATAGCAGTACTTTTGCCCAGAAAAAAATAACCTGCTGGAATTGACTGCGTTGGTGTCAATCTCTAAAATGTTATCAGCCGCAGAGATTCTGGCCATTAAAACAGCCCGCTCAATATTCCCATAACGTGGTTAAAATACACACGGGCGCATTTGAATGCAAATGGTATAGTACTTGAAAATGACCTTGTTACCACTTTTCCTGTTAAAATGACCCACCGTGGATTATGCTAACTAACAACTCATACTAAGCCGCCCCAAAGTGAGTAGATATGTTCAAATTAGAGTTCAAGTAGTTACAACCATTTAATTTTCACGTTGTGGACTATTATGATGCGCGAAAATAACAGGGCCAGAATACTTGAGTCTTGGGCAGATTTGAACTTCTCACTACCCGGATTCACGCCAACATCGCGTTCACCCTAGGAGCTAGTAGCTGGCACTTCAGCCATCGCCGACTAATAAAAATGCAGAATTAACGTTTCTTCTGTGCCGTAACACGCATCTGACATAGCATTAAGGCTGTGGTGCAGTCCTCTTATACGCAAGAAGTGGACAATCATCCAAGTGTTGCTTATCAAAAGTGCAGGTCATCAGAAGTCCATCCCGTGAATAGACAGTCAGTCTTAGAAGACGCCCATTGCTGACCAACTGGCGTCCCTATTTTCTAGGAGAATATACCGAATGAATACTACCATTCGGATGGGCATTGTTCATGAGGAATTAGGAGTACAGTCTGATGGTTAAATGTTACTCACAAAGGCAATCACTCGATTAAGTTTGACGGACTACTACAAATCCACTTGGTCTTCCGATCGTACGATGAAAATAGTTTTGGTTTAAGTAATGTGCGTCAAAATTTATGATTCTGTAGGCCACGCGGCTTGGGCCACTCCGCCACTCATGATCACGCTTTATTCCGTTCCTTTCCTGTTATTCTTAGTCACCGATTGCTGTCACTGCATAATGAACGTAGCAACTGCTATTTGAGGCGTTTACATTTCGTCTTCTTACATTTCAATTTTTGCTTTGTCCTATGGGCCGTTTGCTGGCTTACGGTAGTGCTAGGCACCACATGGAAGTTTTCGACGTTTTTACGATTCTTAAATAGGGAAGTTCCAAAATTTTGATCACACACTGATTTGCTTACGAAAAACACACATCGATCACCCCTTTGGTGCAAAAGGAGTGAAGTAGCAATAATAGTAAAAAAATAAGAGGCGTTCGCTGGAGGTTTTTTTATTTAAGGTTCGATGTTTAAGTGGTGATTTCGCCTATCAATCTTCACAAACTTGAAAGGCATGCGCACATTTACCATTATATGGCGCAGTTTGCATGATACGTAGGCCGCCAGTGCAGCTGTGGGGCTCAGTTTCATTGTCGCCCCGTGCAGTGTGAAATGTGGCTGACAAAGACAGGGTCCGGATTTTTCGTCCATGTTATTTAGGACAAAACAGAAGTATCCGTCTCCACTTTGCATTCAGGATTCTCAAAACTCTCAGACGATTCAAAGAAACTAGCAAATGAAAAGTGAAAAGCACGTTACTGAGAGAAAGGTAGCTAGGATTAATAGCACATGATAGTTTCCTTCCTTCTCAGTCGTCTCTGGAAGCCGTGCGACACGTGGTAATATTGGCGAATATTCGAAGACGACTTAAGGCGATAGAAATTAAGGGATGAGCTCCAAGAAATAGTTTATAAAAAGATGCAGATCTGTTAGCGTCATCAGTTTTGACGAGGTCGGAAGCCGCATAAGAAGTGACAAATGTGTGAGTCGCGAGCTGCTCGAACGGTGGTTCCCCGGTCCGCAATCAATTAACAAGCTCAATGACTTTCCATTCATTGTATTATGTGCTGAGACTCTGTCTGGGCAAAATAATTACCTAAGTGAGGAGTGCGCGACCACCGCCAGAGAGAGTGCGGCAGGTGCAAAGTAAGCTTACTAACTCACATGCAAGACGCCATATTTGCGCCTACCCTGAAGTAGAGCGCACGATGGACTTCATCAGAAACGGTAGCCTGACTGTCGTATCTGCATCAGCGTGGCGCGGAGACTGAGAATACCGTTTCTTTCCACGATCTCAATGTCTGTGATCCTTTCCTGTCACCTCACACTCAGTAATCTTCGGAGGCAGCTGTAGTGAAGAAGGTCGAGTCTAATTTCTTTGACTTTATAAATAATCCACGCCTCCGTCGCGCAAAAGAACGCTGAAGGGACAACTGTCTTTCCTGTTCTCATCTTTATGCTGCGTAGTGTGCCACGACGGTTCCAGACGGAGTGTTTCGGTCGGCCAAAGTTTTGGCTGACTTTGGAGATCGGCTTAGGATTTCTTCAATGATTTTGGTGTTTCTTGGAATCGTACTCCCAAGGTGCGTGAACCTCTCCTCTGCTGTGAGCTGAGCTCTATGGACACCGATACAGGGTTCATTGTAGTCAGCATTTGATGTCGGTTGCTGCATAATCACTATCTCTTCCCTACTGAGGATCATTTCGAAGTTATAAAAGCCGGAGGCGAAGAAGTTCACACCTCGCTGCATGTCCTCTGTCCCCGTGGTGTCTAGTGCGCAGTCATCCGCGAACCGTAGGTCGTTGAAGCTGGCCCTGGATACCCTTAAAGATGCTTTTAAGCGACAGATGTTGAGAAGATTTCCGTCTGTGAGACAACTTCGCAACGGGATGATGGCGCGCGCCATGGGCATTGGGGTGACTCGGAAGTATTCGCGGCGACAAATGGCATGGAAATGGACTGCTGACTCGCTCTCACCCTCTTTAGTACCATGCTCTTCACCATATTGATGGATGCCTACCATGATGACCGACTGAAAATCGACACCGTCCACCAAACCCTTGGGCGGTCGTTCATCACCCTTTACCGGAGGATCTCTATGTCAATCCCCAAGACCAGGTTAACTTTCACGACCTAGTACCCACTGTTAACTGCGCACTGAATACCACAGAAGAAAACGGCATACGCTGAAGTGATAACCTTTTCGCCGCCGGCTAATCCGACTCCAGCCCCAAGCGAGAGTCTTGAGTGTTTCGCACCTGGAAAAAGTAACTTTCTCGCTTTATTGCCACGTATGGGATCCTCTTATTTTGATATAGTAGACTGAGAGTCCAAACAGAATTTTCTATGCAATCTAGTATCCACTAGGTGATTCGCAGACAGCTCGAATTAATATCTGCAGATGAAAAGGGGGGAGTGGGACGGCAGTCTCTGACATGTCAACCGCCGTCAGCCGGCCATACGTAACCCTGGGGTCGGATAGCCTCGTCAAAGTTTCTGGGTTGGGAACTGCAGTAGTGCAAATTTGAATTTGGGCATGGCTGTCCGACGACGATTACTAAGCCAGAAATGCTCATCCCAGTCTCTCTTGTCTTTGTCGGTTCTTCCAAGTTTATATATATATATATATATATATATATGTCTGTGACCGCTATGCTGTGGCCTGATGGGGCTCTCTGTTGAGCTCAAAGACGCGGCCGGACGGCGTATTACATTATTCGATCCTCCGAACTTAACTCCGACAATGATAAATAAATATCGTACAGCGGACGAACAACCTGATCCATATGTAAAAAACTCAAGACTGTCGACGTGGGTCTCGGAGTTCAGAGGGTCAGGGAGCTGGTGGCACCCAAGCCATGCCTTTGCTATCGCGTATCCAAATCCACCGCGACCACCTATTTTTTCACACTTGGGTATTGAGTTAAATTGTTAAAATATGCTTAAAGGCCCCGATTGCACAATCCGTGGGACTTATCCTTGCCCACTCATTAAAAGAATCACCAACTTTTCCCACCGATGACAAATTGCCTTGTGCCTTTAATTATTTAACAAAAATGCCGAGTAGTTATTTCGACCTTATAAGGTACCTGAGATATGAGATCTCTACCAATCATCCCCCGGTCCATTATTTTCGGCAAAAAGTAGGCTAGTCTTTGATTTCCTATTTCCCAGATCAAATCGGAAGTATTGGTTCCAGTGTAAGAGGAGTACAGCGGCCACTAAGATTAAAAGTAACTTCCCACAGACGTTGAGTGTTGTTTGACTTTGGTCATCAGGAGCCGACAGCGCTTTTGTACGGTAGATCGTTTGCACCAAGACAAAGAAATTGTTCAAAAGTCGATCTTAAGTAGGGTACCATTCCTATATATGGTAGTGGAAGAGGAAGATATGGTCAGTTTGACGAGTATGTATGAACATGATCCGTTCGGACGAATTTAATATTTTATTCGCTGTCCGGGACGTATACCTTCCTAGATCCCCAGGAGTTTTTTTTCACATTCTCGAGCTCGTGCGCAAGTGTGATAAAGACTCATTCAGGCCACTGCAGGAGACATGACTGTTATGTGCTCACTCGGTCTTCGAGCATACTGAGCTACATGAGTAGTACGCCAAACTACGACATTACCTTCGAGTCGGCCAGAATCGACAGAGGTCGAATTTAAAGTTCCCTCTGCCACCGGAATAACAGCAGATGACCCATAAGGGAAATGCAATAAGCTTTCTCTTGCAAAATTGTGATGCTGCTCCCCCAGACTGTCGTCAAACATACAATCAATGTGCAGAATAGTTAACATTTGGAACATGTCCGCAAAATCGGTACCTCTTTGTCATCCATAAAATTGAACTGCCCTAGGAACAAACCAGTCTCTGAATGACAAGAATTTAACTGTTTTTAGGAAACTATGACGTATTTCAGAGACAATCTCTCCCTCTATGATATTTTGGAGCTTTTTCCCTTCTCCCAGTCTTCTGCTGCGGAAACGTTGGAATGGTAACATTGTAGTTTTCTAAAACAGAACCTGGACCACTAGCTTTTTGGTTGAATGTGCGAGTGAACAACGCGTTAACTAAGCTTTCGTCTGTAACATTGGTTGGCCAAGTTTTCGCAACCTGAAGAAAATATATACCCTGGTAAACGTATAGGTGACCAAGCGTCTTCTGCTCGAGTGTGAAAAAACCGAGGAGACTATTTTTTAACTGATACAACGACCTTGGAATTTTCGGGCTTTAAAATCGTAATGGGTGGAGAACAGATGAATTTGAGGAAGGTCTTTTCTACCCCCCACAATCTAAAAAGATCGATGAAGACAACTTTCAAGTGATGGATCGTACTGACAATTGAAGCTTTAATTTAAAAATTAAGCAGCACTTCCTCGTTTTGATTTTTGAACTTATGTTTTGCACCTGTCGGAGGGCAGTATATGCGCAAAAGTCCCATTGCCTTATCACACAGGAAAAAACCGAATGCATGCTAATTCTCACTGCCACTGAACAATTGCTCAAATTTTTTGCTACTTCACCAGATAATCTGGAAAATCAATGTTTATAATTTCTTGCCCGACCAACAGAAGGTTTTCTAGGTCTTATTGCGGGCACAACTGGTGTTCACACTTGCCTACTTTCGAAATCTGCTTTGATTTTAGCTTGTGAACATTCGGTGGCTTTACTTTGAGAGCTCCGCTGTGCATTCTCTCTTGAATGCACAGAGATATACACTAAAATACTTCTAAAACGCGCCCTAAGTTCACGAATCGTCAGAACTCAGTCGCCCGGCATGAGATTTAAAACAAATTTTTATTTTAAGAAGCTCTTTAAATAAATGAATGACTGCTGGTAACCTTTTAAAATGTACTAAGACTGCTGTATTGTGGGAAATTTTGTCAACAGTAGACATTTTTATTAGTTCCATTTATTGAGCAAACAGCGTGTAAATCATTAAAAGGGAGGCAGCACAATTCAATAAATAGTATAAGCCGTGCTTCGAAATAGCTTTTTGGTCGAAGAACTACCTTTACTATCATGAAATCAGGTGTTTATGAACCAGTAAGACAGACTTCTGCTTTAACTAACATGGGAATTAAACGAGAAAATGCAGGTGCGAAAGCCCGCAGGATTTGCAAACACTCCGGCTAGATGGAGGGGTCAGTTGCGGGTGACAATGGCTCTTGTAAACGGGTGGCGTGGATCGCCACTATCCCCAAGACACCGAGCAGACTTGCGCGTGAGTGAGGCTATTGTAAAGGAGGCCTTTAGGAGGCCTCACTGGTTTTTCCCGCACCCAACGCTTTCCAGTAGCAAGAGCGGATCAGGTCGAATGGAGATGATCGTGGAGACGGCGGCTGGCGAGGTTGAGGTCACGTCAACGAGTACCATACACACTCTGACCCCTAATTCCTAATGAGTCGGTCCTCAATGATGGAGACGAGGTAATGAAATTGCGGTAATCAGCCATTCGGATGGAGGCTAGCAAACGGTCGTTGCACTAATTGCCACCATCGGCGATAAATGCGGGTGTTTTAAATTACCACAGGCATGTGATGGAATGACAACGGTATCGTATAAATACGGCATCCATCATTCGTTCAGCAGCCTTATCTCTGACTGTCTCTGGCAATGAGTTTCGGTGAGAATCTGAAACGTTGGACGAATAAAATTTCTGCTCCTGCGATTTCATCTTCATCATCTACATTGTTGGATGAAACTCCCATTTTCGCTCGTGTGGGAGTCAGGAATGTCTTGCCGTGGGGCACTGTCACAGGCCATGCCCAAAACAAGTCACTGGGACGTGACTCTTAGACCAGTAGGCCTTCGCGCAGATACCTTCCACGCCAAGACTACTGGTTCGTCGTCATGTGCGTCGTTATGTGCATGTTCAACTGTTTTTGTTGAAAACGTGGGCGTCTGATTCGAGCTGGATTTATTATACTCTCTCTTCCCTCCCACACAGTAGCGGCGAATTCGGGACAGCAATTGAGTTTAAAGCCATACCAAGTGCACTTCCAAATTTTTTTCTGAAACCAATAATGCCTTTGCCCCTAAGCATAGGCAGTCGATGCCTATCTCTGAGCATCGTACTTTGTCTCACTGAGTGCACTTTTAATGAAGGGCATTTAGTCTTGCCGCAGAAAATGTAATACAAATGAGCACAAACGATTGCTGTCTTCAGCAGGACAAGCTGATTTTGGATCTGTTGATCAACAGCTCGCACACTATTCACATGCTGCGGTTGTCACATACAGCCTCCCTGAATCGCCTCTGGACACCCTGCCATTGACGTTTAGGCGTGGCGTTCTACATTCCAATGCGAGAAATTTGGCCAAATTTGATGAGAAAGAACGCGATCTTCTTTGAAATTGGCCCCACTTTTAGTTAAATATTTGTTTAATGACGTTTATATCCGGGGATTGATCTGATTATGGGAGCGATTTAAGTCTGGCGAAGGCTGAAAAGTTAATGGCCTAACACTTGTTTTCGGTAATTCCTCATCAGGCCTATACATTTACAAGGGAAATGACCAGTCTAATTGTCGACAGGGTATAAATGCGTCTCGGGGGTAGGGTTAATCGGACGCCATGTTCCCACGCCGCCCGTATGACGGAGTCAGCGTGTTGAGGACAATGGAGTTGGGGTGGGAGGGGGGGGGAAGGAGTTGGAGTGGGAGGGGGGGGAAGTAGAGGGGCTCCGGTTAGATTGTAGGGGCTGAGTGCGTGGGACTGCTCTCAGTGCGTCGGGACGGCGTGCGATCAAAACTCTCGCAGAAGTGCCAAGGCGTTGAGTATAGTGTATGCTTTCTAAAGCGACGCCTTAGCACTCGGAGGGAGGGACCTAAGTATTTGCTGTTCCCACTACATGCATCTAACCACTAGGCAAGATATTCCTGTCAGGTTTCGCTGACTGGCAGCCACCTGGGCACCTCGCTAACTCTCGCGCTTCCCCATTTCGAGTGGCGTTCCATAACCTACCTTTTGCGGTTCCATTACGAACGCAACCCAGACCATCCCATGATAGTTTAATACATTCAAACCTAGGCAATAATGTTGGGCTTTGGAATCTGAGCCACTTTGTAACGGATGACGTGGAGTGTGTTTTGAGTCAGAAAACTTGATGGGTAAATCATATCATCAAAATTCCGTCCTCCAACAAGCGCGCAAAAATTCTAATCCAGAAATTAGAGCAACCGGAATTCTATAGCATGCTTAATAACTGGCTAGTGCATATGCTTTCAGAGGCGTAGATTATAGGCCATTCATGTCGTTATCTCCTAGTCATATCAATTGTCAACTTCCGAAGTATTGCCACAACTCCCATCATCGGAATTACTTATTTTCACGCTGCCAGAAGCGGCTTTTTGTACCGGGACAAAAATTAAGCAATGTGTATGAAACCACACGGGTGTTCGATCCTGATCCGGAAAACTAGACTCGGTTATGCCAGAACATTTCACTCAGCGCATCTGCTGCTTATGAATGCAGAGTCGGCTTTAAAAATGCACTTCGAAGTGTTTGTTGAACCTGGGCACTTAATGCTGCATGAAAACGTTACGCTGTAGGCACTTGATTTTCTCTTTAACGAGCCATACGGAAATACGGATCCAGTTTTACGAAGCACAGGCAGTCAGCAGTAACTTTTGGCCACCACGATGTCACTGCCGCGCCCAGACAGGCTTATTTTGAGAGTCGACGTTGCAAATCCACAACCGTTTGTGCACAAAGCAGAGTTGTTTGGCATGTTGTATCCGCTGTTCTGGGCGAAGATATTGGCTATTGAACTTTGACTACGCAAATTTATTGGTGACTGTTTTATTCAGGAAGCATTTGAATTCATAGGCCGCCAACTCCCTGTCTTGGTGCGTCTATATTATCTTTTTCAGAAACATAAAACGAAAGGAAGAATCTTTTCAGCGTAAAAAGTCATCATGCATATGAAATTTGTTGTTTTCTCTGAGAAAAATATCATTCTCGACGCAGACCTTTCTGTCAGTGAGGGTTGTGAGAATTACCTGACACCTTTCTCAAAACTACAAATATGACCTGAAAGTCCATGATCCAGATTAGTTTTTCAGCCTTTAGAAGGTGGACTTCTAGAGTGTACTGAGTTTTCGTTCAGCCAACAGAGTTCCATGTGTGTTAGTTCAGGCCACACGCTGCCAGCGCGATGGACATAATCCGAGACCCGCCCCCAGTGCGGCAAATAATCACGTTTGAACAGGTGTAGTACGCGCAAACTGGAGGCACCGCGCGTCTAGGCAGCAGAGTGAAGCAGTACGATATGCCATTCAGTAGGCTGAAGTATACGCGTTAGGTACGATGTTTGTCGACACGAGCAAAGCACGGAATCCATAAGTGGCCACTAGCGCTAATTGCCAGACAGTCAGTCTGCCCAGACACCACTATTGGCGGCGCGAGTAAGACTAATTAGCTGTCAGAGAGCTGACTGATGAGAGGTAATTGCTTGGGTTGTCAATATTTTTACGTAACCAGCCCCACCTCGTCAATCCATCGTGAGTTACAGATTGCTGTCGAACAAATAGTCATTGAAACGCACATATGGTCAAGACAGTGTTATGACCCGGAAGAAAGGTAGGACAGGATGAGAGCCGGTCCGGAGGACAAGCACTTTATTGGTAACTTGCGGACACAAGGGATTACAACTCGTAAGAAAGATGCGCTAATTATACTGACTCCTGTGCGTTCTGGAACATTCCGTCCACTGACTTGCCAGCCGTTGAGGGCGTTCTAGAATGCTCCTGCCCCGGGGGTGCTGGTCGCTGATTGGCCA
>CACRXP010000454.1:442536-474214 GCA_902702965.1 Spirometra erinaceieuropaei | reverse complement strand
GTTCGACCAGCCATTGATAGGGCCGCACACGTGAGCAAAGCCACCACACGTGCTCGGCGATGCAGTGCACACCGGCCGGCCGTCTAACTTCATGTATAAAATTCTCGGTCTGTGCCTATAGACCTTCAGTGAACTGATCTACTCCAACTTCGTAGATAATTTCTGAGGAAATTAAAAAGCGACAATTTCTAAAATGGAGTATCTACCAGAAAACACACGGGGAATACTGGGGGACCCACTGACGAGCCGAAGTCCTCGCAGCTGCGCCATACAACGGCAAAACATCGGAGAAACACGCTTGTATGGGTTTTTGGCTAGTACCTGTGCTGTTAGTATGGTACCACCTTGTGGTACCATCTTCACGCGTGTCCCACGCCGCCGGCTTGGTCCCCTGTTGAGCGCTTTAGGTCGTGGCCCTACGCCGCTTGCACTCTCCATAACAGACAGACACTGTAAAGGTAACCTAGCAAATATTGCCGTCTCAAATAGCCTTTCTGAGAAAACTGACAAAATTCCGCTGAAAAATTAAGATTGAGCAACAGAACAGTGGAAAACCCCGACCGGAAGTTTTAGAACTACTGTCCGATTTAAGGGAGTTAACATTGCTTTCTTTGTTTTCTCGACCGAAACAGAGATTTGCCAACTTAGGATTTTATGCCTGAAGTTGTATTATGCCAGTTCGGTCGTTGCGACTGGTGATGCTCCCGTGTACCCCACAGCTTTGTGGGTGCAGGACAGCGACTTGCGTTTGATTTAGTTTCTAGTGATAATTTACTTGCGCAACATCTCGCCCCCAACCCACCTGAGTTCAGTGGCAATGGGGGTGCGATCGGGCGTAGTGATTAGCAAAGCTAAAGGGCCTGTCTACGAGTGCTGCACACGTTGGGTCCGCGCAAGATGGAACACGTTTTCACACAAACAAGGGGCGGCTCGGTTCGGCTCCCCTCTGAGCGGGAATGCCGCAGAGACCACGGGAGGGAGTACTTGCAGCCTGGGGCTCTGTCTGGAGAGGATCAAATTATCTGGTTGATTGGTAACCTCTCAAGTCAAGATTATTAGCTCGTCAGATTATTTAGAGTAAGGGAATGCGCTGAACTACTGCGAGGACGGAATCCCCAGGGCCGACCTTAATCTCTCTTCCCTCCTAG
This sequence comes from Spirometra erinaceieuropaei, assembly GCA_902702965.1. NCBI lineage: Eukaryota > Metazoa > Platyhelminthes > Cestoda > Diphyllobothriidea > Diphyllobothriidae > Spirometra > Spirometra erinaceieuropaei. The sequence goes on along the minus strand of CACRXP010000454.1, from coordinate 473,066 downwards.
GCTACTAGTCCACTGTTCCAGCCGGTCAGCCACCTAGCGTTTTAATTGGACGCAAGCGGCTGGCGCGGCGGGAGTCTGTGCACATGCATTCCACCAAACCCATGTGTGGCATTTGTTGTCTGTTGCTCGGACTCTGCGAGGTCAGGTTAATGATTGAGGAACCCTAATCTGCCACCCTGTCGGTCCACCGCATATCTCGCGCGGCCCGTTGTAGGGGGCGAAGGCGTATTCCTAAGAAGTCACCGCAACTTAGCACTCGGGCTCAAGAGCGAAGTAACCCTCTGGTCTGTAGCCTTCATAACACGGACTTCTGGCGCACTGTAGTAGGGAAAATGGGCGTCATTTAGATCATAGTGAGGCTTAGCAGAACTGGCCTCACTGTGTTTCCCTTCGACCATTGTTTTCCCTGGGTAGGCTTGGGTCAATCTGTCGAAGACTTTCTCAGGCGCAATAGTTGACCAGATATTCCCCCCTCGCCACTTGTTGATCGCTCAGGTGACACGGATCAGATCTTACTCTGGCGCTCTTCCAGTTTCAAAATATCCAAAAGATTTTATGCAGTGGAAGATGCCAATCAGCGAAGTCTACCCATGTCGAGCCGTGGGTCAGGCCAGATGTGATGATATGTGGTTGCGTTGCATATGCGACTTTATGCAATTAGACCAACATATGCTCAGAAAAACAATCCAGAAAAAATGGTTTTCGAAGAAACCGCTTAGGTCAGTATACAGCCCGAATGAGATAGACATTAATGCCTGTGAAATATATACGCAAAGCTAGGCATTTAATCCCTCTCTTCATACTGCACATGCTCGATCTCAGGCTTTGTTAAAGGAATCATGGTAAACACAAGTTAGTAATTCAAGTGGATTCGGCCACGGCTACGTTGATAGTTTTCTAACCTCCTTGAACTTTGCCTTATTCAACTGATCGTCGTGTGTGTTGGGACATTTGATGCACTGAAAATTGCTCGATTTTGTTTTCAATTGTCAGGTGTGGAGTTTTGACAGACTATGGCCAGTCCGCAAACTCTGGACCAGAAAAAAGTTTGTAGAGCAGAACTCCCGGATCTCTTTCATTTGAAGTCTGGACATATAAGGATGCAGCTGCAGCCATCTTCCTCTTGGATGGCACAAAGTGCTGCAAAGGTTACCAATGATTGAAACTCATACCAATCTCGAATTCTGAAACCAGGACTCAAGCAGCCGAGGATGAGAAGACGACGTTTATTTCAGACCGAAAATTAGACCGGCTATTGTTTGCAAGCTCCTCAGCCCTCGTGGTAGACAGCATCACGCTAGGCAGTCAGTAGTTGGAGAACGTAGGCATTGGCAAACAGATTAATGGCTAGATTTGAGACCTTGGGCGTTTGAGAGTACATGCTAACGTCAGTGTGGAGACGTGTCTTGTACCATTACAATAATGAGCATATCTATTTCACCACTTAAATTCTTTTGTCAGAATGAGAGGTTTTTTCTGGATGCATGGATCATCCGGTATTAATAAATCGAGATGCAATTTGAAGATGACCGTGCCATACACAGCTGGTGATTCGGCATTTTCTTCTTCTCGGAAATAAATGCGTTAACTTGGGATACATTCTTCAGGACAAAGCCTTCCGGACTGGGTCCGAAAGCAGAGTGGCATATACTGGCGTATAGACCTGAAAGCACTTGAAGGTCTGATGGATCAAACCCTGAACAGCTGCTTAGGTGACAACAGAAAAGTCGCAAAACGGGTGTTTGGAATGTTAAAAAGTTTCAGAGCTGTCAGTATAGTGAGTCATAAAACGCCGTTTCCTTTGCATTAAGGCATTCTCTTTGTCGTACTGACTTTACAGACAGGTTTTTTTGAAAAAAAACAGAACTTTTGTGGACTACAGAGTTGTACTGCTGTCAACATACTATCCTATAGACAGCAATGCAAGGGTAGCTCGATAGTTACCACTATCTTGTTCACGCATGAACGCTCATTCTAAGAATACATCCTTACTAACTGCGTTCCTGGGCACTTGTTCTTTTTCCAAAACGGTCACGGATTTCTATATCAATTTACAAACGGGGTGCACCTAGTTAACGTCAAGGGGCCGCCCGCAGATGACTAATTTCGACATGGATCTGAATGATCAGCTAGCAAATCCTTGTCTATGATATTTTCGAAGATGTTATCAGATCATTTGCATTGCGTCCGTTCTATTTAAATGTCGGTCGCACAGAAGGATTTAGACCGCCGAGGTCTTTGATAGCCCTGCAGCGTTCTTTGGATCTATCATTTCACCACAAACTATGGCGATAAACGCGGTGATTGCTTATCGGGTCTCCGGATGCCGTGCTTCACATAATAACCTGTTCTCAACCGCAGTGGCAGCACGATTTAGGTGGTAAATAGTTCACATTAGCCAACTGACAACGCTCTCTGATGACCGTAATCGACTCTACTGAACGTGAAAGTGAACGGGACCAACAGGCTGGGGTGGGTCCATACCGGACAGTGAATCGGTTAGATAACTATATAATGGACATTATTGCACCAATACTTCACCTTACTCACCCAGACTCTCCACCCAAACCCCAGCTACAGAATAACTTCTGTTTACCCGCATTTCCTTTTAATCATTTCGATAGCAATATAAATGCATAGGCCTGATGGGAATTTATCGAAAACTTACGCATGCTCGCCAAATTGTCTTATGAATCAGTGCATCCCTTGATAACTCTCGAGACCCATCCTGGTCGTTGAGCTACAGACTGGTGGAAATCTACCCGGCACAATATCTGTACCACCCCCCCTCCCCATTCGTGCAACCTCAAACCGCCTCGTTTCGTGGCGTTGATTTTACACAAAACCGAATCGGCACAACAAAGAGCTTGTACAAGCGGTATGATTAATGAACAAATAAATCTTATTCATCGAATTTAAGTTCCTCTGTCGGAAGAAGTATCAAAAAACAAAGCGCAATGGAAGTTTTCGAGCTGCTTTAAGGATTAAAGCGGCGGAATGGACAGCTGTAGTGAGACGGAGAACTGTTTCGGCACTATAAATCCTCTTAAACATACTGGAATTTTGCTTGTTTGAGCAAAGAATGTTTTGGATCTGAGTTCTGCCCATCCGTGGTGGCAGTATGGCCGGCACTTGGGGTAGCCTGGTCTGATGTGGCAGTAGAAGGCGGGACATCAGGGAGTACCGGCATTGGCAGGACGGAAAAGTGGTCACGATGGCGTTGGGTGGAAAGACCAGCAAGTGGAATGCTTTCATATTTCTGCCTTGTGATTCGATCTTTGTTGATCGGGCCAGCAAAGCCAACAACCGAGGTAAAGTGGCCCGATTTTTCCTGTCTACAGGCTGGTGAAACCTCGAGGGGTGATGGTGAGATACCAATTAGATCGTCTAACTCTTCCCGTGCCTTTTCTCGCACCTGAGTGTAGGGTGCAGCTGAAAATAGAAAGGAAAGCGAGGTAGCGCGGGCACTTCAAAATCTACAAGACTGATGGTATCGGTCTAGGCAGTTTAAGTTACGTCTTGACAACGGATGAGAAGTAGCTACCTCATTGGAGACTCCAACATCAGCCCGGATCCTGTGGAAAAGATTTTGAAGGCTCGACCTACTATTCCCTTCTGCCTTAGTGTACGCTTTCAGGTTACTCCCTAGCATTTTATTAGATGACTATCAAGAAAATGGTGTGACCTGAATTCATTAACGGACCTGTTTAAGCTATCTCATTTGAATATGGGGTCATTATCAGAGAGGAAAATTGCTTTGAAGACCGTAAAGGTTTCATTTCTGTTTCTACAAGTCCGGCAAATAGCCATTATAACAGTTAGTCTATAAATGAAATCTGTCTTTAGTAATTATCTCCAGAGGGCTTCTTCATTTCACAGTCCGTCTAGTTGCAAAACAGCAAATTTTGAAGATCATGCATAAAAGAGAAAAATTACTGGCCAGCATGAACCCCCCTGATTTGAGTAATACGGATCCTTGGGCCTAAAGAAAATAGCAACATTTGTTCCTTGGTCAAAACTCGAAAAGAGGAGTTTGGGCCATTTGCGGCTTTTCGAGAAAGCTTCATCAGGCAAGGGAAACGACTGTTGTGGGATATGAGAAATGAAGAATTTGATATAAACGAGGCTGTTGTGTGCCCTAAGGGCAAATAATTAGGGATCTACAGTCGTTAAGCGAACGTGAGGCACTAAATACTGTCAGCAGCTTGGACACCTCGAAAGGTCCTACTCAACTGATCGTAAATAGAACTCGTAAAAGACTGTATTCAAAATCATACAGTATGCGCTGTATGCCTGATGTTAAACTTTAAAAAATATAGAATCCAATTTCGTAAATTAACGTCGAATGCAAAATTAGATTTGCCGATTTATGGCTCAAAGTGAAACATGAATCTCCTCGTAATATTCCAAAAAACAAGCACTGGAAGGTAATTAATAAATGTATGGAGGAGCTCATTATGCTGGGTAAGTGAAAACTCATTAGTGATCGTTGTACTATGCTTTTTAAGCGTTTGGCGTCTCGGAAAACAGATGTCCTGGTCATCGATAGGGATTAAACCCACAGTTAATTACTGTTATTTGTGGGAGGACCGAGGGGATCCATCCCTCCAATATGATGTTATAAAAGACAACCAGGGCTAGTGATAATATGGGTTACGTCCACAGTGTTACTGTCGCCACACCTGCGGTAATGGCCTGACTGTGCTGACTGCCAACTGCATGGGCGTTAAATGGTAATACCTTCTCAGAGGTGGGGTACAGTTCAACTTGGGCAAGGTGTGCTGCTATTGTAAGTGGGAACCTATTCCCATCTTCGTCTTGGTCAGTATTTTTAACCACTGGAACGCTGGATATCATGGCGGTTGTAACGTGTGCTTTTGCTAGAATCTGACCTGCGTGACCCACTTAGTGGCGCAGGACATTGTGAGCCAGGGGAAGGGCGATGCTTCGACTGAGCAGTCAGGTAACGCTGGCATCGATAGTTAACGCAATCACCACAGTATCACCAACACGGTAATGAATATACGACAGATGTGAGCTGACAGGATAGCTTTAAAGGAAAAGATAAGGGAGGCTAGAATGGCCACTTCTGGCCTTCTAGCCGTCATCGGTCAGTCATACACAACACTCAGGTATGCGACCCTCGGGCTCGAACTCGCAACCTGTTGGCTAGAAGTCTAACACTTACTGTTAAGCCACATGCCCGTTGTCCTGTTGGTTGCAAAGGGGCATATTAACAGCGGTAATAACTTGGCTGATGACGGTTAATGAGCCAGAAATAGGCATTCTAGCATCCGCTATCATGTCTCTGCACTTACCAATGTGGCTTGTAAGGTTTATAATATGGTTTAAATCCACTGCTAAATTCTAGGAATCCATTATGATCTTTAGGGAAAGGTGGTCTCCTCTTAATACCGTAATGTATGATTTTCCGTAAGCGGAAAACATACGGCTTGTAGTTTGGAAACCCTCAATGCAAGTGTAACTGCAGGTAGGTTCAAAGTTATTCAAGAGTTGGAAAAGGTTTTAAAAACCGAATTATACTCTTCCTTCGGATATGATATTGGAAGAAGACGTTATTTTCAACCGAAAGCGCAAAAGAATGAATATTTTTCGCATGTTTTCCATGATATATAACTGAAGTTTTAAGGGTATCGAAAATGAATGAGAATAATGTATGCTGCCTAAGTAGTCCTTTTTACAGCGTATAGTTTTTACATGCAGCCAAAAACGTTCGCTCGAAAGTCGGCATCCTGAGGTAACAGAATCATTGTAGAATTATGCTGCAGGATGATTAGTTTTACAATTTTACGTAATTAATCTTTTCGGAACAAAAACGCATTTCGGAATTTCAGTTGACATCTATTGAGTTAGCCCATCTACTGTATGTGTATTTGGAAGAGTCACAGTGCTCGGGAGAGCATCCTTTGTTCGACATAGCGGGTTTTAGAACGTTTCCAGGCAAGCATGTGGTATCAATTAAGTGGGGCTGCAGGACCAAACCTAGCCTAATGTCGGTCCAAATACGGAGTATCTGTGCGTTCACTTAACACCGTGGCCAACGTTTCTTCATAGTGTAATGCCAGCAGTTTTGGAATGCGCGAGTGAACACGGAGATTGGACCCTACCTTGCTGGTTTTCAGAAATGTAACAAATCCCCTTTTGCGCACATTGCTCTGAAATATGAAACCTGAAAGTGTAAACCGCGCCTCCTAACGAGCACGATTTTAGCCTGCATACACCATTAGTTCTTCTTCGAAGCACATGTAACTAACTCCATCCTCAATCTGAATACCAGCTGTCAGGCAAAAAACGCAGCCCAAGGCAAAACCCACCCGAATGGATAGTGGCGCAAAAGGTGCTAAGTTTTAACAGTGAAATCTTATGGCATAAATTTTGGCTGCCTGTCAATGCTCATGACCTATCAAGTAAGTATGGCATTCTACGCTAAAAGTAAAATTATTCGAAGGGTGGACCCAAACATTCCAATATGATTCTCTTTACCGATAACCTGGCTCTTTGTATTGTGACTTCATGTAGATGATAAAGAAATTACCCTCTGACCTGTCCAGCCCTAAGATATGACTGTCAGAGCTATGAGATGAGATATTTGTATACATGTCACCCTTTCAACGATGGGAGGCAGTAGCGTTAACTGGAGTGTCACTGAAAACCAAAACAGAATTTTTGCTTTTTCAGAAAATGTCCACTACAAAATGACTGACGATATAACTTCCGGGAAGAGCCCATTTTAGAGCATTGCATGTGTGAATCCTTCAGTTCATCCTCACATCTCCTCTCTCACTCCCTTTTGACAATCGCATTGACTTTTGCGTCTTATTATTTCGTCAGGCTTTTCGCAGCGTTTTGACCGTTACAATCAGGCCGCCCCAATCCTCCAACAGAGTTGTCTCGACTTAAGAAAGGAAAACAACCGCTGGGAGGTTGGAATTCCATAATTTACTACGTTGATCATGCGAAAGATAAATTCAGTTCCTCAATTTTTTACATATGTCCAATCTGCCAAAAGTTAACCTAGGTAAGCTTGTTTACCTGAGCATAGCCTGACAATGCGGACCGCGTTGCTACTGAATGATGCGCAAGAGCGATTACTGCGTCTGCTCAGCATGCCCATATTTGGTAGTATAGTGTCGGACAACTAGCGTGGTATATGACGAATAGCACATCAAGCGCGATGTGCTGTGTGGCTTGTGACGATGACGTGTCTACACGAAAGCCTTCTGACTTTCCACAACACTTTTTACCAACCATGAAGTTTAAATGCGTTGTCAACTTTTAACCGTTTCTCACTTGAAGGTGTGACGTTAAGATGATGTAGCAGAAGTGTCTACAATGTGCACTCGACGGAGACATCCTTGTCGATTTTTCACATCTGAAACAAAAGTCAGTAGGCAGTCTTTGGTTAGAGAGCATTTACGTCAGTACCTCTGCCTGGAGAACGACGTCTAGACAAAAATTTCAGGAATTGAATAAGCATACTCAGTCAACAGTATTTTTTTCTCCGTAGCCTTGGTGATTTATTTTTGTCTTAGGTCACCCGCTCTCAGACACTTTTTCTGCTCTACAGCACCTAGCCTGATTTCTTTGATAGACAAACGAGTCCTGCAAAAATAGGTTGATACTGGCTGGCTATATGCTATCAGTACTAAGCTCACTTTTCAACTTTTTAAAACAATGAAGTTTGATCATTTTCACCCAGTGAATTTCATGCACTGCCGAGGAAACGATCAACGAAGATTCCTACTAAGCTATTTTTTGGTAATTACGAAGCTGGATGCCTACATCTCCCAAAGCTGCAGTTTTAGTACTTGCAGAGCCATACACGCGGCCGTTGGCCGATGAGTGGTAAGATCCTTGCTTTCTTTTGCGCCGAAGTTACTGTCTGTGAATGCTTATGTCTGCTGGACACCTCGAATGAGAGGATAGCATATATTGAGGGGTTTTGTCTTGTTCCAGTATCCGAAGTAAGTAGCTTTTCTTCGTCTCACTGTCATGCACGGCCTGACGACGAAATATATTTCCATTTTGAATCTTAGCACATGGTCTGACTCCTGATTTTACACATGTTTGCCAGATTCTGCGTTAACTGGGTAGGCAAGTTTAGGATTACCTGATCCGTAGAGAGAGGTGGCGACAGCTGCGGCTAAAAGCGGGTTCGCAGGAGCGCTCAGCTCATCCTCCTCCAGCGGATTTGTGGCTAGCAACGGCCCTGGTTCCTTTGTTCGATTTGCTGGGCAAGAACCAGCTTTGTAGTCACGTTGGCTATCATATCCCAGGTTGTTGTATGAACCCGCCGGAAGCCCGGCTGCTGTAACTGCTCTGCGTAACATACCTCGATCTTTTCCCGCTCTGGATGAAAGGAAAAAAAGTTGAAGTCAGCCAAGCTGGTCAATATTTTCTTCTGTCTCTGTCTCGGCCAAAATATTCTTATCTGTACGAACCGAACACAAGTAATTGGAAGAGCCTGGGGCAGTGACCGAAAACCCATAAACGGGTTTCACCGACTGTGCGCTACCTCATGGCGCAGTTGCCAGGACTTCGATTCACTAGTGGGACCCACGTCGCTTACCAGAGGTTTCCTGGAACATGATCCCGTTTGTTATGTTACGTTTTTGAATCCCCTCAAAAATAAATGTATCACAGAATTTACTCCACGTCCACATAGTACTTTCTTAGAAAACTAAGAAGTTTAACACGGGTTCGTTCCATAAGCGGCCTGCTGTTTCTGGGACCGCTGGTGGTAACTATTTTCCATTGAATGACTAACTGAGAATGTCTTGCATATGCGAGGGGGTGCCTTCGGGCGAGTAAATGTGCTTGCATCAATACAAGGGTAGAAAGATAATGGAAGCGATTCCAGCTACTTGAGGGGACCACCGGATCATAAGTACTGGCTTTAATTTCTAGTGCTAAACTCATCGAGAGCTTTATGGTGTGTTACAACAAACCACCACCAGCACCACCACCACCACCACCACCAACACCAACACCAACACCACCAGCACAAAGTGACCATTTTCTGCTTTAAACTTACCCCCTTGGTTGCCTCTCCATGCTCGGACGACCGCTCTGTCTGGGGAGACTTTCGACTGAGGCTAAAAATTAGCAAAATATATTTGATGTCGTTGGCAACCTGAACCCCTAGGACATGCAACGGTCTATTCATAAAATAGAATATTCAGAGTAAATTCAAGAGAAACACCAGAAGCCAATCAGCAGTAGAGCTGCCAACTAGATTCCTGCGTCAAAAGTTTGGTTGTTTTTAGAGAAAAAGGCTAAGCCTGCGCGTTGACCTTTGTCCTAAGTAGCGGACAGGTGTTAGCAGAGTCAGACAGCTCTTAGTATACCAATGGGGGCTGACAGCGTCTGCAATCGAATCACATGTTCAATTGGACTGTAAGCTTGAGTTTGTTTGAAATACCGTGCTCACGTACGTCTGATCGTCTGGTAATGTCCTGACAAAGCTGTTAAGGAAGAAGCTATTACGCATTTGGGGAGAGGGCGGCTCGTTTGGGCTGGCATAAAGTCAACATATTTGCAGATGTTTTGCGGATCCAGGAGCTTCTGTCAAGCGTTCCATACCCCTAACCTGCGCATAGTTATCATTGCTGAATAGTTCTACGCTCACAAACCTCAACCCATGCTGTGTCAACTGAACGTGTGAAAATACATGACAGTGAATTCCCCAGGTTGGTAGTTTGGGTTGAATAAGTAGGCCGCAAAGGTTCATAGGACTCTGTTGGTGTCGCTACTGACGGACTTTGGTCGCATATATAAGAAAGCTAGGATGTGCGGTAAGCGGCGGGATTCATAGGGAACCCGTAGAATGTTTTTGGTATGTTCTTAAATAAAAAAGTGCTGTAAAGTGTGAAGCACAAGCTTAAGTTAATGACTACAGGACAGCATGCGACTTTTCGAGCAGCATCTTCCAGTCGTCCCCGGAATTGTTACCTAAAGGAGTATAGTTAATTAAGTAATGCCAAATTTTGCCAATAAATTGCAGTTGTTGGGTTAAAAAGATCACATCCGATAGAGAAAATCGCACAAAGTTAATTTCGATGTTCACTTTATCGGATATGAAGTCCACCCGATGTTTCATTTCATGAAAGAAAGTATTTCAGTTTTACAAAGCTCTCTACTTCCTCCATAATTTGAAATACAGTCTGTGTTTAGCACTTCCTTAAGATCTTTTAGTTATATGTTGGGCAATTTTCAGACTCAAGTTTGTCTCCTAGTGAGCGTGATGCCTTTCAGCAGAAATGGATCACTGCGTACGCTGCATGATCAGTTAAATCCTTTAAACTCTGTTGAGAAACTGGAGATATGAAACACACGCTGCCTCAAGAAACTAAGAAAGGTCCTATCTGTTATCGGACGTACTAGCGAATCTTGGCACGGCACGGTGCCGTGAATGAAGGCAGGTGGAAAAGTAAAAGATCGTAAAAACTTAATCTTCGCGTATTTAGAAAAACGTCAAATGAAAGTTTCGGTATACATCATATTTTCACATCCCAACAAAAACAATACAACTTCAGGTATAGAGAGGAGGAAGTAGCAGCGCTATTTAATGCATGATGATCGGATAGTCAGCTAATACTTTCCGAGCGCTTCGGCCAACAAACAGTTTCAATAACACGAACACGAATTACCAAGTGATACCGGGCAGTATCGACCTGACAACGTACAAACAGAATTCCACTAGAAGAGCGTCACTAGCCGCACTCAAGGGAAGGCCCTTGCTCAGCAGCAATACCATCTAGAGCGTGGTTGGCTACAATTTTAATTGCTTTTGCGCCGAAAAAGCCGCGTCATACGGACGTTTCTAACATAGTCTGACGTAAGAATTGTACTAAGAAATTTAAGATCTGCAGGACTGCTTGGAACATCCGAACGTTCGGTAGGAAACGACCGGAAGGGCTGTCTTACATATGAATCATTGTATTTTGATTATAGAAGCGTCTGCATTAGACCACCAGGTCGCAAACTAAAGACGCACGCTGACGGGCATAGACAATCGTCTTGGAATGTGACAACTATTGAGGAGGAGGAGGAGGATGAGGTAGGAATACCAGTCACTTAAGTACCGATAGTAGTAGTTATTATTAGTCTGTGGACTGTGGATTGTGCCATACGCGATCTATGGTAAAGGGAGTTCTATGGGTGAGTAACACGCTAGACAGTAAGCTGGCAAAATGAAAGAAAACATTAAAATTTTCCGAGTATATGCCGAAAGTCATATCCTACGCTATTGTGCGACAACGGAAATGAGAGTAGTAATTAAACAATAAACATAAAGCAAATTTGACAAAGTAACGGATTTTGAGCTAAGGTGTGAGGTCGTAGGAAGTAATCGTTGTTGGTAGCGTAATTTCTGCAACAGCCTACAAATGTATGCCAAGATAAAACCCCATATAACACGATCCACAGTCTACTGACAGTTAAGGGGGGTCCTTCTCTATACCGTTGTCGAATTTACAACCCTGTCTAATTTCTTATTTGACCTATTTTTCATTTCACGTTTGCAATCTTGCCTTACCTTTATGCATTGCCTGACTGCGCATTCACATACAGGAACAGTGATGTTCGATGTAATTAATGACATTCAACATGGTCTGTACATTTTATTGCTATTGGAAATAATCAACATATAAATACGCGGGAAAGTAGATAATTATATTGCGACCCGGGTTTGGTGGATGGAGGGCGAAACCGGAAATGTTTATTATATGCGAGTGGCTGGCTTGGTGGCTTTGGCCCATGAGAACTGTGGAGCATGTATGAAGTTGTTCTGTGTGCACAGGACTGGTTTGAGTAACCTGATTGCAGTCGTCTCTGCCGTAGCCAACAGACACTGTCAAAGGAATTTTGGATGGTTTAACGGAACATTGTAAATCACTCGGAGAGCCTCTCCGGCATCTGCACGGTGGTCTGTTCCTACCATACGCACGAGGATAGAGCTGTTAGCGTTCTTTATTTTGCCCACTTCTAACCATGCTGAGAGATATTCCCTCATGCTTTGAACAGAAGTCTACTGGTGCGACCAATGGACTCTTCCACACAGGAGTAATTGAAGGAGTAGTCACACAAAGAGGTGGTCTGGGCTGATAGTTTGCCCTTGTCGTCTTCATTTAGAATTCGATTAATGGAGAACAGTACACAGGCGTCAGTTACTAGGAAAGGGAGTGATACAGCTTGGGCTAGGCGTCTTCTTAAAAGTGCAGTCGACGCATCCGCTTGAAATGAAGCCTCTTCTTCCCTGTCCTCAGAATCGGGAGCTTTGGTGGTCTTTCGGCCGTGTTCTTTACAACTAATTGATCAGGATACCCGTTCTGGCGAAAAATATTTTCGACAATCTTGAGCTCCCTCTCTTACTCTCAGTACAATCAGCCGGGCAGATCCTTTGTTTCAAACGACGGACCAAATTACTTCTCAAGTTTTAACGGTAGAAAACGTCCAAAATTTGTGTGTTGCCCGGACTATGTCTTCTTACGATAGACGCTACGTCTAATTATGCCATCAAGCTTTCTACTTAAAATTACGTCCAGAAAGGGAAGCGAGCCGGACGGTTGTTCTTCCAGCTTAAATTTTATTGATGGGTGCGCCTGATTTGTATCATGCAATAGAACCGAGACTTCGTTTTGTTTCGGTACAATCGCGAATATACCACCCGAATAGTGCCCTATTATCTCAGACCGATGATCTGATCCATCAATATCACTTTCAATTTCGTTTTACCCGCGGCTGCACAAAATTAGTTAATCAGAGTGAGCATAATCGGTTTGTCTTAGCCGAAAATGTACACCTCCTAGATTATATTGCAGTTTTGAATAATCGTTTTTCACTATTGTATCCACTTTGTCGCCAGACGTTTTGGGCGTTTTCCAGCCTAAGACTGCGCTTCCTCGCGGCGCAGTCGATATGATAACTTTCAGCGGACATTTTCGACGAACCAAAACTTACTTATATTATTCAGTAGCCATGATAACTCAAATAGTCTTAATTGTTATCAGAAACCACCGAAATGAGGCAGCTGATGTGCGTGATTAAATATTTCCTTGAATAAGATTTCTTTCGGACAAGGTAACTTCCATTCAGTCCTATTTTATTAGTGCCCTGCAAAAAGTCAGGAACAAAAGCAACATACACCAAGCCTCCCTAGCATTAAACTTCAGGGTTTTAAAACATCCTTCAATCAGCAGGGAACGCGCGCACACAGTCATATAGGGAAATAATTTAGGTGAAAACCACACATTCACCCTTCATTGGCATATCTTCTTTAAAAAATGGCTTAAAATTCTGTATAATTTACAATTAGGTTAATCCGCCGTTCACACTTAACGCATTTTGTTCTAGGCAGGCTGCGATCTATTGTGGCCGGTACACCGATCCTCAGGAGGAAATTACTGATTGTAATATTTTGCTTGGTCTATTTCAAATAGGCATTGTGGTCCTTAATCAGGACACTAATATACTTGCCTCGAAATGTCACGACGGCTATAGCAGGTGACAAGTAATCCCTCACACACTGAAATGTGATTTCATCAGAAGGCCAATAAGAGAAATATTGTTTCCATATCAAAGTGGCGTTTTTTCAATATCGATGGCGATTTCGGTTAAATGACGATCAGAGTTTTATCGGCCTTTATCGCATATCTCGTAAATTCATCGTGAGTAACTCTTGCTACCAGTGTTTACAAAGGTTTATAATAGTTCGAAGCTGTGTGAAGACTCAAGTCCGAAGACTAATGTCTACAAATCCGCCAAAACACCATTTAATCAGATGATCCTTGCAGTCATCTGGTCGATTCTAAATTATCCGCATAGGAAATCCTGCCGAACGGCCAGCTTACTGTAACGAAATTGGTGGATCCCATACGTTGCAGTAAATTGGTGGGGTAACTTCACCCAAATGAGATTAAACTCACGGCTCCCGGTGGCGCAGGCGGTTAGAACGTTGGCTGTACTCAAGTCTCGCAAATGTTGTCGTGCGTTCGAATTCCACCGTGGCCTCCACATTTTCACAAGTGAGTCGGAAAGCTTATGCATATTGGTTACGTAACTGTGGGAGCTAGTTTGCGCTGGAGTAACTAAGGTTCTTCCGAAAATTCGAAACAAATCTCGCGTTGCAAAACGCGCTTACAGCGAAAACTTGTCATTGTTGATTTTTTGCCCAAACTATTAAGACAATAAGGTATTAATGAATACGCAATATCGTGCAGTATAAAACATCTGTGGCTTTCTTCATCTGACAATAAGGTAATTGATAATTTAGGAGAGAAAGTATTAATAGTTGACAACGGAAGCTTTCTTAGTTTTCGGGCAGGTATGAAAAGACAAGCCTGGAGACCTGTAGGCAGTGTGAGGTAGGTAAAAAAAACTGCATGGTTTGCGCAGCTGTCCGTTACCTGTCAGAATAGGCTTCCCCTGGGACAGGGTTTTGTGTTGACTAAGGAATCGGCTACCTTCGTATGCTGTAATACGTCTCCCAGATGTACGTCGTAGAAGTGATTGTCGGAATTCTGCCTGTGAAAAGACTCGCATCTGTCCACCCTCAATAAGACCTAAAATCAAAGATGTGTTAGCGCCTGTACGATTGAAATGAAGGAAAAAAAATCGGTAAATTCAACTTAACGTAATAAGGTCAACGTCCGCGAAAATGAGTTTCTCTAAATGGCATGCCAAAGATCAGCAAAGTAAGCAGACGAAAGGTAAAGATTGGAAGCAGTTTCATCAGCATAGAATATGGAAATATGGAAATATCATGCCTACCGAAGTGTTTTTCAGGAGTATGTTGCAGGACTCCAGCCGATTCTCGTAGACCTGTCGGCGATCCGACTGTCTCAGCTAAAGATGCTGGAGAAAAGCCGCTATCCAGGGCACTACGCGGCTGAGTATGCAGTGCACTTTTTCGGTGCATGAGCGACAACATCTGAAAGGAAAAATTTTGCAAGGTGAAGTAAACTGAATCTGCACGCGGCGTTCGGTATCTGAGACGCGATGGGTAAGTACAGTAGGTGGGCTGACTTATGAAATGTTAACCGAAGTTCGAAATGAGCTTTCGTTTCGAAAAGACTAATTAAGTAGAGTTGTAAAAGTAATCATCCTGCAGCATAATCTTATAATAATTCTGTTACCTCGGGATGCCGGCTTTCGAACGAACTATCTTTTTGGCTGCATGTAAAAACTCTACTCTGCAAAAAATGAATACTTAAGCAGTATGCATTTTTCTCATTAATTTTCGATGCCCTTAAAGATTCAATTATATATCATGAAAAACATGCATGAAAATATTCATTCTTTTGCTCATTTGATAGAAAATTACGTCTTCTTTCAAACTTATACTCGAAGGAAGGGTATAATTCGGTTTTCAAAAACTGCTCTAATTCCCGAATAATGTTGAACCCGCTCTGCCGTCACACTTGCATTCAGAGTTCCCAAAATACAAATAATTTTTTTCAGCGTACGAAAAACCACGCATTTTTCTACGGTAATAAAGGGGACCATAGAGGGTTCATAAAATTTGGGCATTGGATCTGATCTATACTGTTAACTTTACAAGCCACATTGGTAAAGGCAGAGACATGACGTTTTATGAACGGCCATTCCACGGCATTTAAAAGTCTCACAATTAGACACTTTTTTAAAACTGAATTATGTCCCTTCTTTGAGTATACACTTGAAGGAAGACGTAATTTGCTACCGAATGAGCCAAAGAATGAACTTTTTAGTGCATGTTTTCCATGAAATATTATTGGACTTCTAGGGGCATCGAACACCAATGAGAAAAATGCATGATACTTAAGTAGTCACTTTTTACAGATTTTAGTTTAGGCATGCAGCCGGAAGGAAGTTCATTCGAAAGCCGGCAGCCTGAGGTAAATGAAATTTTATAGAATTATGCTGCAGGCCGTCTAGTTTTACAACCCTCCTTAATGAATCTTTTCGAAACGGGAGCGCATTTCGGGATTTCGATTGATATTTCATGAGGTAGCTCACCTACTGTATAATCTTCGGATGCTGTTTATCTATAGGTTTTTGTCTATAACCTAAGAACATTTCCCTTTGTGTGGGATAGCTACTGTGCGAAGCAAAGGAATCGAGGAACCAGACTGAAGATGTCTTGACAGAGCTATTTGTGCGGTGTCCTGTTTAATTGGCTCCCACTTGAAATTAACAACTACAAACTATGTCCCTGAAGTTCTTTTTGAAAATGTTGTGGATTGTAGTCAAACAAAATATCCTTCGCTAGGAGAAAATTCTGCTGTGCGAAACAAGCCCAAGAGTGAGTGCATTCCAAACTCGTCCCCACCGGCTTACCCTTGTTTTCCTATTTCTGTCGCGTAGGTAAACTCGATCTGAGTACGTGAGACGGTTATATCCACTTAAGCGTCAACCAGCGCCAGACGCAGACTACAGAGAATTCAACATCACCGTCAACGGGACACAACTCGCCATTGTAAACAAATTTGCACATTTGAGTGGCATGATTTAATGAAGTGTCAGGATCGACAACGCAGTAGTCCACCGGATTTCAAAGACCGACCGGGCATTTGGCTGGCTAATAACCTCCGTCTGGAGTCGCCGAAGGCCACACTTGGACGCCATACTCAAGATATACGGGATGACATTTTTGACCACACTACTCTAAGGGGCGAAGATATGAACTGTCTTTCTCAACCAAATCAGGAAGCTGAATCACTTCCACTTCAGCTGTCTCCACAGAACACTAAAGTTGAGGGGGCAAGACAGGGTCTCAGACAGGCAAGTTATAGAACAGACCGGAATCCTTAGGTTTCACGCTAGGCTGAGGCAACTGCAACTGGGTTGGAGAAGCTAGCCTGCACGAATGGACAACGAGCGTCCACCCAAGCGGTCCCTCTACGGCGACGTCGCTACGAATGTAGGCCGACAAGCAGAGCAAAAACGACGCTAAAAGGACACCGTACGTACATCCTTCAAGAATTTGTGAACCCATCCAAACACCTGAGATAATCTCGCCCGGGAACAACAGGGCTGGAGAAACTCAATGAAGGCTGGAAGAGCAAATTACGAAGCTAATAGTATCGCCGTTGCAACAGCCAAAATAACGGCTAGAAATGTGCGAACGTTCAGTTCAGTTCAGTTTGTTTGAGGGAAATATAGACGTTGAACCTTTGAACTCCCTATTTGTTACAAGGAAGCGAACTATATAAAAAAATTGAAAATTGAAACATCAAACAGCCGCAGAGTTTCTTCAGATTGGCAAAATTTTCGAAACCAGACAGATAAACGAATTTCTCCAAGAGTTAAAAACATTAACGTCACTAAATGTGCTGTACAGCAGTCCGTCTATGGATAGTTGGTGCTATCTCAGTTTCTGAGGAAGACGAATTAAATGCCAACACACACACACACGTCGCGGACCTCTAACAGCAACACCAATTCCAAAGAGTTCACGCTGTCGTTGAGCACCCCACAAGCAAATAGCCCTCGTCGGGTATCTTTTGACCCTGCGCAACAACGTCACAGCAACCTCGCATGAGGCCTACATGAACGCTCCCACCCTCACCCTTATTGCAGCCACCACGAAGATGAGCACCGACACAGGTGTGTTTTAGGGGGTCGGGTCGCGTGTTGTACGCCTAGATGGACTGTTTAATCATTGTCAGTCACTGTGTCCGATCTTAGTCTCGGTTGGCCGATCGGCTCAGACATCTTGAGAGGGAAGAGAGGAGAGAGGGTGAGTCCGAGCCTGGCACTTCAAAGCATTCCTCAATATATTAAATCTGACGGGCTCAAAATTGTCACTTTGCGTCAAAAGCCGTGACTTGTGATTCAGCAAAAGATCAGGCCGCAATGACTTCTTAGTGAGCCCCCCCTATTATTCTGAAGACCTGATCCAGCGTGCAGGAATCAGGTATTGTGACACTTGCAGATAGGCTGTTTAGCTTTATTAGTGTCATGCGCCCAATCTACCTCCGTTCTTCTCGGCTCTATTTTGACACCACGTTTAGAAGGGGAGGGGAGGCAGAGTGTAATAAATGCAGCGTACATCTGCTATCACTGTAAATTAATTCACACGCCATTTACCGTCTCTATGCTCACCGTGCTTTGCGGCAAACGGTTGACAGTGTCGGTAACGATGTTTGAACTGTCATGCCAACCAAAATTTATTTTTCTTTATTATCTAACCTTGACAGAATAACACTATTGATAAGAACAAGAGAGACTGGAATGGCCATTCCAGTCTCCCTTGATCTATTTTTATTGTACTACTTATTTTCCACAGAGGTTCATGTCATTCGACTTCTCTTACATTTCTGTTCCCAAAATTCAGCCAGAGAAGAGTTTGAAGTTTAGTGTTTTCCAGAGGGAAGCCATCTGTCTTGACGGGAGGCCATTCAAGTATTGCTTTTATTGCGATCAACATTGGTTTATCTACTACGCTTATTGGGACCTTTGAATAAAAACAGTTTTCCTTTGTGTAATTTTAAACTTTTCATGGAAAAGACAACAGCCACGTCCAGGCTAGGTACCCTAGTATGGTACCACACAATAGGAAATAAATTATCCAGAACGCGGTTTTCTATTGGCCATGTTGTTGTAGTGAGATGCAAATTTGGCCTTCAGAATATTGCCTCTGGGCCTAAATGTTGTTAAGTAAATTTGGTTCATTAGCTGTTTATTTAAGGCCTTGCCTAGGTTCATGCACAAAGCTTACCGGAGATTTTTATTTGGCATCCATTTCTCAAAACTGACAGAAAACTGATAAAACTACAGAAAACAGGTTTTCAGCAAAGAATTGGTTTCGAACGGCACATAGTTCGTGTACGTCTCATGACGTTACGTCACCGAAAATGAAGTTTATAAATTCAAAAAAGACGAGCGTTGTGCGATTAGTGATTAAGTAAAGTCTGGCTACAAGGTGAAGTTGCCTCTGTTGAACAGTTCACGACACATATGACAATCAACAACGTGCAACCAAGTTTGTCATGATTTGAGAGGAAAAGGTAACCTAACTTGATAAAACCCACGATAACTCGGATTTCCTTTCCTTGCTTTATGGGAAACGGTAGTCAAATTCTCTAATGAACTGCGACATGCGCTTTCCATTTGCCTCTGTCTAGCAATCGTAGACTTTCAATCTGACCAGTATGGGGTGCCGAAGTGGACACAAACACTGAATTGTTGGAAAAGTCGGGTGATGAGAAATGTTTGCTGACTTATGGGCGTCAGAGATTCGCAAAGTGCGCCACAGGGAAATATTTTTGACCCCGACTAAAGTTGGTGAGAATTTTGGCCCTAGGGGCCCATTATTTGGGATTCCGCGTGCTCCTTTCCTCGGGAAGCTAATACGTGTTAGTAACGATGCACAATTTCGGACTCATAAAATTGACCTCACCCAATTTTCGCTGAAGGTATTTCGTCGAACGACCACAACCAAGAAACTTGCCCTGCTATCATTTAGTGGGGTAACATCCTTTACGGTCAGAGCGATAAATTATGCTTTTAATTACTGAGGAAGCTAAAAAGCGACGGAATACTTTGACCGTCCCAAACTTTATATTTCCCATACAAAGGGCACTAATTGAATAAATTTCAGGTAAAAGCCATTTTATTCGGCATTGTTTAATTTTTTTGATAAAGTCGTGATTGTTTAGATCCATTAATTTTTGGGTCTTTCAGAGCTGACATCTACTTCCGGATGACAATAAAAAGGCGTTAAAATATAATAAAATTTTTTAAACGGCCGAGGACAATATAAGCTACAAAGGAATGTTTGAACGCGCCTGGCGCCGACGTGAATCAGATAATTATTTGGAGAAAGTAATATTTTTCTCTGTGGGCGAAACTATCATTGCAACGATCAGATCAACTTAGATTCCTATTTACTGGAAAATCAACTACTCGGAGTACTTGGGTTTCTGCCAAGAGTTTTAGAAGAGAAAACTGAGTAAACCTGCGGTTTCCCTCGTATGTGTATGTGTTAAAATTTCGATGACTTCTTGAAGATCGAAAGACTTTACTTCGTGATACTGAAGAATTCGGTGCCAAACGCTCGCCTTTATGAAAACGCAGAGACTCAAATATTTTTAAATAAAATTAACCCGTTTTCGGCATTATTAAGGATATCGGAAGCTGGTAAATAAGCACCATAATGCACTTAGAGAAAGAAACTATTTTTGTCAGGTTAAATCGCAGAACAGTCTCAATTGTCTCAGTCATTATTCATCCTACACTGTATTATACAATTAGCAACCGCAACCGCTGATAGTTATTCAAAAGTGCGTCTCCGCTTAAACGGAACCCTCCGCTGCCAAAGGCATCGTTTCACGGAACCCGTTTTCATCTCTCGTATGGCAAACGCCGTCCAAAATCCTTAGTTTTTCCGATATCTGACTTTGATATAATTGGATATATAAGGTCCTCCCATAATGACAAACGCTTTTATGGGATTCGTGTACAATAAACATCAGATGCTTCCTCTGCGTTACGAAAAGTAAGAGCATCTTCCGCTAATCAACTGGACAATGATTCGAAGTCATGTGATAATATCGAGGGCGTTTATCAAAGTGCGTTTTGCAATTAACTATGTTAACGAGAAAAGCATTGCAAACACTACTGAGTTTCTGATATCGGCAAGTAAGAATATATATTTGTTGTGTGAAATCTGTACACAGAACACTCACGACTCGAGTCATTTTAATTCTGGCCTCCATTGGATCCTGACCCATCCAGTCACCAACCCTTTAAGAGGCATGAGTTACTCACAAGTTTGTCTTCTCCACGGTCTGTTCTACAGGATGGACAGATTTATTCCTCGACTAAATCTAACCCAGTTAGAGGTGCGTAGTCGTGGTATACCAATATTTTCATTCTATTCGTCAAAACTGCAGATCGGATATTTATTTCGCGCAGACCGCATCAGACCTGCTGGTGAAAGTAGGTCACTTGTTACCTTGGAGAGTTTGCAGCAAACGACTGGAACATCTTTCGAAGAAAACGGATTTTTGCACCAAAAGCTTATTTTTAGGACTAGAACTGTTGCTGTTTATCATTTCTCTAAAAGTAACCGCTATCTGTTCGCCATAATTTGAGCGGTATATAATCAACCGTAAGCGCTATCGAACATTCGTATGGCTACGCTCTAACTACTGTACTTTAAAGTGATATGTCTGACATAAGGCAAAAAACGTCAGACTGAACAGTTGGTGCATTGGCTAATGAAATTGTGTCAAGCATACTATTCATACTGTGTTTCAGCTTTACTGTCTCTTTCTTGCAGTGACGAAGTTATAAAACCCTCGATGACTAGGAATAGATGGGCCTGGAGAGGACGAAATATGAAAATTGAGGGAGCACTGTAGACAAAACCGACTGGCGATTCAGAAGCACCAATGCGGGCGTAGTCTATTCAACCTGAAACCATGGTAATGCAGTGCGACGCAAAGGGGACAATAACCTGGCAAATAGGTACCAACGGACGTCAGCTCTCTAAGGCCTCATTTTCACCTGGTCGACAGACCGTGTAGACTTACAGTAGTCTGTTAAACCTCATTATATTATTGGCTTCAGCATTGGACTAAGTCAGCACGTTGCCTGCATAATTCCTCATAAAAAATGACCATCCGAATGGGAATATTTGTTCGATATACTCCCAAAGAAAGTGGGAGATGCTTGTTTTTGGACAAAAGACGCCTTCTAAAATAGTGACTTTGCCCTCCAATGAGGAATCTTTTGGTGTTCTGCCGTTTTATAAGGGCCGCTGGGTGACTTCCTCCCCCCTGCGTATGAAAGGTTTGACCCGAAGCCCGCTAGAAATGCAGCTCAGATTATGACGTGTTTGTTTTGTGACACGGAGGAAAGATTGATTTTGCACTTTGCGTGGACGGCGGTTGCGCTTCGCGAGTCCGTCACATGCCAAACGTGTCCGCGGTATGCATCGCTAAGGAAGTCTGTTCACCTAATTTGGCCGTGATAAAGGAAGTTTGCGGAGAGTCCTGAGGCACTGACTGACTTGGCCGTCCATCCTTAATTAAGTAGGGCGAAGGAATCCCACAAATCCCTGTAAAGATCGTGTTTAGTTAATTATGACGCTTTTCTATTTCCTGTGATGGGGGATTTGGATTTAAAACCAACCGTGACGAATGTAACGCTGCGTTGCAACAATCTATCTGATTACCCAATCACAGATGATGCTCTACCGTTCAAACGGTATTCAATGGCTTCCTTAACGGCGGCGTTTATTAACCCCTTGCTTTATAAAATTTACATTGGCGAATATTCATCAAGACTGGCCTGTCGTGCTACGGATCTCTTGATTCGCCCTTTCCGAGTCTTCGATAAACACTCATTTCTGCCTTATACGTAAGCAGTCACAAAACGGTAATTTTTGAGGTTATTTTGAGTTACTTTTTGAACCCTCAAAAGGTATAGTCATTCGAAAGTAGTTCATTGACAGACCTTTTTATTTTCGACCGAATGGCGATTGCGGCTGGTAGGATTGAAACAAACAGAATATAGTGATTCAACTTACCAAGTAACGTCAGAGATTTTAGCATTTGAACATTTAGTATGCTAACAGAATGGGAAAATCTCTAAATTCGCTAGAATTACCTGTGTTAGACGGCCTCAGAACCCAGAAAAGATTGTAGGGGTGTATATTGGACTATAGCCCGATACCGCCTGATTGGTCATGCAGCTGGTCTCAAAAGGCATTTTACTGTCGTTTAAGGACAGAATCTAACGACGGTCGCTGTAATGATACTAAAAGGATTTTTTCAAGCAGAAACATGCGGGCGGCCTGATGGGATGCATTATGACAGAAAAGAGGCTCCGGAGTAGTCCTCACCCTTTTGTCTTCCTGCAACACCCTCAGGTCCAGCAATAGGCCCTTGACAATTGATACAATGGTTGGTTGTGGAGGTACATGGAGGCCCAGTAGTTTCTGACCAATTATTTGTTGAAAGGCCTGTTCACCCTGGGTCTCGCAGTTAATGTTCATCATCTGCATGTGAAGAGAGGAGGTCTATGGTTTAAGATGTAGACGCGAAAACGATGAGAGAGAAACGCACTATTCAAGTCCATGGACAAAAGTCTGTATTTAATAAGCAGAATTTCGGTAGTTTTTTCCAAAACAGGGTTTTCCACGACGTTTTCTTCTATTACCTTCTCTGAGGAATAATATGAAAGTGTGAAAATGGTTTGCAGGAAGTGTGTGATTTCACATATTCCCTAGTCCCGAATTCTAAATTTATCTCCACATGCCACTTCATGGACGAGGCTTCTAGGTTCTTAGTTTTTGAGCTGGAACAAATTTCCAGAAAGTTCCACGATCTTCCTCTCTATATGATCCTTTAAAGCTGGGCTGCTGGTTTTCTCCTCCATTCATTCATGGATATTTGGTTACACTCATGCTACGAATTCGCTACTTATCCAGCGGCAGCTGAGTATTTCCACTTGTTCGTTTGTTCGGCTAGTATTACCATCCATTGAATACGTCCATACGTTTTTGAAGAAAATGCACTGTTCGCGTTAATTGCTCATGTACAAATAGCGAAATTGGCATTTGTTTTTGTGTCAAACTATGACGTTTGCAGACTTCGTTGCAAATTTTGTTTCAAAATAACAATAATTGCCTTTAAGTGCCCATGTAGACACTGCGAACGCCAGGATACGCGCGTTTGAATCTAGCTCTAAGTCGCTGTCGAAGTCTTCCGTAACAGCTATCCTAATATGCTATGCCGAATAAACGATAAAGTCTGATGACATCTATTTATGGCGCTCATGAATAACCTTGTGAATAAAGGACTCATTAAAAGTCAAGGCTTGCCTGACTCACATCCCTTAAAAACCGTCTCTGGGACGCAGACAAATGAACTATGACTTCCGTCAAAATAGTTCTCAACACTTCATACGTCCGGTGGTTTTGGCCGGTTATGAAGTATAGAAATGAACAACAACGGTGCCACCGATATCCGTAAACTTAATTGATGTGGCACTGAGAAGGACACATTTTTAAAATCGAAGCTCTACAGGATGAAATGGTCATGAGATGCACTGCAGACCCTTTGTCGAATGCACGCCTAGTAATCAAATTTTAGGTTTCATCTGAGTCCAGTCTAATGGAACTAAATAATTCTAAGGTTTGCTTATATGCAGTTTCATAAAAACAGCTTTACAGGTGAGGAAAGACTGAATGATTAAATTTTGTGCCTGAAAAGATGCTACCGACTGTTGCACTCGAGTGACAAAATACTTAAGGAGAGTATGAAATACTGCCGCTATGACTCGTTGCCGTCGACACTTTCCTCGAGGAAGTTTGGAAGTGGGCAACAGAAAAGCTACCGCGAAGACACTGAAGTGGTCTACTCTGAGAGCTTGTCTGTACTCACAATGTGAAAAAATATTCAGTCGCCATTTCTGATGATAATAAAAACTGAAGGCAAGAACAAATGCTCAGCAGCCGGGAGATTAAGACCTGATGATGGATTAGTGCCAGCTGTGCTTCTCCTCTGCTGGGAAACAGTATTTGTTAATTAGATTGGTTGTTGAAGTTTTTATGACTGAAATATGTACTTCCTGTTATTCAGCGTATGCATGACAAACTACAACAGTGAGATCATCTATTACATCCGTCATATTCGCTTCTTTTCTAAGTATGTTAATTTCTGACCTCGAGACGTTTGCGGTTGCAGCCACTTTCCGTACTGACACAACTGTAAGGATATTGCGGACAGGTACATGAGGTGCTGTCGCAAAAAAGAGACCGCTAAATAACAGCCGTGAGTGCATTAAGAATAAACTTGCGAAAAGAAAGCCCGTTCTTATAGGTCACTAACAAACCTGGAAACGAATGAACGGTACGAGATGTACAAAGATGCTGGGTCGACAGGTTACCACGAAGTCAACGAATTTCCACAATTGGACAGCGCAGCTTCGGTAGAAGGACAGTTTGGCAAGTGCAGCATTGATTTGCCGAACCCTTGCCATCGAATGCCGCGAATAGACCACCAGAATTAGTTTCAGACCGAGAAAAGCGAGCCTACAATGAGAGATAGAGTGGCGGAACATTAAAAAATCTCGGTCTCCCCCTACTAAATGATCTTAAGAATCGGGAGAGACTCCGTAAATGCAAAGAGAAGCCTTCCCGTTACAGGAAATAAAGCTGCATAAGGCGTCACATCCCGGTATGCAGCACACCTAGACTTTAACGCCGGCATACAGGTTACTTTTGCTAGCGTCCTGCCGACTATCACATTTGACCGGCGACAGAAAATACACCTTCACGGATAAGGCACCCAAAAGAAATGGCAGCGACCTCTGTCCTGGTCTGCTTTGCCTGCTCAATTACTAAGACCACGGAGCAAACTTGCACGCCTTCAGGGCGCGCAGGAGGAGCAAGGAGTCGGGTCCTGGCGGGGAGGAGGGAGGGTTTGGTGAGTCGCTTTCGCACACCAACGCAGCATCTCTCTCCACGAGACGGCCTGCGTGACAAGGCAAGAATGCGCGAATCAACAGTTGCTGGTTTGTTTTTCTCGTCAAACGCACGAGAATGCATTAGTTCTGCGCGAGAGTTAAATTACTGTTGAATTTGCTCTGGGCTGAATTTTGTGCTCATCGCACGAGGAGCTCATTCGCTCCATAATATTGAAATTTCGTGCTGTAAATTTTCAAGCGCACAAGCATAAGTAAAATTACGTGTCAAATATATGGTCGAGGCAAAGTGTGTAGTATAATTCAGGCGGATATGCCTAGTAACTGTAAAAAGATGTTGGATTATCGACCTGGCAGTTAAAAAACTACAGTCACAGCCCTAAACATCCATGAATGAACCTACTTATGCAGGAGATCTACTTGCGTCTGTTGATTAGACTCCACACTTCCGCCCGTCGGGTCACTTTCCGTCGGGGTCACGAACTTGACTGTTGGATTCGACGAGATCAGCGAGTTGCCGGTCACGCAGATACCTCCTGCAGCTGTCGTAGCTGGTAAGGCGCCAGTGCTCGTTACGAAGTCCCCGACCGTCGGGTCGCTTTTCTGTTGCAGACAGTGCAGAGTAGGGCTAACGAGGTTAACGAGGGAGCAGTGCACCCTGCCGGCGCCCAGGTCACAGGCCAGACTGGCACTGCAGACCGGCTCCCAACTGAGTCCTCCCGCGCCCGACACGCCGAGCGCCTGCAGACGACTGGAGGCTGGAGTAGTCGCAATGGCGTTTGGGTAGACAGAGGAACCCAGACCAACGGTGAAGTGGGCCTTGATTGAGCCCGCCATGGGCAGCTCATTGAGAGCGGAAAAAGTGGGCGTCTTTGAGCTGGAAAGGATAAGGCCGGCTGGAATAAGAGGCTTTTTGGTTCCTCCTTCACCGGTACCGTGAACGTCATCAGG
This sequence comes from Spirometra erinaceieuropaei, assembly GCA_902702965.1. Classification (NCBI taxonomy): domain Eukaryota; kingdom Metazoa; phylum Platyhelminthes; class Cestoda; order Diphyllobothriidea; family Diphyllobothriidae; genus Spirometra; species Spirometra erinaceieuropaei. Next base: position 446,678 of record CACRXP010000454.1, on the reverse strand, counting down.
GGAAAAGGCGTTTGCAACAACGCTGGTCGCGGTCGCAGCAGCGTTAGAAGTGATGGCTGTGTTCAGTGTCCCTGAGGTTTGTTTGCCATCTGTGCAGGGGAGGCCGGCTTTCCGGACTCCCACAAAGAGAGCAGATAGGCAGGTGTCGAGTGCGTAGAATACATTCTCTCTCGACAGGCTTGGGAAATCTAAAACAAGGATATCATACTATCTCAAAGCATCAAGGTCTGACATATAAATAGATGGATCGCCGTTGAAGGATACATTCTTTAAGTGAAATTCTGGGGTGCTGGCAATTTCCGTGTTTTTTTAACTTGGAAAAACCCTCTTCTCAATATTTTTCTCATAACTCCATAAGTAGTCAGTACAGAATGACTAGTTTCTCATCTGCTGCTACAGTTTCACTTTCTTAATAGGGTGAGAGGGTTTCCTGTTTCAAACATTGCACTGACAGCCAAGCAGTACTTCAGTTGAATAACATACCTGGTTGCCACTCTACCAAGAGATACTATTCAAACATACCGAAAAATCTTCAATTGTAACAGATAAAGTGCGGGTCCCGTGACCATGAGAATAAAAGAACTCAGCAGAGCTGGAAAAACACTGAATTTCAGCCACCAATTCTACTTGCTTCTGCCGTTGAAGTGGCAGACCAGCATACCCTTTGAAATATAGTTAATCAAGAAGCCTTTAGAATGCTGTAGTCGCAGTTGATAGAGTCGACTCTTCTTGATAAGTTAATGGCGACCGAAATGATAACAAGTGGTCTAGACTTATTGGAGCCAAAGGTAGCAAAACCAAAATATTGCAAAGATTGTCTAATTTGGATGGCGAATCAGGGATTTCTCAAAATAATTATGGCGATCTGCGGCTTCACAACTGGGCGCAGAACACTATTATGGTGGGTACAAGAATGCCTTTTATACGGGAGGATAACGGTGAATCATACTGCTCGTTTCAAATAAAGGATGCGTAGAGGAGACGAACAGTCAAACTCCTCAGTACAACACATAGCATATAACTCAACGGACTTTTGAGAGAAAGCGTCTACTTGCATTAAACTAGTGCATTAACATGACTTCTGATTCCTCAGTCAGACCTGCCTGGAGTCACTTTCGAGTGCAGGAAGACCGAACGCCCAGGTTCGAAGGCTCAAAGTACCCCGATCTGTATTGAGTTTGAGCACCACTACATTTGAGAGACATTCTCATTGAGAAGTGGACCTAAAATAGCTGCCTCAACTGATATCGTCTTTCAGTTCCTTTCTGGATCAGTTTAAGGTCCTTTTAGCCAACCTAGCACTAATTAATCGATGTTGTAGATTTTAGGTAGGGAATGGCTCAAACCGACGGTTTTCAAATCCGTTGCATGCAGTCGTGGGGTCATAACGAGCTCTCATTGCCATTTTTGTCATGATCTAATAATTGAAAAAGGGGAATCTCCGTGTTCCGTTTCGCAAATAAGATGCTGAGACGTGTGCATGTGAAACAGAAAATGCCAGACCGATAGGATTACATTTTTGACTGAAAACCTGCCGTGTTAAAGGGTTCGGCAAACGTAACCTTCCGTTCACAGTTCGTCAATTGAAAGAAGTGGTTTTTCCGAGGAACCCGTTCGTTTCAGGTACCGCTGTGTACATTTCTTTTTATTCAGTTAATTTCCTTAAGTTCTCCATGTACATATGTCGTAAAGTCCCACAAATTTGCCAAACGCGACTAATTTATTACATGTGGACAAGAAAAGAAGTGCAAATCACTCATGCCGCCTTGCGCCAAATTTCCCACAGCTTCAACGCTGAGGACGAAGCAAGGACGGGCTCCAAGTAAAGCGGCGCTTATTTTAGAGCTTAGCCGCATTCTACCACGCTTATATCGCCCTGCGCTTAGAATTCAGAAACATTCAATACCGATGTGTACGTTGATGTGAGGTGGTACTCTAAAATTCTCGAGGGTAAACTTTTTTGATTTTGTTTTAGAAGGTTGTTCACATCATTTCATTTAAAATGTGGGATACGGACCAAAGACCAAGTTACTAACGGGAACCTTTGACTGAAATTTCCGTTTGGATGATCGTCCGCAGAAAGTCGCTTTTAACGATGCCTGTTTAAAAATCCACTGATCTGAGACTTGAAGGCTACATGATCACAATTTATACACAAATTCACATCACAACAAAATAATTGCGAAAACAGACTTTTAATACCCGCACCTACGTTTTACGAGACCCAAGTATAACTGTAAACACCAGTCCTGCAAAGATAACCTCTAAGTAACATCTGTCGATTCCACAATGTGCTCTCTTCCCCAATTCAGACTGCACTGTTTTGGCTGTACACATTTTATAATATAATATGGTGACTTAGTAGGCCATACACACTTTTTACTCTTCACCGTGTTCATCAAATGCAGACTTACCAGTCTTTTCTGTGCTTCCGTGAGCCAGAATTGGCAAGATCAAGAAGGACAGGTAGTTCGAAAGACTTTCAATACCGTCTTCGAGAATTGTCGGGCACCGCGAGAGCTCCAAAGTCGTTCTCTCACACAGATCCTTCAGTCGATAACTCCCCTAAAATAAACGCCGAAATGGATAGGATCTTTTGTCACAATTGTGAAGAGGGAAGGTGTCAAGAAATTCTTTAAAGGCATCAGTTGCTCTTAAGCCAGTATGACCTCCTTACCCCCAATATGTTCAGAAGCAGCGTAATAAATTTTACGGCCTCGGAGACAAACGATGCGGGGAGACTGCCCTGCTCTAATGCGCGTTCAGTATTCACACGCGTGCTGCCGACGCGGTTAGTTTCCCGATTGCTTGTTGAACTGCTTCCGAGGAAGGAAGCAGTGTGGACCCGGCTTCGTCGCTTTCCGGAAGAGAAACCTCTGCCGCCGCCACTGGGGGCTGCACCGGCGCCTGAGAGGACGGTGCGACCCGAGCCCTCTGAGCCGATTGTCGAGACCTCGGCGGTATAGGAGGCACCAGCTACGACGCCTGGACCGGACGATACATCGGTTATCTCGCGTTTGAAGCTCATCTGGCCTGAAGTGGTCGCTGGCCGTTCCTGCACAGATGGGCACCATGTGCGAGGACTTACAACAACGCTTCGTTTTAGGTACTCAGCGAAAATCTGTTGGGAGCAAAAGGAAAGTTGAGTTCATATTGTTTGCCTCAGAGCTAATTCTTGCTACTCCGAAACCGTCTTACGCATTCTTTGCATATAGAATATATAGGTCGACAAGTAACCTTAGCAGGATGGACCTCCGAGAGATCGACTCTGAAGTACAAAGATAATTAGAGTGGCGTAGTGTAAAAAATGTCCAACGGCTTTCCACTAACTGTGCTAAACCACCATCTTTAATTTCTGTAGTCACACCATTGTCGGCTAAATCTCCATGGGCTTGTTTTTTATATTCGCGAAAAACTGAAGAAGAAAGTACAATATACACTTTGAGCCTCATTATCTGCTGCCTGCTAGTGAATTCCGGTTTATGGGCCAACTTAAGCCCAAAAAGACTCAGGATTCTTCCAGTCTCCTCGGAAACATTCCTCATGTAGGGGATTGAGAGCCAGAACGTCGGCTTCTCATCGTTAGATCGTTGGCGAGTAAGTTCTCTTCGGCACCCACGTATGAAGGATCGTGGGTAACCAGTAGCTGTGAATAGGGAATGTAGGTATTTTGCTTCCTCGCTTCTCCCGTCGTCGTCACTACGGTGTGTTTTAACTCGTAGGAAAAGAGCTCTGACACAACTGCTTTTGTGACCAATGTGGTGGCTACTCCGGAATTGGGAGATGAGTCTAGTATTCGTTTGTCTTTCGGTATACCGTACTTCAAATCCCCCCTATTGCCATCCTTGTGACGCTTACATCAAGAAAGGGCAACTGATTGTTGTCCTCCTCTTGGATGTCGGGACATATTGAGTTCAATAAGACCTTGAAGTCCTGAACGTCGTCCCTCTTGATTACGACAAATGTGTCTTCGACGTATCTGGTCCAGAATTTTGTGGGATACGAACGGAAGACCAGTCGCTCGAGCCTATTCAGAACAGCCTCAGTAATCAGTCCAGACAGCGGGCAGTCCGTCGGTGTTTCCTTCTTTTGCTCGTAAACCCGGTTGTTGAAAACGAAGAAAGTTCTGAGGCACAATTCCA
>CACRXP010000454.1:395798-442254 GCA_902702965.1 Spirometra erinaceieuropaei | reverse complement strand
GAGAATACTCACAGTGAGATAGTCTGGAAGTTCCAGAGACCTACCTTAATTTCTTTAAGTTGAGCGACGGAACGATTTCTCTGAGCCGTCATATATAACGATCGAATAATGCTCGTTACGCAGTCCCATTTGACCTGCTTCTAAAAGATGAAAAAGCAGAGAAAGCATAGATAGACAGCCGAATAGCTTCATCAACACAGTCAATACTGACGCCAAACCTGTCTAGCACAACTTTTCAAAAAAGGAACAATCGGCCTAACAAACAGGAGAGACTGCTGGTGGTCAGGTTTTGTGCTGCCCACCGAATACTCCAGTTTATCTACCACACAGGAATTACGCAAAGCTTTTCTTAATTGCAACAGAAAAGGCTTCATTTTCTACACAAGTCCGTCATTTGTCTGCACAGAAAAAGAAACCCCCTCTAAGTTTCTGTATTTATGAGATCGTAGCTTTTTACTTTCCTTGGAACTTAATCGCTAAGTAAATCAGTCTATTCGAGAAGTAAATACAAGCTGAAATTTCAGATGAATATTCAGACCGATGTTCATCAACCACAGCAACATAATCGCGTAATATTCACAAACTGCCAACCGACAATCAGTAGTATAAATGGGGTCGCACGATATACCATTATTGACAGCGCCGGTACTAGTTAAAAGCTCTGGCACGTGTTTCGCCGATATTCTGCCGCTGCATGGCTCGACTGTGAGAGCTTTTGACCCTCAGTATGTCCCCTAGCGTCCGCTGTGTGCTTTCTGGTACACACTCTAGTTTTCAAATTGCGATTTTTTCAATCTACTCGGAAATTAATCGCTAACTTGAAGTAAATCAGTCCGTTTGAGGCGCATAGACTGGAACTGAAATTCCATATGAATATCTTGAGATCGTATGTTGCGTTGCCGTCCTCATATCCCTTGCATTCCCCATTCTCTTCCTATTCGAGTAATACATTGAGTGCGGCACTTTAGTGGCTGATCCCTCTTTATATATTCTTGAATTAAAAGAACATCTATTCAAGGAGCATTCAGGAATACCAGCACTGAACACACTACCTAGGAAAGTTAAATAACTCGTTAGGTTGTCAAATGAAAAGATTGCCTGGAACATGGGGTTCTGGCGAACCAATTTACGAAATGATTGGGCTGCTGCTGTTGTTTGCCAGGATGAAAAGCCAAAGCAACTAAAGTTTGACAGCGACTCACCCTAATGGAGGGCGTATCCAGCATTTTTGGAAGTGTCCGACTGAGACGCCCAATTAGGGTTTCAAGTGCCTTACACGAACGGAGAGATTCATGCCCCCACTCAACGATTGGTAGGACTTCTGTTAGAAATCGCTGAAGAGCCTGACTCTTGAGAAGGTTCGGATTACAGGGAAATTGTTTGATAATGGACTGTGCCAGTTCTGACAGTCTCTGCAAAAAGAGAAAAAAGCTCGATTTGAGAGGAACACTGCATATTAAGAAGTGTTTTGCAGCAGCAATTTAACCAACCCATATTGATCCTCCTGGGGGGATCAGTGCTGCTTACCTCACCTTAGTTAATCTTCGAGGACATTAACGAGCGAACTTGGAGTCAATCCTTCGCAACGGATCTTTTCAGGTAGCTGCATCAGGCAGCGGCTCAAGATCGGCGAAGCACGCGGTCTAGGTTTTTAGCTTGTGTCTGTGTTGTCGGTACGGTAAATAATAACACTGCCTACCCCAGTGTAGGTAATTGTAAGCAATGCAAAATGTGGTGTTGTGCAGACATTACACCAGTACGTGCCTGAGCAGGTCAGTGAATCACAGAACGCTTCACACTTATCTTTATCTGAGCCAAACAGCTGAATTTTCAGTCAAAATCTATGACGATGTAACGGTGCGTTCGAAAACACGTCTTGTTTTGACCGTTTGAGAAAGTTCATGCTCCTGCGCAACTGCATGTAGAATAAGATTGCTACATACAGTAGATGTGCTATCTCATGGAACGTTGACTGAACTTCAGAAGTTTGTTTTCAAGTTAATAAGTAGGATTGCAATAATAATTAGTGTGTCGCATAATGTTAGGATATTCCAGTTAAGGCGGGACGCCGGCCACCTCATAAATTTCTTGTCGTTAGCTTCTATAAATTATTTTCCATAAAAACCGACGACTTAATAAGTGTACGATTATCTAATTGATTTTCTTTGCGTTTATAAATTCAAATATATTTTCCAGAAAATTTACGCAAAATATTTTTTTCTCTTGCCCGTTTGTCAGCAAATCGGGCTTTTTTCGACTTTTCATTCAAAGAACGAGTAGCTGTCGGTCTAAAATAGTTTCATGTTATGAGATTTTCGACACCGTGAAATGTCGAATCCTACGGCATCACCTCAGCACATGTAATAGTGCTGGTTATAAGGTGGACAACGTGGTCCACCTCCATTAACATTTCTGTGAGGTCTGGCTGACTCCGTCGTAATAGCACATAGATATGTCCAGGTTTTCTTTTATGAGAAGTACACAGTTTGTGGTTCGTTCAGCATCAAAATCACTTGGAAATTGAAAGTTTTATAAAACCAAAAGACACACTATGTTAAGTATAAAAATTTGAAGAAAACGTAATCTGCTACCCAATGCGCAGAGGAAGGAACATTTTCGTATATACTTCCTATAAGATATATTTGAACTTATAAGGGTATGGAGAATCAATGTGAAAAATTCATGCTACTTAGATAGTCATCTTTTTCGAAATAGAGTTTGTACGAATGGTCGACAAGAAGCTCAGTCGGTGGTCGGCATCCCATCGTAACTGGAATATCTTAACCTTATGCGACGTGCCAATTAATGTTGAAAACATACTTAGGTAATTTTTAGGAATTGAAAACACATTTCATGATTTCAGTCAGCATTTTCACGAGATGGCATGTACTGTAAGCTTTCAAAACTAAATTTCAGGCTTCTTTGTTTATCTAACTCTCAACGGTAAAATGAATAGAGTTAAGCGTGTTTGGTCTTGCGATCAACAAAGAGAACAGGGACAGCGGAAAGGACGTTAGTCGCCGTTCGCTTTCTGCCCCGCTTCCTGGTGGACAGAGTCAACTGAATTGCAAGCTAAGAGAAAAAAGTTTGTTTTGAAATTCTGGATGAGTAAAAGATCAATTGCCCACCCATCTGGCAGAGATTATCGCGGCGAGACGGTGAAATAATGTCGGATGTGCGTTCGGTACGTCGGCAAGTAGAGAATTGACCGCAACATGGAGGGTTTCCGTCCGCGCTACGTTTGCAACTGCAAGCACCCTGCTAGCAAGCAGTAGTAATCGTTTCAAAAACATTGAAGAGGAGGGACAATGTCGAAGGGTCACAGTGAGTACCTATTTGCTGCCTCTGTTTTTAGTTCTTCAAGTCAACTACCTGGATAACGACTTCACACTCTCAGCAGACAAACGTCTGCGAGCGCAGCATAATACTACAATTACCATTCATCGAGTGTCATATCTCACTGTTGCGATCCGCACTTCGTATGATCTTCAAAGAGGGGCAACCCAGCGAGCACAGAAGGGTTGAGTTAACTGACAAGCTAGTGGAAATGAGGTGCCTGCTTATTAAGATGACCTGTCGTTTGAAATAGACGAAGTGGGTGATAGAGGCAGGAATCGAACAAAAAAATAGGGATGAAAACAACTAATGGGCAAAAGATCCATACTGCGCTGGTCATCTGCCTGTTTTGATCACAGCGCAAATCCCTTTTCTCACGTTTTAACTTCGCTTCCAAAAGACCACACTACAGGAAGGCCGGTTGAGAGACCCTAAGCAGTAGACTGTTGTCATGCCTAGTAAACATTTCGGTCTAAGAAGGTCATGTGTCTGCCGAATTTCGCACAACCAAAAGTTCCCTTTCAAATGCAGATGATCAGTGCAAGTCCTAAGGACGGTATTGGCTACCCAAAATATTGACATTGAAAATTACAAAACAGAATACAGGATGAAGAGCGCTTCAAACTGACAAGTGACACGTCGCAATGACAGGACTTCAGTGGTGTCTGAAACGACCTAGATGTCTCACGAAGACATGTTAATTGTAGTTGTTCAAACTACCGATCTTCTGGAAAAATAAATGTTCTAGCCTTTTAGGACGGACTGTATGACTGTTCATATTATGCTCATGATAGTCTGTGCGACAATCTTTGGCGTGATCTATCATTTTCACGCTGATTTACCTTTGGTCAGCGTTCACATTCTTATCATCTCGGTTCACGTTTCTTAAGCCTCTGCTGAATTTTTCATATGTGGGCAACAGACGAACACAAGACCATTACTGTTTACGGGTTATTGCTCAGGGCAGCCTTTCGAATTTACACAGAAACTTTGTTCTGAACAACCTGGCTGATGGGATAGATAGGCCAGATGGTTAGCCAGTATTCCTGCCTAAAAAACCTGGATGATGAGAAGAGTCTTCAATGCGCTACTTGCTGTCCAACCATCTGGCGACTAAACGCAAAACACTGCCAAGCCGATGAAATCTGTCATGCGCTGCATGCGCGTTATTGTGTCGTCTTGCATACACGACAAAGGAGGAGTTTGATATTGCTAGGCCATCAACCATACGCACTCGATATTCATAGTTGAATAGTTAGCTTGGCAGATCCAAGGAGGCTAAGTCTGCGTGGCTGACGACATTCGGTCAAAAAATTTCTTCAGGTCTAAGCAAGTGCCCGACAAACCATCCATACGGGGACTGTAAGTTTAAGTAGCTGCATCATTTTCAGAGCATGCCTTAAAAATACATTTATGCCCCATCCAACCGCTTTCTAACTCTTATGAATGGCCATTGCCAGAGATTGTGGCGCCAAGGCAGCCAGTGACAGGTAGACGATACTTTAAACGATTAACAACCACTGTCAAAGATCCAAAAATGACATTATTTGCTGGAGCAAGTGTTAATTTGCGGATTGATTGAGTTCGCATTGGAGACCCAGAACTCAGTCAACTCACGACAAATATCTAGGCGGCTCTAAAATTGAACTCATCATGTTTCGAAGGTGGAGGCCGCCAATTTTAATAATTCGCCATCAAACCACACGGCTAATTTGTGTTCGAGTGCGTTCGGACTAAGCTTTTGTTCGATCTGACTTCTGTAGAGGCAAGGTCAGTTTATACAAGGGACGTACTAAATTACGGGGATTTTTCAATGCGATTTATTTGGTCGACGATCTTCATGGTTGGTTGCAATAGCTTGGGTCGGTGTGCAAATCCACCATCTAATACTACTCGATGCGTTCGGTCAGCTGTCAACCGTTCGTAATATGGCACAGAGCATGATAGTTCGACCGTCGTTGCCGACGATGCTCACCGGGTGCTACACAGCAAGGTGAGAGCAGACACAGTGACTTCTGTGTTAGTAAACTTGCACAGCACCCATCGCACTCTCTCCTCCCCACCTGGGCCCGCTGTCAAGGCATACTCAAGAAGGAGAGAGCACAGGTAGCTGACACGGTCGGACCCGCATCTGGGCGTACCACCACACCCCCTGGTCCACAACAAGCACTTGATCAAGATTTTAACCAAACAGCACGACAACGCGTCAGAAAGACGAGGGTGATACAAGTAACTGGGCAGCCATGCACACGGCCTGTATACCCGGCGGAAGCGCAAACGCAGCCACCGGCAGGGAGTCAAATGCCTGAGAACTGCCAGCGCACACAAGGATGCAAGGGCCATAGTTTGCTGAAGCGTGGCATAGCATACGCACATCGGTTTTGGGGAGAACACGTAGGCATTGAAGATATAGTCCGCCTCGGACGCTGAAAAATATAAAGGGTTGGTTCCGAAGTTCCGTTGGGCTTCTTCTTATTCTCGAAAATCTACACCTCGCAGATATTTGCACTGTCCACAATCCCTCAGGGTAAACAGGATAGGAGCTATGACTGAAAACGTTTCAACGGATATGAAAATCTAAATCTGGAGGAGTATCAGGATTTCACCAACGCCTCCCATACAATTTGAAATGGTGTTCAATAGATATTCTATATGGACGATTGAGGCTTAGATTACTACATGGAATTAATGTGCCGGCAAATGATGGATGCTGTTTTTTTTGCGAAACCCGTCATCTGTGATGCACCGTTCAACTAATTGATTTTAAGCTAACTGAACGATCTGGACGAATGTCAACTTAGATAGACCCCTTTTATTGATTGGAGCGAATTATCGGAACTTTGATAACACAATCGTCTTGGAATACCGAACTTGGAATACCGAACAGCAATACTCACCATGTACGCTTTACCATCGAGGAGATCGGAAAAGCGGTGACGCTCGCCCAGTTCAGTGAGACGGATGTTCGCAACCGTCAGAAATTCAGAAGCAATTTGTAGGATGGCCTCCCTTGGCTCCACGCTTGATTTCCGCCACCCCGACGGTGTCGGGTTCGAGGAGGTGGCAGCGGTGGCAGCGAAAGCTTCCTGATTGGTGCGTTTGCTGAGAATGGAAGAGGCACTACGTTTGAGACCCATCGAGCCTCTGTGGCGTCGCCGTCGAAAGGAGACTCCCTTCTCACTATCATAAGCGTGCGCATCAGTTTGCTGCGCTACCAGGTTCACTCCTGACAGGGCACTGGCCCATTCTGGGATCTTGGGCGCCTGATCGGCCAGATGTTTTACTGAGGTTCCGCTCGCGCGTGGTCCGCCGGGTGCTGAACCGTGGGAGGACTGCGAAGAGACAACCGACCGAACATCGTCTACTCTCCTAAAATTGAGAATAAAAAATTAAGGAGTTACCTTTACGTTGGCAAACGCGTCAAAGATTTCAGATAAAGTTCTTACTTATTGAAGTGGCTCAAGTTTAATAAGGGCTTCAAATACTCCATTTACGATATCTGTCAAAATTATAGAGGTCATTTTTTTACGAAAACTTTGCAAGTAGTAAACCATGACAGCATAGTGTAGTCCGCAGCGGCAGACAATAGAGTTTGATTCGGCCTAGAGACTTCTTTACGGTATATAAATGAAGTAAACGTGTTTACTTTATTTCTTCAGAACAGTTCATTAAATTCACATGTGCAGCTTACATCGCGGGGATTAAAACTCGCCTGGAGATCTGCTAACGATTCTAGGTTAATTTTGGCCTTAACTTCCATTGAAACATTGTTGTTTGGTTTTATATTCAGTCGCTGACCCGAAAGCTGAAAAAACTGCTAGTAGGACCAACTTACGAAAGTTAGCATGAATGTACTGATTTGTTAGAAATTTGACTCAAAAATCTCTAATTTTCAGTCTCTCACCTCTGTTCCGTGTAAGCCTGTACACCAGACTCACAAAGTTAAATGAAGTAAACATTGTCAATGAAATAAATGATCTTCCTTTCTAATCTTCCTTGCTTCCTTCCTTTTTGAATCTGAATCAGTGTGCAGTTAATAGTCTCCGAGAATAAACTGAGTCAAGTTAGTTCCGGTTATTCAAACGTTTAAGTTAATGAGGATATAAGGAGCACCATTTACATGGCACACGCTGTAATAATTACCTTGTTGACTCAAACAGTGTAATTTTGATTTTTTTGAATTCTGTTTCGACAACACTGGTGTTTTTTTCAGATGTAAGAACTAAAGTGACAACGGTTTTCACGTATCTGAATGCTTCTGGTCTAGAGAGACCTGTGAAGTGATGAGAATTGCTTCGGTGCGTAGAGAGTCCCCAAGTATACTTGCATTGAAATGTAGCATGCATATCAATGCCTTAGCAATCTAACTGAACCAGCATACCTTGTCATCCATTCGGTTGTACAGATGAGCTGTTTGATTGTGACTGAGAGCTGCTGGATTGATTGCAATTCGAATTTGCGTACGTCGCCTGTTGAGCATTCTTCGCTGCAAATCGCTGGCAGATCCCGCAAAATGAACGGCACGATTGCCTGTAGGATGACCTGTAATGTATAGACTGGTTAAAGAGTCATTCAAGGTGGCCAGAACGATTTATGCTTCTTTGTCAATTTATATCGCAGTATTTCGGAAATAACTAACAGGTGGACGAGGATGCAGCGAAATTTGTAATTAAATAAACAGCTATGAAGATGAACGAACCTTCTATGAAAATTATATACCAGTGTTGTTAACGCAAATTATAATCAGGCCTCTTAAAGGATGGGTATTCGGAGAGGCGGTCCGTTAATTTCTGCAAAATAAATCTTGCAGAAGGTTAAGGCGAAAGAGGGGCTTATGTGTGAGTTGAATATTTCCCGCTTGTGAGCAATATTACGCAAACTGCAATGTCAATGACAAAATACCCAGGGAAAGAACCAGGCTTCTAAACGGAACTTAGTTCACAGGCAACGGCGTCCAGTTCGAAATTCGTAACTTTTATTTCTTTGTTTCTGAACGATATTATAGGCCAACACGGTTGGATGTTCGGCTTGTCTTTTCCATTCAGTCACAGCTTTAGGAACATTTGTTAAACTAAGTACACTGTCAAAACTTATTTTGTTGCTCTCCAAAGTCACTCCGATTGCTATTTTCTTTTCAAAGGAAACGCAGACCTCCGTTTGTTTTGCATAGTCATCCCAAACACCCTTCATCATAACGACTAGTCTTCTCGAAATATTTGCGATATCTACTAAAATTCATTCAGAAATAGCCGTAATCATAAATCAAAGTTCACAAATGTTGGTTTTGTGGACAGTGATGTCAAATTAAATCCCTTAGTTTGTCTCTACTGTAAGCGCTAGTTTTGTCCGGAAGTAAATTACATAATAAACGTGTTTTCTGCCGTGAGAACCCTATTAGTAAAAGTGCCTTGCTATACGACCTGAAATAATACAAAGCTACACGTCAAACTTTTATTATTTGGTAGTCTGCTCTACTATGTTAGCAGGCGTTTCTCGGGCGTTTATGCATGCCACACAGCCACTAGTGAACCTTCCTTGAGATTCACCCAAGTTTGGGCTGACGGTCCTAGTGATTTGAATGTATGTTTTGTAGATAACTTGAAATGCCGATGAAGGTAAAAAGGAACAATCCAAAGTGCTGTTCGCTTTTCGTCGTTCGTTGAGGTTTCCAGTCCACGGGTCATATAAATAACCTTTAGTCTAACATCATTTCGATGCGTAAGCCTGGTCAGTTATTCTTAAAAACAAGGAATGCAAATGCGTTTCATGCTTTCCGACGTAATTAGTAGTGAACGCTTGACCAAAAGGCAGCCCCCTTAGCTTAATCACAAATTTTTGTCGCAGTTTCGGCAACAAGATAGGTTTGACAAACTGCTTATTAGTCCGCAAATAAGCTTTGATAAATTCTCACCACTCCTATGAGGACAAACCCTTCGTAGGAAGAACACAAATCCAGAAAACGCGCATAGAGGGAGAGCGAACAATTTTTTAATCCTCTGAATGGTTAGAGTGGACGGATACTATTCAGAATGATGACATGTGGGTCATCAGAGCAATCGTCAGTCTTCCTTAACCGTCATGTAACTGGTGACCTAATTAACAGCGTCTACGTGAGGACAGTTGCGATTGTCAGCCCGACGCACTTTTGACTTTATCCTTCCCGATCTATAGCAATTAAAAAATTCACGTTTTTTTCTGTGAACTCACACTTCGCAGTAAGGTTTAAAGGTTCTTGCCTTAGTTGGAATGCAGACGAAATATCATGCCTAGGCCAGGACTGGAATAGTCGATAAAGAGTCACCCCGATCCAGGCGTAACGAAATGGAGACGACAAAACCACCAGTTCTGGCCTCCGTTTCGATCCAGGAAAGTGGAACAGGGGAAACAAGTTCCCCTTGTTTTGCAGGACAAAGACAGATGTATTTAACTATCTTTTGCGTCAAACAGACAGGAGGTCGAAGGTCATCTGCAGGTGTAGAGAGTGTATCGGAGAGAGCTACGTTGGAGTATAATGACGATGTAGCAATGGAACGGATCAGCGGTTAAAGAGGTTGGAATACTTAAGCAGATAAGTGCGTAAATTCACCTTGTTGGTATCAAGATTGGCATGGCAGTTTGTGCAGTCTGCGCCAGAAGGCTAAGCCGCACGAAGGGTGTGGAGTGTCTCGTGGGGCTACGCCCATGGCTTTTGGGACCTTGCAAGCAGACTAATGGCAGCGTTTAAGAGTATGCATAATTCGGATGAACTACGTGAGTAATGAATGGCAGGCAGCTTACATCTGATGAGCGGAGTCTCAGAATGAGATTTCCAAGTACATTCCACAAGTCTTCTCACACACCAGTTGCCTAAGAACTTCCTGATTAGAATTCATAATCACACTGCACTATCTTCCTACCTTCCAACCTACTTAAACTACACCAATAATATTCTCATGAGGTGACATGCGTCATCAAACAACAGTTGATGACGGCGGACAATGCAACACTCGAAGCATTGTGCCCTGGAATCTTTCGAATGCGTTTGTATGATCCGCCCAATTAGCATGGAAGTAAGTAGTTGTTGCGACCATAAAGTCCCCGAGTTAGAGGTAGAGTAGAATTGATAACTCATGAAGTGTTGACCGTAATTCTGAAGTGTGTTATTGACTCAAAAAGCTTACTTAAGTAGGGTTATAATGCTAATCACCGTGCATCAAAATCTCATGATAATTTAGTTACCACAGGATGTCGGTCTTCGAACAAATTTCCTTCCAGCCACTGGAAAAAACTACACCCTGTAAAAATGACTACTTAAATAGTATAAAATGTTCTCATAGATTTTCTGTGCCCCTATAAATTCAAACATATTTTATAGAAAACATTCATTCTCCTACTAAACTTGGAAGAAAATTACGTCTTCTTCAATTTCCATACTTCAAGAAAGGACATCATTTGGAGAAGCCGTCCTTATAGGTTCCGACTGGGAGGCGGTGCCGACCAGCTGCACCGTACCTCATACATTCAGTAGCTGATCTCATGAAGCGTTAACCGAAATTCTGAAATGAGTTTTTGATTGGGAGGGATTGCTTAAGTAGGGCTGCAATAGTGATTATCATTTGACGCAGTATCGCGAAATTTCAGAAACACAGAAGTATTAGCTTTCGAATGCATTTCTTTTCGGCCATCCTCGAAAACCGCACTGGGTAAGAAATGAGTACGTAGGTGGTATGCATTTTCACTATCGAATTTTGACTCCCTTGTAAATTTAAATATACGGTACGTGACCTATCTCATGAAAGCTGATAACGGAAACAGATGCCAGAATTTCTGGACGTCGTTAACGTTGCGCATTTTGGTCGCTCATCCACATCCTTCAATGAAATATCCTTTTCTTGTGCAGAAGTTGTGTTTACGTAATTATATCAAGTAAAATATCCGTAAATTTTAGCGAAAGTCGACGTTGGAATATATTTCTTCAATTTTCTGTGTTAATAGAAGCCCTAGACTCCGGTTACGCATCTGGGCGATTTCTTCATTGAAAGGATAGTAATTTACTCGCGAGAGTTTTACTAAACAGATTAAACCAAACTTAAAAATTATTTTATGTACGATGTTAACCGCGGTAATCTGCCTGCTAACACAAAGACTATTTAAAAAAACTAGGGATTGTATCAATTCCTAGATGTAAAATTAGCAGATCTGTGCGATTTGGTGTCCTAAATTGCAGTACTAACGCAGGTAGTTATTTTTTCGTTTAAATGGTCTGAAATTGTTTTGCCGTTTGGAAAATTCTACCTGATGTTACATAAATGACCCCAACAGAATGGTCATTTCCAGTTTTGAACATATGAAACAATACTTGTCGTGTAGTTTAGTTTCTGTGCACACCTTGTTCAGAAATAGAATGAGCAGAACATTAATAGTTTCAACAAAATATCCGTATTTATATAGGCGCTCTGCCATTTATTCGCAATCGAAGAACGGAGTCTAAGAGCAAGCAAAACAGTGATAACGGTGTCATTTTATAGAGGAAAGCATGTTCTTACGTTTACGATAGTAAAATATTAGTATTGCTTAGTAACGTGAAAGAAACGGCCAAAAGTGTCAAATTTTTACTTGGCCTCATCTTGCAAAAAGGCAAATTATACAGAGATGCGTCGGCGGAGGGCAGTAATAAGGCAATTTATAAAGAGGTAACTTATTAGGGAAAGTTTTCTTATTGATCGAAGGTATATTCGTTGCTAACTTTCGGTGTGGACAGCCATTTTTATCGAAAATTAAGTTTGATGTTTGAATGAGTCTTCACATGTGACCCGAACGACCATCTTCGTGAAAAGGAGAGACCTAATACTCACTACTTCGGCAAATTCCTTCAAAAATAATTTTATTTTAAAGTTCTCAACAGACAGGTAATTCAGAATCTGTCTTTATGGATAATTGGATGAAAATACTGAAAATCATGAAGTATGCAGAAAAATTTCGAGGCCGATCTGAAATTCAACGTAATTTGAAGCGAAAGAAAAGTGTAAATTAATTTAACAGAAGAAATGTTCTCTCCATAAACACAAAATGGTATGTTTACGATGACGCCTGTCAGTTCTAGTCACATTTGTTAGGCAGCCACTGGCCTCATGACATGTCATCCTATAAAAACTTTTGTTCTTTCGATGTCTTCATCGGTGAAAGCTAACAAAATCCAGTTTCTCTTGTTAAGGCCAACTCAGTTAACTCAAAAGAGTCAAGTATAACACAAAACCCTTGAAAACTTTTTTGGAATCTAAATTCAGAATGTAGGCAGCTGACAAACCGTCATATTTGAACTCACACCAATTATAAAACGATATTAAGAAGTAAACTTCACCGAAGCACTATATTAGATATTATTTTTACTTTCATATTCACTACGTTTTTGGTATGAAGATACATTCTACACATTTAAAAATGAAGTTTACTAAATTAGAGCCATTTCTGACTTTTTCGGAATATTGCGCTTTTCTAAAGAAATCGGAATTTCTCAACAACGCAACACTGCCTTTACTATTTCTTTTAAGTTTTTAATTCTTTTAAACTTGTGCTTAATTAACATAGACATCGGGCTCTTGAAATATTGTCGGTCTGCGAGTGATTGGCAATCATTCGTAGCTTCCGACACATTTCATGGGCTAGGTCACTAATCGTATTTGATGAAAAAACTCCATGAACATACTATTTGTCGTACTCACTTGGTAGCAAATCATATCCCCTTCGAATATATGCTTGAAAAAAGGATATCTTGTGGTTTGAAAAAGTTTTTTTTTGTTTTCGACTAGTTTTGAGCGCGATCTGTCTTTGCATTTTCGTTTAGGGTTTTCAGCCTTCAAGGTGTTTACTTTCTGTGCAAGGAAGAACATAATCCCTTTGTGTCACTAAGAAAACACTATGTGGGTCTCATAAAATGCTGTGGCGAATGTGGGCTGCTCTATATGCTTAGCTAGGAGCCCTATTAGACAGGCAGATATGATTTTTTTCAAATGGACACCACGCTATCCTAATAATCTCATTGAGAACCAAAATATGTCTCTTCATCAAGTATAAAGTCGAAAGCAGACTTGGCGTGATATCAAATTTGTACAAGAACGTATATTTTTACGCACGCTTTTGAGAAATATATTTGAATCGATAATGACATCGAAATTCAACAAAGTAAATGCCAACTATCGATGTATTGATTTTTAACAAATATGGTTTTTATAGGTGGCTGAAAAGACGTCTATTCAAGAGCCAATACTCTGACGTGTCCAAAATATCATGGGATCACGTTGCAAGACGATCTATCTTACAGCTTCACTAACGTAGTCCTTCCTAAAGGAAGTGCATTTTAGATTTTCGGTCGGCATTTTATGGTGTCGATCACTGACTGTAAGTTTCGTTGCCACTTCGAAGATATCTGCAGAGCGTGTATTATAACTGCCGTTATGTGCTAGCGCTGGAGTCAATGCAGGTGAAATTAGACCCCAACTCTTTATGCCCAAGTACAAAGTCTCAATGAGGTTGTCTCAGCATGAAAACAGAACTGTGGCCTGATTGTGTGCAGTCGAGTTGGCGTGTACCATCAACTTTTTATTAATGTTCCTATTATTCGTAGAGGTTCGTTATTATATTATCGTTCTCAAAAGTTCAAACGTGTAGAAAATGCACATCCACCGATGAGACGTTCGCGCATTTTTGACATATGAAATTAAGCCACTTCTATTTTGACATGTCCAAAGTATTGTGGTGAAGATTAGTGGAAAGGTGTTTTCTTACAAGGCAAGCAAGTTTTAGGTTATATTTTGGGAACTTTCTTTCTGTCTGAGATTAATTATAAATATGCTATCTGGAAGGCCATTTTATTTTCATGCTCGGCAGTATCCGATCGGTTCTGGGCTTGTGAAGACTGGAAATCCAATTACCCGACCACTTAGTCCAAATTAAGGGTAGTTTGGCTATCATACGGTTACGATTGGTGACAAATCGAACACACTAAGGAACTTTATGACCCTGTTCATATATAAAATTTAAGACAAGTGACCGTCTTTTCATAGAAGAAAAGACAAGGATAAGGTTGTTTTGTCACTGAAAGTAAAGAGTCAAGACTAAAAACAAATTATTAGAGGGCAATTTTCATTTCCGTTTAGTTAGACGCAGAACATAAATTAGGCAATTTAGGATGAATTTTACTTAAACTCCCCACATAAAATTGGTACTCGGCTCGACGTCACAGTAATGCATGAGGTGATGTTAATCCCAGGAACTATTCCAGTCGATCAGACGTTCCTATATACGTGGCTGATAAGTCTATTTCGCATATCAGAATCGGGGCGTCAAATCCGTTGCAAGGAATTTAGTAATAACAAGCTTTATACAGGCTGTAAAGATGCGAATTCCTGAGTGATCAGTGCGGAAGGTTTCCACAGACGTGGCACTCACCATCATTTGCCGCGAACGATAGGACTCGGGAGCGTAAACCTGGACAGTAACGCACAAATTCACGGCCTCAAAGATCGACCAGCCCTGTGAATCATCCGCATAGCAGAAGTCCTATAGAGAAGAATGTGAGGAACTTTGTGCTACTTTTGAAAACAGGATCGCTTTCCACAGAAAAAGCTCACAGTGGTAGAACAGGCCATATCGAATAGATTTTAAACGTCTTCATAGAATGGAGGGGTTTGTGGATTAGCAGTATTTAGGGCCTCAGTTGTACATGTTTTGGCAGAGAAAGCAAGTTATGATCATGGATTTAAGAAGAATTAATGCAGACGCTCTGCTGGGGACATTTGCCACGTGCGTGACTGGTGAATCGTTGGATGGATCACTCTGATACCAGACGCTCCGGACCTAAAACTGCAAAATGTCTACCTCATCTGTCAACTTAACTGTAAAGAGCGCGTTCGAAGTGTTGTTTCTTGTTAGACTTCGAGGATTGGACGGATAATTAAGGGTCTGTGAAAGAGCTTCCTCTAATACCCTCGGTTTTCACTTGCACAGATATATCAAATAGGACACGATTTATCTTGAAAAGTACTTTTAGAACCAAAGATGCACTTGTTACAACCATATATGCTGTTTTTCTGATTCCACTCTGTTTCTACGCAAAATAACATATGGAGCGCTACCACATACGCCTACTCAAAATTCTTCTGCTTTATTTAAAATGAAAATGTAATTCCCGCCCATGAGGTACTTCCAATTAAAGTATCAGATGATCAGGAAGCAGCTTCTTGAATATGGGTCAGAGGGGCATATGGAGTATTCGTATCACTGTAAACCTTTCCTTCTTCCACTGACATATTTCGGTCGTAAAAAGTCAAGGCTTAGAAGTCCGTCGAACGATTTGTTCATAAGGGCGTCTTGTTGTCTAAGCTAGGCCTGCCTTCTCTAAACGTAAACGAATGTTGACAAAAATACCATTATTAGTTGTTCTACACAAAGGCTCGCGACATTCTTCATAAGACCTACTAACTCAGGCCTGTTTGAAACCTCTTATGTCGAGTTACGCCCTCATAATGCCAGATGAGGGTGCAAAAGCAGAATTCGAATAGTAAGAAATGTCAAGACTTCTTTCGCTGTTACTTCAATGCATTAAAGAAGACGGTAAGATGTAGCCTGTCAGTTACTCCTTTCGAACTGTATGACAGACCTTCTGGCTTTTCCCAAAGTCTGTGCTTATGCCGCCGAATTCAAGAGATTAAGGCAATTTTTCCTTCAGAAATACCTTATAACGGAAGTGTGGGCTAATTGACGGTTAAGGCCTAAATTAAAAGCACACGTAATTGTGTTATTGGATGAAACTGTTAAATATGCCATCAATTAAGAAACAATGCTCAACAACAATGCCCGACAGACTGGTCAAAATTTAAAAACACAGGCGCTGAAGTGCCATCTATCAACAGAACAGGTTTCCACATCCCGAAGCTTATCGCATTTAGGAAAGCACTTTTTATGTGGTGCGAGTTTTTTTCCTTCGCCATTAGCAATGAAATTATATTTTATAGAAAAAGTGCACAATAACTCACTTCAAATTGAACATTTTGGGGTTAATAAGGCATTCCTCAAAGGTCGCATCCGAGGAAGGTTTTCTTAATTTAAAAATAATCCGCAACTATGCGAATTCCGTAGATACTGGTGTAAGTACTCGCACTACCTGGTGTCTGTAAACTTGGCCATTTTGTCATGAAGGTATTTTAATGCTCCATAGCTAGTCATCTAACACAAGAAAACTGTCTCCTATGAAACTTAGTATAAAGAATATTTTGTCTTCGGAAGTGTAAAGAGTTTTTATTATGCTAAATGAAGCAAAAAGGTTTATGAAACCGAAAATGGCTCTTTAATTAAAGGCATTTTTGAAAGGCGTCACTTACTAGGAAATTGGTGTAAGGAATAACCTTTTCAGACATCGTTTCCGGTAACTATGATCAAATTTGTAAAGACCTCAGACAGCACCGGAAGAAATAAACCGCTTACCCGCTTACTTGCGCGAATGACGCAGGTGAGTAGAATGACGCATAACCGAAAGTCAGAAATTTATCGTATATTTACTAACGCGGTTTTGTTTCCAATGGCGGTCAGGATTACAACATAACTTAGCGTTTTACATTTGCAAGCGTACGGGAATTTTGCGGTTAATGGCAGGTTATATACACGGCCTATCGGAAACAAAGATGTACTCTTAAAGCTAGTGGGAATGCAATCATTTGGATAAAATAACAATTTGAAGTTGAGGTCTCACAAACACACAAAGCGCACTTCATTACCCAACAGAGTGAACTATTTACGCTAAGCCTATAAATGCATTTAATATGCATACCAGGGCCTTGAGGGGTTTGCTGAAATTGCAGAGTTGCAAGATGCCCAAACTGTCCTGTGAGTCTCTCCCAATCGTTCGCAAAAGCCTGTACAGAGTTTCTGGAAGCACCTGAAAAGATAAAAATGGTCTTTGGCAGAGTAGAACAATACTACCGCAAATGTTAAGCGCTTTTTTCCTAAAAATCTGGGTCACAATATAAAAAAACATAATTACTCAGCCAGAAGAACAAACAGTGTTCGCAATCGCGTTTGTTGTCCGAAAGAATACAGTGATAAAGTTTGTACGTGATGTGCAGAAATAAGCGTTTGCACATTGCGTCTCTGTCAATGAACGAGTGAACGAACGAGTTGAAACATCGGACTTCAGATAAACGTGTCGCATCTGAACGTCACTTTTTTTCTGTCTAAACTACTGTGCTAGGAAATATACTTTTTATTGTCCGACTAGGATGATAGCTTAGCCTGCAAATCCTGTCTGTCGTAAAATCCCACAGAACCGGATTTGCGGGTTGCCACTCACGATCACTTCGACGAAGCATCCTCGAGGCATCAAAGCGACGGCTACTCAACTGAAAAAGGCAGCGACCCGTGGACGGACAAACTTCTCAAGGTCTTTGCATTCACCTTGGCGCAACACAAACTAACCGCAGGTTCTGGTAGTTCATCACAACTGATCTACGCTTGTCCATTTAACCCATATATAATTTCACTAAACACCGAAACCCTAACATTGCCCATGATTCGCATTCAAAAAGTTATTTTTATGCTGTCTTCTGAAAGTCTGGACATTTATGTAATTGCAATAGCACAACGAGGAAATGCCAAAAAGACTGTCTGTCGAATTTTTACGGGTAAACCTTCAGAGGTGAGTCTCTCTGAAATTGAAAAAGAGGGATCAGAATTCCTTCCGGATTACTTTTACGGTTAAATGCTTTTGCATTTCGATCATCGTGCCCGACGGTGTCCACTATGTACTCCACAGCAAGGTGAAGCAGACATGGTGACCTGTGCATGAACTGGCTTTTAGTGAGAGTAAACTTGCGCCTCATCTACCGCACTGTCTCTTCCCAACCTGGGCTCGTTATCAGGACATAGTCAAGAAGACCGGAGGCGGAAGAGGGCGCAGTTGGCTGGCACGGCTGGACCCGCACCCATGTCTACCACCACATCCCTGGTCCACGACAAACACTTTACCAAGGTTTTCGCCAACAACAGCAGCACCACAACCGGTCAGAAGGACGATTAGGATGACTGGACAGGCATGCTCACGATCTGTATACTCTGCAGGAGCGCAATCGCATCCAGCGGCAGGGAACCAGATGCCATAGAGCCAGGCTACGAAAGCCATGATTTGCTGATCCTGACATACCAGACGCTTACAATGCCTGAGGCCCAGGAGGGTGACATGCAGCCTTGCATTTCTCTGGGTCGTCACAATTTAAAGGCCGGCCATCCAACCAGTAATCAACTGACAGGCACCACCCGTTTACACACACACACATTTCTCAAGCGTTAGAGTGTCAGAGGTCACATTGGGCAGGAGCCGTTACAGGCTGAGTCTCGGTCCACTAGTCCATCTCTCCGCACAAACACACAGATGGGCAGCCTGCGTGGACTGAGTTGAGACGTCAGTCGGCAGCCTTTCGAGCCACGATGCTTGGTGCACCATGGTAGTCTCAGGCCCCAATCACACATGCAGCAGAGGAGTCACATGGAGAAGGGGTTGAGAAGCACACTTTCCACATAATTAAGTGGCGTTGATTGAGTGCTTGCATTGCGCAGTAGTGGACGATGATATGTCTTGGGGTGCTGGTGGTGGAAGATGTGATGATGTGGTACAGCCGGCTGTTGTCTACCAAAGATTTCCGTGAACACGCATGTGGCCTAGTAGACCCATGCTTAGCTCAATGTGTGAGTGCAGTGCGAACTGTTGGGACGTATGTGTCTGGTTAATGTCAGTTCTTCAGGTAGTGTGCGATAGATTCGCAAATGACCGACCAAGCCGATGTGTGAGGTGAAAGTACAGGCACAGTATGGGTAAGGTAGGCCGAGGGCGTCAGAACCTGCTTCAGACTTGATGATGATGGTGGTGCGGCTGCTGGTGGTGGGCGCGTTAAACGATGAGTGAACTAGGAATGTTTGTTGTGCAAGATGTGCTATATGCCTCGATATCGTGGTTTATTCCACTTTCGTGTATACGCATGTGACCGTACAAGCCCATTCGGTGAGCGAATGCGCGGGAGCAGTGATGGCATTTGACGTAAATGCGTCTGGTGTATGGTGGTGCTTCAGGCATTGGTTTGCCAGTCTCTGTGCGATGGATTCGCAAATGACCAACCAGGCCGATGGGTGAGGTGAATGTGCGACCGCGATGAGGACAGGTATGGACCAAGCCCACTTCTCTGGAGGTGGGGGTAGTGATGGTGAATGTGTGGGTGGTTGCCGGGGCATCAGGAACGTTTTGGTCGTTGGCGGTGGCGGCAGAGGTCGTTGTGTTCAGCGTCGTTGGGCCAATTGAGGTAGAGGTAGTGGAGGTGTTATTGGCCAACGGCTGTCCAGCATTGGTAAGGGTGGGCACCGCTGTGGTCGATGTGGAGGCTGAAGCTAGCTCAGTCGTGGAGGCAGCAATTGCGGTCGTCGCGCGTGGATGCTGAGGATTTCAGTCCGTGCCGGAGATCCTGTCTTACCATTTCAGCTTTAAAAGTCTGCAAAGGAAGCTGAGATGGAAATGGTTGAGCTTACCGGCATGACTGGAATAGACGGTCCAGATCTCCGCTCCGAATAAAAATGTCGTCAGGACGATGACCTTGTAACCTTCGATTTGGTGTTCATTTGAAGGCCCTGGCAATGCAACACGGAGTTATTCAGTCGGCCCAAGGCTAGGCTGGCTTTGGGAAGCCCCTGGACCATTTTTGTTGCAGCTTGTCATTGTGCTGCCTAGGTAGTTGGAGTTATACACGGCCTTCAATTCGGTGCTGTTGACGTGGATACGAGGGACACTGTATTCAGCGTTCGATGGCTGTTGATGCATGACCATCGTTTTGTCGGTACTGATGGTCAGCCCGAAGTGGGCGCAGGCAGAGTCGAAGAGATCCATGCTCTGTCGCATCTCAATTTCGGTCCTACAGTTAAGTGCGCATTCGTCAGTGAAGAGCAGGTCGTGGGTTGTAGTTGAGGGAACACGCGTCGGAGTCTGCATGCGCCGGCTGTTGAGAAGATGTCCGTTGGTCCCGTAGTCGATGGGGATCCCCGGGCGATCATCACAGTAGGCGCCCATCAACATGTCAAAAAACATGAGACTAAAGAGGATGGGCATGAATACGCAGCCCTGCTTCACTCTATTGGTCACTGCGAATGCCTCGGAGATTGCGCCATCATCCTATCATGGAGCTGACTTTGCATGTGCGTGAATCGCTCGGGACAGCCGAACTTCCGCATGATTCTTCACAAACCTACGCGATTCACCTAGTCGTAGGCCTTTGCCAGATTCAAGAAGGTGGTGTAGGGGTGAATCCGCATCTGCTGGAACTTCTCTTGTAGCTGACGGACGGCAAAAATCATATCGGTGGTGCCCTGGTGACGTCGAAAGCCACATTGGCCTTTCGGCAGGAGGCCTCGCTCTGAGTGGCCGTCGAGACGGTTGAGGAGGATGCAGACGAAGGTCGGTGGCCGCGGTATTTGTCAATTTCAGCCGGGATTGCATCGGAGCCTAGTGCTTTCCCGCAGAAGAGTTTTTTTGTATGGCACGGATGGTTTCCGAGAAAGCGGGCGAGAGATCCAGTTCGGCGTTGATTTCCACTCGGGTAGGCGGTCGATGGCGGCGTCAGAGATTATAGGACGGTTGAGAGCGTTTCTGAAATGCTCGGCCCAGCGCTTTAGAATCTGCGACTTCTCCGTCAGAAGCGCTGGTCCATTGAAGCTGAGAGGCAGCGCGGTTCCTTTCCTTGGAGGGCCGTCGATAACTTTGGTCGCAGGGAAGAAGTTTTTTGATTTGTTGCGGTCAGCCAATTCCTGAATCTCATTTGCCCTGCGGACCATCCAGACGTCCTGTATTTCTTGCAACCGTTGGTGCGCAGGACAGGGACATTGGCATAAGGCAGCCTTGTTCGCGTCGGTTGGACGGTTGAGATAGGCTCTCTGCAGCCTGTTCCTCTCGATGAGCATGTTACTGATGGCTGTGGCGTTGTCGTCGAATAGTATCCAAAATAATAACAACCCTCAGCAAAACACTAAATTTGCTGGATATTTGAAGGGTTACCTAAAAGCAATCAAAGAATTATGGTGCAATGAGACATGATGTCCGCTCTTGCACCTGGAAATATGGGAGAGCGGTTTACAAGAACACATTTTAATCTTTCTAACGGATCCCAAGTGGACATTCAATCTCCCCTACCTCCGTGGCCATCTCCCCTCCACTTCGCGACTCAGCTCAAGTCCGCAAGCTAAGAAGCGGTTTATAAGGTTGGCTATGAAGGACAATGATCAAAGGATGGCGATGGAACATGCGACAATTCCGCGAAAAAATGATACAATTTCTACTCTTTGCTAAGAATGTACTAATATATTGCCTGGCGAATTGCCAAGCCTGATTTTTGCTATTTCAACTCAGCAAAGTATCATAATAAAGTACATGACAGATAACATACTCGATAGAAATTTTGCTGACTGAAGTCATCCTGAGAGAGGTCAATGTAATTGGCGATGCATCCAAACATTTGAAGGATAAAAGGTGTCCTATGCATGATGTAGAAGTGTTTGCAGGTAAATTCGATGGCCTGAGTGAGAATGCCATTGTGCAGGTTGTGGTGATAGACGCGGATTATGGTGGGCAAGATGCTGAGGTATCCATTGACAGAGAAGACCATTTTGAATTGGTAGGCACACTGTGTAGGAAAGGCAGAAGTTCGAACTTTAGCGAAATTCCTCAAATCTTGGCCGCAAATACTGCTGGACTCCTGGCACCTACCGGAGAATAGCTGACAGAAAGGTGTCATTGCAAGCGAGTATATAAGTTCTAGGTAACGACGGAAAATAGATACAAACGATCACTGGGCAAATGCCTCATTCGCATAACGTTTGGACTTCATGTTTGAATCCATCGTCAGGAACGGCACCCGAGGAAAAATTAGGGAACGCACTAGCTAAAGAATGCGGTGGCTATGCGCCTGCATACCTGTGAGGCAAATGAGAATCTTATTGCTGCAATGGCTTAAACGCAAAATCAGAACTTTCTTGAAAGTTCGGCGCAGAATTCTCGTTATTTTCGGGGAGATGCTTGTCTTACCATCACCCCTTTAACCGTTCTATCTTTGAAAATTTCAAAAGGCAGCTACACTTGCCTCACGAAAAAAATTAATGGAAGAGGTTCCCGAAGAAGTAACATGTTTCAAATGCCTTCGAAAAACAGCTACCCTTCAGGAATATAAAACTCCGCCTGCGGAGTTTGCTTGACTGTCTGATGGTCAAACAAACAAACACCGACCTCATTGGGGAAGCCGGTCAAGATCAAAGGCACCTAACTTCCGTGAAACAAGAATACAAAGGATGGAGAACCCATGAATATACTTAACCTGAAAAGCAGGCAGGTTATCCACGAGACTATTCCGTAGTGCGGGATCGATCTTACTGACGTCATTTGTAACGCTATGGATTCCAGTCGTTAACTACAGATTCCGCGTCAACGATGTCCCACAATAGGCTAGCTGTAGTGCAGAACCAACGTGCTAATTTGGCTGTCGTGAATGGATCCAGATGTTGCTCACGTCTCAGTGTAAGCTCTTGTTAGAAATAAAAATAAATTATGACCTAAAGTTTAGGGTTCACAACCCATTACTCGTACTATGGCAGACTGTTGTTGTTAAGTGGTTTGAACTAGAAATAATCGCCTGATGAGCCATCCTCGATTATTATCCACCTAGAATTTCAGTGACTCCTCTCAGTCCTCGCAAATAAACTACTTAAGAAACTTCATTTCACCTGAAGATAGAAAGCCATACAGTGGCGTAGGATGGAGGCATCTTCTGCGTGAAGCACGAGCGTGCCATTGTAGACATTGAGAAAAAGTTGCAACTCCGAAGACCAGGGGAAGGTGGAAGGCATTTTCTGGAACATTGAATTAAGTAGTTGACACCAAGTAAGTTTATGGATGGTGTCGATGGCAAGCAGGGGTTTGGCCATTTCGCCAGTGTCGCAGAGCGCAAACTCGGTCTCGAGGGCTTTGCGCGGAAAAGAGGGCAGTTTTACTAACTCCTCATGCAGAAACATCAGATGATTTGACATCTGTTGATGTAAGAAGAAAGAAATAATTAATTTGACAGTAAAAAGAATAGGGCAGAAAAACAGGAAGCCGCTTGGCCTGAAAATCGGGGTCTCTGTTTCTTTAGTAAGGCGATCTGATCATTCTTTACTCCTTTAAAAAACTAAAGATCAAAGTCCATAAGCATGTGCTGGCGCTGATTGAGATACACATTACCCCCTCCCGCTAGTTTAAAATGGTTGGTGGGGTATTTGAGGTTTGGGGTGTCACCCGTACCAGCAGAAGGGCATGTGATGTTCCCTCTAAAGCAGTCCGCCGATTCCGTGTGTCCATTGTGGATGACTCCCGTTCTTGGACCCACACGAGTGCTTCCATGTAAAAGTGCTCGGTCTCCTATACTCTGCACGATCAATAAAAGTTCCGAATCAGGTCAACGGCCTGATAAAAGTTTGCCATTCTGATTGCAGAGGGTGCAGTCGTTTCAAAAAAAGCGGTGAGACAAATTGGATCGTAAGCCAGAAATGGCCATTCCAGTCTCCTTTATCTTTGTCGGTAATAACATACTAGGCTAGATGTGTTCGAAACGGCAGTTCGGGATAACAGCGAAAACCAAAAAAGCGCATAGAATAGGGCGCCACAACCCACCGCAGCTATAAAAATATCCAAACCAGAGGACTTCGACCTTTAATAGAAATAAGGACGAATTTGTCATACCTTACGAGTTGATCTCTGAAGGTTTCTTCCCATTTTCCTCATCTTCAGATATGAAGAACTATTGGCAGTTATTACATGGAAGATTGGAAAAAGCAAAACCACCCTGGTTTTTTAATCAAAACGAAATACACAGTAGACCTTCTCATATTTTTAAATTGGATTTCTATTTAACCACGGAATCTTTTAGATCCCATCGAAAAAGTTTTTAACCATCTCCAAAGTAGATCTGTTCTATTTTTCCAGTTGCTTTAATATTGTCGAGTTAAATTCTCCAGGATATTTCCCTGGGACTTAAAATTGAGTTTTCTAAATGAAGTGCTAAAAGAAAGTCTTCTATGAAGGTCCAACGTGAGATTTCAGATGCTTACCCTTTTTAGCATCGGCATATGACCGAGCTCTGTCTGCCGCAGGCAAGCACATGAAGTAGATATGCTGTCTCATGAAATGTTAACCGGAATTCTAAAATGCGCTTTTGTTAGAAAAGGTTACTTAAGTAGGATTGCAATAACAATTATTGTGTAACGTAATCCCAAAATAATTTATTCATGGCGCCGGCTTTTAGGAGAGGCCATCGGCAGTCGGATATAAGAATTTCAGTCTGAAAATGGCTGCGAAGTAGTATGAATCTTTCCAACTGATTGTCGATGTCCTTTTAAATTCAATATATTTCTGATAAAACGTGCGAAAACCATTCCCTCTTGCACCCAGTTTTATGGCAACTTACACCTTTTCCTAATCTTTTACTTGAAGAAGGGAATAATTCGATTTTTTTAAGAAGGACTTCAACTAAATGACTTTTAAAACCGCGAGACACCCAATAAAACAGCGTCGCATCAGCACAGTTATTAACGCTGTCTGTAACGTATACAAGTTGGTCTACATCCACTGCAAAATTTTATGAATTGTATATGACGTCTTCTTAGTAGCTAAGAAGAAAGTATGATTTTCTGAAACGGAAGATATGCGGCCAGTAGTATGGAGACACCGAATGCAAACGTAGCGACAGGTCAGGCTCAAAAGTATTAGAGAGTCGAAGAAGTTTTTTAAATCGAAAAAGACCCCTCATCAGGCATAAAACTTGAAGAAGGCGATATATTCCACCAAATGAATAAAAAAATACTTTTATAAGTTCTGTTCTTTAAAATGGAGTTCGTTTTATGAGGTCATCCAAAATCGCTGGGAGGAGTTCATACAACTCACGTAGTCGTTTTTTTCGAAGTGTAGATTTTGCAGACGATGAGGAAGAAACTCTTTCAAAAGTCCACAGTCTGACGTGACCAAAATATTTTAGCATTATGGTGTCCGATAATGTGAACTACAACTGTACTTGGACAGACTTTCTAATCGAATATAAATTTAAGAAGTTCGGCTAACAGGTCATGAGATAGTACACCAACTGTGTGTAAAAAGTGCTTGCTACAAAACATCACTAGCAGTTTCTTTCGCATCTGATATTTTAGGCCTTTTGACGCATTAGACCTAGGTGAGACTATTAATGCCTAAAATCTATACGGTAGCTAACCAGACAGACCCTTGTAAAACGGTCGCTGCACAGGAAACTTATGCTAGAACTCGTGCAAATACTTTAGTAAAGTATTTTTTCAGATAATACTAACTTTATTATATTCCTAATTTCAAATGTAGACTAATTTTGAGGCTACTTTCTAACTAGACTTAAACAAGTGGCTTTTCTATCCCATGAAAGGTTGTCTTGGATTGACGGTGCACCCAACTGCAAATATGACATTCTGGAATTTTCGCTTGTACCCTAAGCTGAAAAAGAAACCGCTCTTAATATTTTAGACTTGCTTCAGACGCTCACATTTAGATCAGTTTTCTTTCGACCCTGCATGGTTCACAGTAAGAAGACGCGATAAAGTAAACTGCTTAGGATAAAGAATTATGAAAAAATCGAGGTATAGCCTGAAGATGGTGGGAGACAAAGGTCATGAGATGAAATAATGGTCGGTGGAGACCCGCCATATGCCTTGCGACAACGTCAAAGCTGTGATTGACTGTGTTCCACCCTCTTAGAGAGACTCGAGTAGCTCGGAGAAATACATAAAGCGCTCCCGACTTCACCGGGGCTTCCTCGTTGAGTTTGTAACCAAGGACAACGGCGAAGCACAATTTTCTTGTTTGCTAAAATGAGCAGCCATTTCTGCACCTTGTTTGGGCATGCTAAGAGGGCATGGAGATTGGGCAACAACCCAAAATCACATGTACATAAGAATCGCTTCATTTGCCATGATCAGTCGTTTTACGTCCTAGGCGCCTGTTACAACGACTGTGGAATGAGCGGTCACGAGTCGCATGTCATTTTAGTCTTAAATTCTCAGTTCAGTGATTCACGTGATTCCATCCAAATGGTCTCGCACGCCCATTGGCCACACTTGCGACCAATTTTAACCCTATTTATGATATGCTGATTTCACTAAGAGTTTTAGCGACTGAGATTATTTTCGTCAAAGTTCTGGTTTTAAGTCGATGCCTGCTTCGGCGCTCGCTTACGCAAACGGAACTAATTCTCGAGAAATGATGTCAACAGTATAGTGACAACTGGAACTGTCCATTTTGATTTATTTGCCGAATTCGGCTCTACATGACCCCAAACCGAGGGCCTGAGATTTGGGGCTGGGCAGTGGACACTCGAATGCTCTATCGCCTGAGACACGGGCCCATCTCCCGTCAACTACAATCGCGACGTGACGCTGACCGACGTCGTAGGTGTGAAAACAAAAGCAAAGTACGGTAGGCGGTCGTTTTTTAAATTGAATTCCTTAAACGGTATGGAACTGTGGCGGCCAGTGCAATCACGAACAGCTTTCGAAATATTCGTTTTCGCGCCCAATGTCCCGAACTGTAAACGACATAATAATCCTAAGAAAGAGCTTAAGGCGACGCAAACTCAAATT
This sequence comes from Spirometra erinaceieuropaei, assembly GCA_902702965.1. Lineage (NCBI taxonomy): Eukaryota > Metazoa > Platyhelminthes > Cestoda > Diphyllobothriidea > Diphyllobothriidae > Spirometra > Spirometra erinaceieuropaei. The sequence goes on along the minus strand of CACRXP010000454.1, from coordinate 415,230 downwards.
GTCACATTTAGTTTCATACTATTCGTGCCGCAATAGCAGCTGTTCAGTAGATGGATGGTCCTATTGGTAACTGGGTCTCATAAAAATGAACCAACTTTGGTAATAAGGAAAAGAGCAAAAATCAACCCACGTACGGTCGACATTGGTGTCGTCTGCAGAATAGTCTTGAATAGCATCACCTTGCCGACCTCTTGAACCTTCAGACTAAAGGCATTTCTCTGCAGCAGTTGTTGTCCCGTCTCCTTATCCACTCGCATGAGCCTCAATTTCGGAATGTGATTCCGTTTGAAGGGGTAAAAGTCGCGCACGTAGTGGGACGAGTTACGAATAATGTCTAGAAAGGTAAACATTTGCTTTGAAACTGGTTATGAAATTCGAGTGCACCTATCTCGCTGACATGGACTGGCTAAGGATTATCCAAGGTTGAAGAAAATTGAGGTTTCACGTGTGTAAAATAGCAAACATTCCTGTTTATAATGCCAAATTCATCCTTATAAATAAGTGGCCTAGGCCACCACGTAAACTGAATTTAGCGTCCACAGCGTTCTCAAAAAAAGCCGTGAGTTCGATTGTTTGCTGACGCCCGGAAGTTTATGCCCTTAAAAGTGTTTTAACATCCGGCAATATTCTTATGCGATATACTAAAAATGACTACGATACGACTTTATTGAAGCCTAGATGTGCTGCATTACTCGACCTATCCTTACATTAAGAATCCCGTATTTAGCCAGGCAGACATGCTTTGTCACCTGGCCTACTAAATTCCTTTAGCATGCGACAACTGTAAAAACATAATTCGAATAGCGCAATGACGGCGGGCAGTAAAATAAGACTGTAACCGGCGTACTGATCAGAACTATTTATGCGATATTTCGACCGCTGAAGGTGAAGACGACCAGCTCTGTCTACGGTGTGGCCCAGCAGTAGTGGCATGCACACAAGTGTGTTTATAGTAAGGCAGACTTCTGCTGCATCTGCCTGACTCTGTCTCAGCCACCGTGTTATGGTGGCAGGATAAAGTCAAAACGGTCGGAGGAGGTCATGAGCGTATCGACAGACAAAATTAGACAGCACTTTTCTGCCAACCTCCTGTACCAGGCCACAGTAAGGGGGTCTTGGGTTACGGAGAGGTAGAGGTAATCGCAGTTAGAAGCCCAGTCCTCAGAAGGACCGAGTTGTTCACTCGGCTGATAACCTTCCACCGTGCAGTTCGTAGCAAATCGGCTTTATTATAGTGAGGACTGCACTGCTGTGCCATGAGGATGGGCTGCCAAGTATCAGCCGCGTCCCCTCTTCCCTCTCTAATGCGTCAATGGCCTGTCTGTGTCAGAGAGACTGGGAAAGAGATCGGATGCCTTGGGTGATAACGCTCATCTGTCTGTCTACGTGCATCACACATGAGAGGACACCTACTCCATGTGTGCAGGGGTACAACAGCTGGCCTGTTTCCCACTTAAATAAGTTTTCGATGTTCTTTTGTGAGACGTTTTGCCGGCATCCAGGCATTGGTAAAGGGATTTGCGGGCATGCGGCATGAATGATACGTGGTGTCATTGATAGGTGTTGTCTTTCCGCGTTATCTGAAATAGATTTGTGTGTGACTTAGAGTTGTATACGCAGGCAGGTAGGGCGGGGTCTGGGCCGTTCTCATCTGAAGATTATAATGGATCTCTGTGTGTGTGTCGCCCATTTCCCACTCCAGTCTGCTGATCGGCTCAGACAGCGGCTGGGATGCGGGAATGGAAAGGGAGAGTGAGATCGACGACTCAGCGCACCTTCTCCTCACTACAAATAATCTGACGCGCTTGAAGCACTCACGATGCGCTAAAAGCCGTGGCTTGGAAGGTTGCCAAATGAAGGGGTAACTTGGACCTCCTCCGAGACTAGTGGTGGTCTGAGAGTCAGGCTGCAATGGCTCCTTCTTAATGTGGCCTTTATGGCACTCCCACCACAGCGTGGGATCCGAGCCAGGCGTTGGCCGCACGCCTATGTTCGGCTTCGGTCGTGCCAGCCTCCAAACTCTGTCGTGTTGGTGAAAATCCTGGTTATTTGTTGTGTGGACCAGGGGGTGTGGTGGAACGCCAAGGTGAAGATCCGTCCGAGCCATCCACCTGTGGCCTCCCTCGTCTCCGGTCTTCTTGACTCTGTCTTGGAACCAGGCTCAGGCGGGGGAGGAGGAGAGAGTGTAAGTAGATGCTACGCAAGTCTACTGGCACTATAAATCCCTGCGTAAGTCACCGTCCTTGCTCCCACCGCTGCTGCAGCTGTGGGGCACACGGTGGACATCGTCGAAATCGACAGTCGAACTGTCGTGTGTGTGTGTGACGGAATAGGCCCGTGTAATTTAACAGTGTAAAGAAAAGCGAAACAAAATGAAATCGTTGAACTCGAACAGTCAATACTGTTGACCCAGAGTCGGTATAATGTCCATCTATAGGCACGCCAAGTGCACTGTAAAAATAATCTCTGTATATTGTTACTAAATCACGAGTAACCTTTCGCATACATATTGATGAATGACCCATGCAGGGACAAAGTGGGTAACACTGGTCTTATATACAGCATTATCTGGCAAGGCCGACATAAAAGTATTTGTGTAGTGCAATGTAAATAAAGTGCAACTGGAGCGACCAGTTTACCCTAGAAGCGGATTCCGAACGTCCTAAAAACTGCCATCCCTATGATTCGGTCCAATAACACTCAAAAAGTTCGAACATGTAAGATAGTTGCTGGGAAGCTGTGTTTCGGTAATACTTAGTAAGATCAACTCCGAGAGAATTCTAAGGTATTTCTAGGCCAGTTTCGAATATTTATTGAGATTAGCCACAAATGTCGACAGTGGGCAAGCTCTCGGTGTCATCGCCCGCCGCTAAAGATCAGTTTCTCTAGGAAAGCGAGAAAAAGTAGCGAGGTTTTTGCTAGTGGCAGTATCAACCCAGTTGGCAGGAAATGCGACCAAGTGGAAGCGCTAAATCAGTGTGTCGAAACCTGCCCCAGCGAATCAGTGAGCAAGAATTCTAAACTAAAACGCCCCAGACCAGCACTCAGAACAAATGACTGTTAGCAAACTTCGCAAAACCGGGCGTAAAACGACGAGGCTAGAAACGAAACTGCACTCAGACTCTATTTTCGTAAGTGATCTCGCGCGCCAAGAATGTCTCGGAAGCTGTCACCAGCCTTCTCACGCCACCCGGATTTGGTGTCACACACTAACCAGGCCAAAAGGCGCGATCTCAGGCCAAGAAACATCCGCAGGCTTTTACCGGCTATTTTGCAGTTTCGGGAAAAATAAATACAGTGAAAGATCGCTCCGAAAGCGGATGACTAAGTGCGCAACAGCAGTGAATGGGGAGGGGGTAGATGCCAACACTCAAGTCAATTCGCCCAGGACACAGTCCACCAACACCTTCACGTTCCACCAATCCCGACATCCTCAAGATAGCTGGCAATTGTGAGGATCACGGGCTACATGAGACAGTTCTCAACCCTGCAGTCTACGCCCAAACCCAGCATTCTCTTGCCTCTACATTCAGCGTTCAACCTGCCTGGGCCGAAAGCGCGGGTTGTGTTTTAAATAGCTGACTAAATATCACGCAAATTGTCAACACCGGCAATGCAATGGTGTACACTAGCGACTCAGATGTGGCCGTCCAGGGAGGTTTCTTCACAAATACAAAAAGTGATTATGCGTCCGGAAACTAAAATGTTGTTCCTGTATGGTTGCCTGGAAACTGTATTCTGCAGGCACTGTGCGCCTAGTACCGTCGCTATTGCTATATTTTTATGTCCCTCATGATGGTATGGAACACAAAGTGAATCTGTCAGATGACTAGCTTTACTGTTCCAGAGATTGAGTCCCCAGTGTCACATATTTTGGTTGTACTACTCCAACTTATTCGGGAGGGTGCGGTGATTAATTTTTTTCCAGAAAAGTTAGTGTAAACTATGGCCTTGGTCTTCAATAGGGTTTTTTCCGGGCACTTGTGTGGTCCTCGCGAAGGCGCGAACTAGCTAGTCTCTGAAAAGTATTTACACAAGTTTCTTATTCTCCTCCCTAGACCGAAAAATCAGATCGTTTTTCATTTTATCTTGAATAAAAGCAAAATTGTATGAGAGTTCGATCGCAATTTTTACTGTCAACTAGATACGGGTCACTTTAGACAGCAAGTTTAGATGTCAGCAAGCACACTTTCAGCGCTTGCAAAGGACCATGCAAACTTTTGTTTGGGTTGCTTCCAGTTCACGGGAATCTTTAGAGTTTAACCTAGCACAAAGAATATTGCTTGGATAGCGATGAGCGAGTTTTTGTTTTTCTTCTCTGTTGACATCACTGCTGACACATTTTGACAACCGTGGAGACGTTTGGTTGCGAAACCAAACATATTCATACTCTAGCAAATCTGAAAAATAAAATTAAAATCAAGGAAAGTATGCGAAATAACTTAGCAACTGGTATTACCAGAGGTAATTGCCCTATGTAGCGTTTTGGGTGCTTTACTCTAAATTGTGGTTAAAAATTTAGGAGACTTTGGAGTTGATTGACGAAAGCTAGTTTTCACCGTTGCACTTAGACACTTTTCTCTCAACTAAAAAGCGTTTTCCATACGTTCTCCTACTGCGTTCGATACAAAAAATTAAAAAACCGTTTTTTCTCGGACGTCCTATTATCTTTTCCAGGGAATCTAGTAAAGAAGAATTTGAATTGGCCCACTGTGTTTTGACTAACACCTGTAGGGGATTTTTGAATATCCTCCGGCGATGAAGCAAACAAACAGGATAAATGGACTCTGATCTCTTTTGCTGACGCTAGAAGAAAACTTCTTGCGAAAGCTGGAGAATACGACAAGAAGTCTATGTTGAAGTTTACGGAGTGTGGTAGCGTATCGATCTCCTGGCAACTTAGAGAATACTCTTATATTTAAGGGTTTTGTCAGAAAAGTAGGATTTTGGGATGTACTATCTGTCTCTCTATTATATTCTATGATTTTCTATTTTATAATCACATATTTTTCTCAGTCATTTGCAACGCAATCAGCAAGCAGAGAATCTGCCATGATAAAATGCATAAGCAATAGAATTCAACCTCACTTGAGCGATCATCGCAGAGGACGTGAAGATGATGTTCACTCTGAGGGACACTGTTTGTCTCCAGAGCTTCGCTGAGTATGTCACTGAAGCGATAGTCCTAAAAGGAGCAGAGACTCCCCAGTTAACGTGAACTAGAATTGATGGATCAGACGGACAGTGAAAAACCTCGTTGCAAAGAGGAGTGCACTAGGACTAACAAGAGGGGACCAGCGGGAGGAGGATGATGAGGATAAGAAGAATGCGGAGTTGACAAGACGAGAAATAAGGGCTCAGTGGAGGAAAGCCCAGAATGAAAGAAAGCGTGGAAGGCTAAAGTGACTGCAATGAGCAACTGATGAGAACTATCAGCTGGGAAAAGACATGGGGGTGTGGTGAAAATGGAGATGGGCCGAGCGAGGAAGTAGTATGTTTGCCTTGATTTCACCGTCTAAGTAACTGGGAAATAAGTTATAGATTGGCAGTAAACGAGGCGTTTGGGTAAGGTTATTGTCTATTTAAACCTGGGGTGGGGTTATGGCTTCCATACGACGATACCCAAGTCAAAAATGGCCATCTTAATCTCCCCAGTTTTGTAGCATTTCTCCCACATATGTATACATAGGTATATATATACATAGATATACATAGAGACAAGACGTTTGGACATTATTAAATGTGGGATTTGGATTTAAACGTCCTGGACATGGGGCTTTGGGGTTAGAACCAAAATTCCAATAAACCCTGGGGTCAAAGACAACCGACTAATGTGGAATAGTTAAGCAATGCTCAATCTGTGAAAAAGTCGTGCAACAAGTTGTATAATATTCACATAGCAATTGTTTTAATCGTATTCCTGAAGTGAGTGCTAGCTAAAATTCTAGATACGTATTTTGCCGATATTATGATGCTACATGACATATATATATATACAGATATGTGCAGATAGTTTAACCTTGCTGAAGTCGGCTTCTCCTTAGTCACTTGGCTACAAAAACGTTTGTCAAAAAGGTCCAAGGAATATTCGATTCCGAAATGGCTTTAGTAAATAAATCCCGAGGAGTACACTGAGTATGCTGGGTCGCTACACGACCTTCGTTGCTCACCTTATTGTCATCTTGCAGTTTGACAAGTTGGGCCACACAAATCCTGTCGTCGAAAACGTTGAACTGCTTTGCACATGGAAGATTGGCGGTCACCAGTAAAGTTCCCTAGAAAGGCATAAATGGCCTAACCTGAGATAGCACGTATGCTTGTGACACTGATGCTTTCGTGTTGAAGTTAACTTCTCATTAGAATGCAAACAGTTTAAACGGTGCAGACGACAAGTGTCACCACTGCATGATGGTTGCATTGGTGACCTGCTTCTGGATTGCTTTTAGGTGGAGCAGATTTGAGCTGCATCCGCTTTTCTTGTTCCTCCAACAACCATCCTGTTTAAATATCCAGCCAAGGCAAAGTCGACCGCACGTGTGGGAGGATGCTGTGGCTGCCGCGATTAAACAACCCAGCTTTGCGTGACCCACACTACAAGCCGTCTAAATCTACACGAATCAAGTTGCGAAGAAATAGGGGGCTCAGATCTCACAGAGTGTTGTAGGAGTCGCAATATGAAAGGACACTTGCAGTCCGGATCTCCTTTAGAAAAAGGACCAAGTCATTCTGCTAACTGGCAACCTCCAAAGCCAAGAGTTTATTTTACCCAATTATAGACTAAAAGTGTGTCGAATTCAGTATAATCAGAGATACTTTACATTTCCAAGGAAAATATTCAGCTAATATCATCTTCACTTTATCTTCCCTGCCCGCACAATAATGATCTGTCCGAGTTTGTGAAGAGGCTGATTTGTTCTACAGACGTACATAAAGTTGCTACGATAGGTGGTTGTATAAAATATAATCGGAGAAAGTGCGTATGGGTGCAGTAAAACGGTGAACTGAAGACATTTTTCCTAGATGTTTTGTCGGATTTTGAATAATTCACATTGACCCAACTGTGAAAACCTCGGTTCCTCGGTGGGATTCGAACCCACGGCTGTAAGATGAAGACTTTAGTACACCCAACGCTCTAACCACCTGAGCTACGAGGCGCCGCCGGACGACGCGAGTTAAATCACATTTGGGTCAAGTTGCCCGCCAAACCTACTGCAACGTCTGGAATCCACCAAATCTGGTAGTAATTTGACTGCCCAAGCAGGATTTCCTATGTAATTCACATAGAATCCACCAGATGACTACCAGGCTCACGTAATTCATAAATGGTCACAGTTGGGTCAATATGAATTACTCGAAATCTGCCAAAACATCTGGGCCGAAGAAGTACTTCCTTTACAAACAGTAGTAGTCAGCTTTCTTGTATCGTCTATTGATTTTCGGATATTGAGGTACAACTTCCACCCTCATTGTCTGCGAGGACATGGATTTTAACGGTTAACCAACACCCGTAAAACTCGGGGAAAACTGCATAAATCCTAAAATGTACTTGCTGTTTTAGCAAACCGATAAGTAAAGGTCGCGAAATTCTTGACCTTCCTCCATGAGCGGCTCAGTTTACTGATCACCAAACAGGGCACAGCAACTATTTTAATCGGAGAGGCAAAAGACAGTGGATGTTTTCATATGTTCAGTGTGAACTTGAAGTTGGGCCGACTTGGATCCATGTTGCATCTAGGTACTCACAGACTTAATATGAAAGATCCCCCGCCTAGTCCTACTTTATTGTTTCGGTACATCGAACGAGATCAGGATGCTCAAGAAGCTGCTTTTAAAATATTCGAGGATATCCGAAGCACCACCCTAACGTCCTTTTACACATTGGGAAAGGGTTTCGGATGTGATTCCCGGCAACTGCTTTGACTAGTATGCATAAATTCCCGTTTCTTGAGGTTAGGCGGTTTTTTTCAATCTAAACTAGCGCAGATTTTGGTCATTTTATCCTGGAATGCAGAAAAGATAGAATTATTGCGATCGGTTTATCAAGTGTCAGTATTCAGCCTAAAGAAATTTCAAAGTAACAATTTGCGGTATTGAAGAAGGCAGGTCTAGTTAAACACATTTGTTATTAACTACTAAATGAAGAGCAGATTGCTGAATTTTCGAAACAAAAAACCACTTTATTTAAAAGATGGCGTCACAAATACTTGAACATTGGTTTTCCGGGCCGATATAAGTCGGCCATAGTATGCCATCTGAAGTGCATTTTCTCAGGCGTCAAGATAGTGATATGCATAAAAAAAATTGTCAAAACAAAACTTGGCACAGTTTCCCTATGTATGCCAAAATATAGAGAACGTAAAATCTTCTTCGGGAATTTTCAGACATAAAAGATCAGTTAACTGTTTCGTAAAAATAAATGGCGAAGAGGTATACTATGACGGCAGATGAGCACGTGGACCTTCCAGTAATACACAGGGGGCTTGTACTTCGCAGAACGATTGCTACTGCGATCGCATCCGGTAAGGATGCATTAGGAAATTTATCTATCCGAAATCGTACAGTCAGAAAGTTGCAAAAATTATGAATGGACGTTAACCGAAGATGCCTGATACAAAGACAACCAGTTGTGTTAATATTTGACGGGAAGCGACGGACGCTGTAATTTACCAAATTATTGGATTGTGATTCCTGACCGTTTCTTGAGGTCACCGCCAAAAACTTTATAAACCCATACGACCAGTAGACGGAATAATTAACTGGTTATCCGCAGCCATACTTCGCATGGGCGCATCGATTTTGTCATAATCCAACAAGGATGGGTACAGACTGAATCATTTACTGTGGTTTGCGCTTGGTGTGCGGATGCGAGTTTGGACACATGGATGACAACGGTAAACCAAATATTGACAAACCGGTTACTTCATACGCAGTCCGGCTGGCGGTTATCTCGATTATCGAAGTGATCACAAAAGTGAGAATGTGATTCCGCTCTAGAAAGTGATTAAGAGCTCTATACGGACACTTTAAAAAAGGGGATTCAAAGTAGTTTCGCATAATTTCGTTAACCATCAGAAGTAGAAGACACAAATTTAGGCCAAGAAACGTCCGAAGGATTTTACCAACTATTTTGCAATTTCATACGAAATAAATGCAATGAAAGATCGCACCGATAGCGGATAAACATGTGCGCATCAGCAGTGAGTAGGCGGAGATGCCAAAACTCAAGTTAATTCTCCCTCGACACAGTCCACCCACACCCTCGCTTTCCACCAATCCCGACATCCTCAGGATAGCTGGCCATTGTGAGGGTCGCGGGGTACTTGAGACATGGTTCTCAACCCTGCAGTCTACGACCAAGCCCAGCATTCTCTTGCCTCTATATTCAACGTTCAGCCTGCCTGGGCCGAAAGCCCGGGATGAGTGTTAAATAGCCGAGTGAATATCCCGTCAGTTGCCAATACCGGTAATGACATGGTGAACACTAGCGACTCAGATGTGGCCGTCCAGGGAGGTATCGTCACAAATACAAAAAGTGATAATGCATCCGGAAACTAAAACGTTGTTCCTGTATGATTGCCTAGACAATGTATTCTACGGGCGCTGCGCCCTTTTGTGCTTTTACCGCTTTAGACGGGTAATTTCCCTTTCCTAGCAAACTAATTTCCTATTTCTCAACAACTTCCCGTGAATTGTCTTTTTCATGTATAGGCTATGTCTCTGGGTTTTTGTCTAATTTTTGTTTGTGGACAGGCTGAACTAAGTACACTCGACATTCTCAATCACAAATATTGAGCATCCGGGTATGACTCATTCCCCTTATGTGTAGGCTGTGTGGGGGTAAAATAAGTATGGGCACAGTTCTGCTTGAATAAATTAAATCAAAAGGACTGAGTAGCGGTTAATTTGAAAACACTAAGAGGACTCGCAGTCGTTTAAGCTGCCCTTGCATGTGGGAAGGAAATCCGTATGCTTAGGCAACTAGGCTTAATTTGTTTTGTGGAGCGCGTGCAATCATTGCCATTGAAAAACATTGAAACATCATAACTCGAAACGGGGAACTGGTCTGACAAAATGCAGATATGGTAACATTTGAATGTCCGCCCAAATACCACCACTGTTTGAACATTCAACTCACGTCTATTTGTTCCCTGCGGAGCGTCTGTTTCAGATCCTTGAAGTATATGTTTTTGACGAACGGCACGATCTAAAAATTAGGCTAGATAATATAGTCAACCTTCCTGGAATAAACAACAAGATGAATTGTGATAAATTGCGTTCGTCAGGTGTACTTTTTAAAACAGAACTTTAGTGTCAAAATGTATCAAAGTAGACTTTGGAATAGATAGCGGTCATATTTTCGAGAAAATGTCCGTTCTTTTCACTATTGGGCTATGAGAGGCGGAGACCGTCCAATCGCCGGAACTACTTCTTTATCCATCTGAACATTCGACCTGTAGCGGTCTTTGTCGTGAGGGTTGGCAACACCAACAAATTAAGCATCAAAGACCGGTTTATCACTTAACGGCCAGTGCCGTCCCTGAGTAGTTACTGCGCACTGCTATGTATTCGGGCTAGAGGTTTAGGTGCCCGTTGCTCAATTTCTCCTAACCGGCCTGGAGTTCAATCGGCACATGACCAGTGGCGCTCCCAGTTTGAGTAAGTAAATTAGTAACAAATTTCGATTATGTGAACGCTAACTTGGAGTAATTGGTTCCCAGTCGAATAAGCATTCGTCGTTCGTCATACAGACACCCAGTTTTCGCCCAAGCTGGCCTGTATAATCACAGGGACAGTTTGAGCACGTGACGTGATTTATCTAGGTAGATCGATCATGTGGCTTTACTATGTCCCAAGTTTTCATGCTGCAGCTTTTCATGTTATCTTTCGGCCAGCATGGAACTGTAACTCTACAGCCCGCAAAAATGCGCGCAGCCACCTCCTAAATACTTTGACGCCTGGCCTAACATCCAATTTGTTTATCTATTCTTCCACTTGGAGATTCGGGCAGGCTGGAGGGCATCGTGTTACAAAGGCCTCCGGATAACTTTTCTGCATAAGTTGAACTTAAGAATGTCAGAGGTTCCGCACCTTGTCTTTCGGGTTCCTTCACTGAGCTGGAATTCCTTTGAAGACTGTTTTGACACTGCTCCGTTCGTGCAGCCCCATATGATAGACATGAAAGTCGGTTTCTGCTATATTTAGTCTGGCACTTCTTACATTAGCGTTACTTTTTGGGTTCACCTAACGAGAATACAATTGAAAGCAAACCGCCCCTTGGTTTCCCCTTCCTAGCTGCTGATATGTTCTTCTTGACAATGACGACCTTATTGTCAACATGAAAACGTCACATTGCTTATTCACACTACACCCGAGGTGTCCATTTCTTGCTCCTTTAGGAGTGAGAAACGCGTTATACCTCACTTTACATACATTACATTTCCTCGACCGAAGTAGGACAGATTTTCCTGCAAGGTTTGACGAATTCTGCGAGCCGTTTTGCTTAAAATCAACTGTTCATTTACATTCTCCAGCCCATCTAATAGGGCGAATGTGAAGAATGACTCCAAGTCAAAAAGTCCACGTGAAAATCGGAGATCCTTTGACCTCAGAGGTTGAAAAGGACTGATAAAGGTAGATAAATTGCCTTGGAGGCGCTACGAGTTAAATTAAATTCATTCCGCCCAAATGCAGACAGGGTTGTTATTTAATGCAACAATTAATCGGAATGAATCATCTGGCAGACCGTACAACGAAACAAGAGCAGTGACTGCAGGTATCATTTGACAGGATTAGACTTTTGCATCGAAGTTCGTTTAACACACAGTTTAACTATAGTCTTGCTGTGGTGACTTTCAATACCCGTACAAATCTGTAAACCACTCGGCCATCAAAAGGCTCTCTGGCCTCATATTTGTGGCTCCAACAGTTCATCGGCAGCTAGGACTATTATTTCTCGATCCGCCGTCAGTCCTCTCAATGTTTGACTTTTGGGGCTGAATGCATTTGCTTATTATGTGCCATCATCATTCAGGTAATTATTGTTGAACGATGGATTTTAACCCGTCGCCTCGATAATCACAAACAGATTTTAGTGACGCAGTGATGCCGATCCGGTAGGCACCTGTTGTAATGAAAAGGCTCCTCAACTTAGTGCACTTAGTACCTGCTCGGGTAGTTAGTTAAACAGAACGCTGTGAAACAATTTCACGTTTCTTCCGTCTACATGGCTTAACTTAAACACTGCCCAGCTCGAAGTCGCTCTTGGTTTCGCCGTTAGGCTAAAGGGTGGACCATTTGCCAAAGGAGCTCGGCGACTGTGCTGTGCAGAGTTGGGAAACATTCGCTTCTATCTTTCAGGACGACGGTCTTTTATTTCGATAGGCGTAGTTAACAGTCACTAATAAGACCTGTCGTCTTCTTCTCACAAAACCGCCTTGTAACTTCTCTGCATGTTTAATTCGTCATCGGTGCTTAGTATCGTGGGTATCATAGGGTCAGCCTCCTTCCCTCCCTGTACAAGTAATACCCGGCATGCCTTTATTCCCATTCGCCAAGCCCTATAGATGATGGGGCTATTTTACTGGTTACTTACCATATGCAGAATGCAAAGGACGCTGGCAATCGAGTCAGGTGCGTCAAAATTTGGTGTTCGAACGTAAAACATTATGCATCCGACCTACAAGATAAAAAGAACGATGTCATTATCGTCAAAATCAACTTCCTAAATTATCACAATGGAAATCGAGACTTTGTCGGCCCTTTATGATAGTGGGCCAGAAAATTAGTTGAAACGGTTTTTAAACCTTATTTTGCATATTCGGTTTCACGTATTCACTTGTATGCATATATAGTCATTGTAAATGACCGCAGAGTTCAATAATTCTATGCGAATTTTCGCGCTCTGGAAATTTCCAATTTTCACCAAAGACTATCGCTAAGGAAAATGATGTGACTTTCATTATTTCCTTGTTTCCTGCTAGCGCAACATCCCTCTTCACAAATGGACATTGGAGTTGATGCCCTTCGACTGGTTTATGGGAAAAGATGGATGTTTCGTGAATTTGTATATGGTTGACTAGTTTTTCCGCCCAACTTAAATCGGAGGGCAGAAAGCGACTCAAAATAATTGGAACACATGATCTGATAGTGCCCGGAAATGTCGTATCAAATTGCCCATTCTTTAGGCATCTATTGAATATTGCGATGGAAAAGTGTATGTAAAGCAAATTTTTTATAGACAACGCAGACCTGTGAAAGAAGCATGAACTATAAAAAACAACTCCTAAAATGATGCTGCGAAAATGTATGAAACCAGGAAAAGCAAATGATCGCGTATTATTTTCCGCACACAGACATTCGTGCGCTTGGGCAACCATTCATGTCTTAAACGTAAAACAGTTTTCTAACGACAGAAGTTTGCTCTGCAAAGCTACAAGACGAACAAATTACATGCTAGTATTTTTGAACCTATGCCAACGCACCTGTTCACTGATTTCTGTAGTACAGTTTTATTTGAATCAGAAGCTTTCATATGCCAAAAAATTAAAACGTTATGTTATACGAATGAAATAAGAAAGAACTACCTCCTCTTGCACGTGGTGTATGCACAACGTTCTAATTTAAGCAATGTTGAACTTTAACTTACTGTAGCAAATCGTTAACGAACATTTATCGACGCCTTTGAAATACACCCTGTAAGGTTCGGACCTGAAATTATCCTTCTGCATTCCTGCAATTTTTTTGGCTCAACTTCCCAAATTGGAAAAATTATCTAGTACAGATATCAACTTCTTAGGAATAACGCACTCAAAATTTCCCCTTTTAGCATAAGTTGTTGCTTAACAAAATACGTGGCCTAGTCCTTACGTGTATAAAATTTATTCGCTGACACTAACTGGGAACATGTATGGCAGTGCTCACAGCTACATAACGTGGGTAGAGGTACGTGGTAGCTTCTAAACCAATCTCCAGACCTCAAGTCCAGTTCAACTGATGCCATGCACATGAAGTTACCAGGTTATTAAAGAGTATATGCGCTGTTTGCATGGGAAGCTCGGGCAGTCGTTGGACTAGTTTGCGAAGAATGCAGATTAGCTCGTCCTTGTGTGGGGCCCGAGTCAGTTTCTCAAATATATTGCGGAGAAACAGGCTGGTGTCCTCTGTCAGACACTGCCATATTACCTCTTGAGCCACAGTGCTTACTAAAAGGCAATAAAAGAAAATAAGGGGTGAGTTCTGTTTTGTCCGGTAATGCTCTTTCAGGTTTGTAAAATGCGAAATGTCTTCGCAAACTGGTGGTTCGCCAAGCATCAGACCTTTTATCGCTTTCCTATATGTTACGAATATCAAATAGTGGCATGTCTTTAGTGTTCAAGCTCTAGAAACGAAATACTTGTTTTTGCTATAAACGAGAAGGATTCGTGTGCATACCTGTGTTTCCGTGTTCGTAGAATATTCTACAGTCCCTTTTGAAAGGCAATCTGATGAAGGAGAAACACATAATTTGTCGTCCGCGCATCCGAAAGCTAAACACGCACTCTCATTTGCCAAAATAAGTAGAAGCGTTCACCGGCATACAGTGAGTGACCCATCTCATGAAATGTTGGCTGAAATTCTGAAATGCGTTTTCGATTAGGAAGGATTACTTGGTCGTGGTTGTAATACTGATTATCTTGTGGCATACTTTGATAACATTTTGGACTCGGTAGGATGTCGGCTTTTAAATGCACTTCTAATTGGCGAATAATTTGAAGTCTGATCATTCGTTGCATTAGCGCTTAGTGATTTCACTCTACAAGGTGCATTCGTTCAGCGTAAAGAAAATCACATATTTTTCTATGACATTAAAGAGATATCATACAGAGTCCATAAAATTTTGCAATGGATGCGGATCATGTTGTACATTCCATGAGGAGCAGTGGTAAACGGACAGGTACGATACTATGTGAATGGACGTTTCGCGGTCTTAAAAAGTCTCATAATTAGAAACTTTTTTAAAACCTTATTATACTCCTTCCTTAAGTATAAGATATAAAGAAGACATGATTCTCTTTTGATTGACTAAAAGAAAGCATATTTTTGTTTATGGTTTCTATTAAATATATTTAAATTTCCAAGACCATCGAAAATCAATGGGACAAATGCAAGCTACTTAAGTTGTCATTTTTTACCAAGCACGCTTTCTACAGGAGATTAAAAAGAAGTGCATTTAAAAGCCGACATCCTACCGAGTCCAAAATGTTATAAAAGTATGCCACAAGATAATCAGTATTACAACCACGACCAAGTAATCCTTCCTAATCGAAAACGAATTTCAGAATTTCAGCCAACATTTCATGAGATAGGTCACTCACTGTAGGTATGTCTGTGTTCTGACGTCTTAAAAAGCGAATTAGACCACCTACTCCCAGAGCTTGGAAGGTCTCGTGTCCGACTTTTATTATATGACGGCGAATGTTTCACATTATTTTGAAACAGTGCTTGAGAGCGGTATTTTCCCCGCTATCGAGGCAAATTTCTAATGCAAGGCGCTTCAACATGCGCGTATTGGAAACGAAATTTCCATGTAAAAGTCCTCGAGCTATACGCAGATTCACTTTTTATACATACGGCCGGCCAATGATTATACCGAGAGGTTTGAATTAGGAGCCTACTACAAACAGAAAATTGTCAAGCAATCGTGTTCTTACAAGCTCAACGGATGGCTGAGGCGTTCCGCCAAGAC
The DNA here is from genome assembly GCA_902702965.1 of Spirometra erinaceieuropaei. NCBI lineage: Eukaryota > Metazoa > Platyhelminthes > Cestoda > Diphyllobothriidea > Diphyllobothriidae > Spirometra > Spirometra erinaceieuropaei. The sequence goes on along the minus strand of CACRXP010000454.1, from coordinate 399,506 downwards.
GGACATCATCAGTTAGAGAAGCAGGCATGTGGTGCCCGTAAGGCGAGAATACTTGTTACGTACTGTTGGGTCAACGGAACTACCACTTCATTGGAGATTAACCTCAGTGAAAGGAGGCATTCAGAAATTTCGGCTAGCTTCAAGCCCCAGAGGATGAGCAGGCGCTGATGCAAATATTCTTGCAAAACCGCTTTACTGAGGGCCGTAAAGCCGATGCTTCATTCGAATCAGTGATTCGGCAAAGTGACGTCGTGAACGAGCCAAAAGACCATCTTCGTTATCAAGTCATCTCACTGTTCACGTCACCCGGAAAAACCACGCGCCACTGAGGAATAGGTTGGGTGAGCTAACGCATTTGAGAGCCGATATTTTTATTCCTATGTGGCATTTTGAAGTTATCGTTTTATTGATTAGTCTACGCGCAGTATACGTTGACCATACTATTTTACATTGATTTTGTCTGTTGAAATTCAAACCTCTGTACCTTTCTCACTTGTTATTTGTGTTATGCAACGACAGGCTGCAGTTGAGAAGCCGTCGCGAAAGTTTCTGGTACCATTTAATTCTGCTGTCCCTGCGTGCTTTAAGTTTGTGGAGCTGATATTAGTGATTACAGCCGTAACATGTGACCCTGCGAACCAATACGGACAGGGTTACTTCTGTCCTATTTGTTTTAATCTAAAGGTCGATCTCCTGAAAAAAAGTCCTAAACTATGAGATTACTTTAAACGTTTTTTTTTGAAAAAAGCATACTCAACTATATTTTTGCAGAGATTGCTGAGGAATTTCACCCATGATCAGAACATAACTTAAGCGTGATGTTCGGCCACGCTGGACACTAGAATGGTCACTCCCACCTTTCTGACCGATATCTGTTGGTAGCACCGCAATGCCAGGTGCTGTCGCGTTATGGGCCAATGGGCATTTAGGTACAGCGTTTCACTTGTTTGATCTAGCGGTTTTCATCTTCCGGAATCATGTTGTGTGCAGGGGGCTCATACTGACCCCCGTCCAGATTGTGTATGTCCTCCTCCGGTAGCGCACAACGCTGTTTACGTATGTTGCCGACCACTTTTGACCAAACCTATTGTTACTTCTCGGCTGAAATTGCGTAGTCCCTAAACTCAGATTTGTTTTGAGAGGGCTGAACACTGAGGAGGCTTGCGACGGTGAGTACTGTAACCCTAGCCTGCCTCCTTGATTCGTTTTAAAAACTTAGCTTTAATTCGGAACTGCGGAAACAGAAAGCACCTAATATTCGGGCGAAACTAGACCCTGCCCAAACTTCCAATTGGCAAGCGCTTCAGCCCAAATTGAGGGACCTTCACTGAGATATTGCCGTTGGATAGAAGTCGCGTTATAAATTAAAAACTTCCACATATTTACATCCTATGTTTGGATAACTTTTGTTGACAAGCTGGAGAAACTTGATAAAGCAAAAGACATAAGAAAAACTCCATACCTTACAGAAACGACAGAAACTGGTGCATGCAGTTTAAAATATCTTTTCAATATCTCGCCGACTTTTAAAATAGGTATCACTGCATGGGTGGGCTAAGTGCAATGCTATAAAAAATATCCGGGATAGATATGAAAACCTGAGATTAATATTCAGTTATTGTGCTTACTACACTGCTTTCATGTCCATAGTGCTGGCTTGCAGAGCGTGGCTAAAATGCTTTTGCACTCCTAACGGACTGGCGTTCGAGAACAGTTAGGTAGACTGAAAACACGACAGGAAATAAAGATTTAACCGCAGGTCTGAACAATTTCGCAATGCAACAGGGGAGTGAAGTTGACTGCTCTTTCCTGAGGTAACTCCGTGTAGCCTTGGAGTTGCGAGCCGACACCGCTCGCTGGCGCTAGCATAGCGACGAGTAATCAGTGCTGGCCGCAAAAGCAAAAAGTAAGCTTAAAATGACTGCTGTGGACTTATTTGACGTCCTTAGTTCGTCATGCCTCAAAGGATATCATAATCGCTTTCCATTCTGACCTGAAAAAAGGCGTGGGCTTAATAGCTCAGACAGTAGGAGCCCTCGATTTCTAATGATCCATGGTACAGTGCATACGTGCTCAATCCCAAGTGTGATGCAGCTGCTAGCATTTATGTGTGGCTGACTGATGTCAGCATGCAGATCAATCCTGATAGTCTTGATTCCTGTGTGTCTGCTTGAGCGTTCAAATGCTCTGTCATACTTACAAAACTACGTTTTGCCGCGAAAAAAACGTGATTTTTCCAGGTCCCACCTCAAAGGCTTTGATTTGTTAATCTGCAAGGAGGGCAACTTTCATTGCAGTATTTTCAGCAGAGATTTATATCTTGCCTCATGGGCTGTCGTTGGGTCTTTCAAAACAAGGTATTAGCTATGCTTCTGTCGTCCTGTTGATGCATTTATATTCTGCATTTCAACGCCTCAGTTAGGACGGCTGATAACACAAGGCGGTGGCATTCCGTCCCTTCGCCTGCAAGCGCACGCATAATTTACGCAGTAAAAGTTGCTTACTCGAACGTGTGCACAAAAGGCTGACGCGGCAGAAGAAGGGGCAGCCGTCTAGGTGTTGCGGCTACAGCCATTGCTGCTGTCCTGCATTCGGAGCACTCTCTCAACTTGTAAACACGTGTGGACAACGAGGGCATCCCAAAGAAAGATTAGCGTCGCGAATGGGTTTTGGCCTCTTTTCATGGACATATCTTTGGCCGTGCGACAACATTTCATATACGTGCTTCATGTGTGCTCCCAAATACGCCTCGAGTGCATGCGCCCCATGGGCTTCGGTTGCTAAGCAGCTGTGTCAAGAGTCGGGGTTGTTATCTTAAAAGATAACATGCGGAAAATAATTCGTCTTTCCAAGACTCACTCGACGTCCATGAAACAGGTGTAGTCCTTTAAATCTGCAAAACTGAGTCTGACTCACAATGTCAGTTTCTGGACACCAGACGAGCAAGGACTGCCCTTCACTATCCTTATTTCCAACCTTATCTGCAAGGGGTAGAGACGTTAACTAGGATTAAAGATCCTTAAAAGACATTCTGATATTTTTTATCAACTTAGTTTTGCCTTTTAAAACAGAATTCTGCTTTAACTGACTGGACGGCATCCCCCTAGATGCTCACGCCACTTTCATTGACCTTCTACAGTCTGCACATAGAGCCGGACGTAATACCGATTGTGCTGCTGTTCTAATGGTTGGTTTTGCGTGAGAGGCTTAGACAACGACTGTTGTACGTACACATGAGCGCCTTTTAACTGCTCTTCTGTTTACAATGCTGTTTTTTCGCATTTACCTCGAGAAAGTACTTTAGTGCGACTCATCCGGTTGGGTTGCGTCTGCGTTCGCAAACTCTTTCTGTTCTCAAATAGGATTCGTTCCTTCTGACAGTCGTGAATCTACTTTTAATCTCAGTAACTAAGTCTTATCTTATCGTCGCAACTATTTTAGCTTCATACTGATGACTTAGGTTCGCCAATAACCCCTTTCGTATAAGATATGCTGATGTCATCGTTGCCAGAGAATCTGCTAAAACATTTTATTGATCTCTAATTACTTAAAGACAACTACGATTAGGGACTAACCTGGTCAACAACAAGTGGTCTTTGAACAGGCAGTCAGAAATTCATCCAACATGTTTTTAGGTCCCGGTCACTATCGATCTGTTGTATGTTGATATTTTTTCGAATAAAGCCCCATCTTGACGATACCCTGGTG